>WBNO01031139.1:0-103386 GCA_013400575.1 Peucedramus taeniatus
TTCTTTCTTTCTTTCTTTCTTCTGAGTCTAACCACATCTACTTTCCTGTGGAGACCAAGTACCCTTAGAGATGAACAAAAACTTCTACAACTGCTTGGAGTTACCATGTCTAAGCTCTGCATGTATGTTTTTCACTCACCCATTTGTCACAAGAACTCCTGTTGGAGCAACGTCTCTGTTGAGTGCTTCCAAAGACCAGCGATACAAGTTCTGGGATGATTTCTTGTTGGTCAAGTCATGCACTAAAATTATCCCTAGAGTGAAAGACAAGACAGCAAGACACCATTTAAAGATACACATTCTCTTCCTTATCTTACCAAAATGATACCCGCGGGTTTCCCAGATATCCGAGAATTAAGGGATCTATAACCAGTTCAGTTACAGTGAATAAGTAAGGTTGAAAATATCAGGATGCAACAGGTTTTTTAAAGCTGCTTATCAAGAATTGCCTAAGAGCGAAGAGAAAAATCACATGAAAGCAGGAAACAAACAGCCATCTCAGGCTTTAATCTGCAAAAGGCTCGCAGGCATTCATGATTCCGTCTATTTCTCATGATACTGAAATTCTATATTACTGCAGCAGAAAATTTAGCCTTTCTCTAGTAAACATAATTATTTTTTACCACACCATCTATAAAGTCTGAAGGCTTTTTCTTTGTTTCAAAAGAGTTTAGAGAGAACTACTGCTTTCCTGCATTTTCAAGAATTAATGCTATATATTTGGGGAGGTATCCAAAGGGGAAAAAGACATTGACAAAATTTCATAGTCCACTAAATGGCTGGTAGAAACATGAATTAATAAGACTTATTGTACTTAAGATTAAGTTTCTAGCATTTTTCATTACCATGAGCCTTCAAAATGTAAATTCTGAGACAGAGTCAAGCTTCCTAGCTGTGCTATTAACAGACACCCACTTCTGATAACCACGGTTCCTAATTCAATTGCCAACTCCTGCTAGCAAATTTCTGCTATTTATTCACACCTTCTGCAATATGTGGAGTGTTCCCACTTCCTCCAGACTTCAAGCTATCATCAATTCAAGGACAAAATGGAATGATATCCCTTATCTGCATCAGGGTTCATTCTCAAAACACTTCACAGCCTACAAGTGGAAAAATCTTACTAATTTAGTCTTTCACCATAACTTCCAGAGGTGCCACCCACTGTACACACTATGAACAAACCACATTTCCACAAACATTTTCCACTACCCCACATGACTGTGCACAGACTCTCCCACAAGAGATCCCAGCATATCACAGCAGTAGCCCTATTTCAAAGCATTTATCTCAGTAACAGTATAAAAAGGCAACTCTGCTGTGTGTCCACCCCCAGTGTACAGAGAAAATGCTTGATACAGCAGAATTTGGCCTACTGCAACAGATCCAGAGGCACTGCTGCACAACCTGTGAGAAACACTCTCCACCTCCACACACTGTCCCTCAGTTAGGTCTTTGATTGGTCAGTTTTCTTATCTGCTTCACCTAAAACCTGCACAGTTTGCTGCACCAGCAGAAAAAGACTGTCATCATCCAAAAAGAGCAGGCATGACTGATGCCTACTCAAAGAAATGCTCCTTCCACAACAAGCTCTGCAAGCCAAAGCCTTACTGCCCAGTCACTGTCCTCAGCTATCACAGTCCCCACACCAGGTGCAGAGTCAGCAAAGAAGAAGGTCTATGGATAAACCAAAACCAAAGTGTACCAGCCTTGTCAACAACCCAGCAGCCTGCACAGCTGCTGCCATAACCAAACACTGACTGGCTTTCAGACCACTGCAAGCCCAGAAGGCACAAGAAGTCAGGCAGAATGAATGCATTCATCTTCTCTTCTTAAATCGGGTCAAGCAGAGGCAATTTGTGAGACAAGCTCTAATGGAGAAATTAACCTAATGAAAGAAACAAGACCCAAGGTTAACTACCAAAGTCAACACTCTTCATATGCGAGCTGTCTAATTAGTATCTTTTGGGCAGTGGAGATAAATAATTCTATTTTAATGTCATCAATTATAATTCAGATGCATGAGTCCAAGATTTCATTTCCTAATGGGCTGTTCTAAGATATTTCCAAGTCTGACCCACACTCTTTGGCACACTGTAAATTTGGTATCAAAAAGAAATCAATTTTTTTCATATACCAAAAAGGCTTGCTTTGAGGGCACAACTCAAGTCTTATACACAGTTAACATTATAAGCAAGAGGTACCTAACACAGTTTCCCCCTGAGAAAGGATGAAGAAATAACTAGTTAATCACAGCCCAAAAATGTTTATTGTGTGGCTTAACATGTTAATGAAAAGCCTTCAAATGAGTGGGAATAAGCAAAGAGAACCAAGAGAACACTTGAGCCAGATTTTCAGAAGCAGTTGCTAGTCTGATACACATCTATTTTTAGTGAACTATCCTGGGATGACAAAAAGTAACAAGTGAAATACTGCACTGTTATGTTTATAATCTCTTACTTGCTCTTGTTAGAGACACAGATGAACTACTAGACCTTTAAGACAATATCTCAACAGAAGGCACAAAATACTACTTTCTATATAGGCAGCAAGTTGCAAGATTCAACTCTTAAAAAGAAGTTGGTAAGCTAAATGAGCAGAGGCAAGATGGTTATCAGCATATGGCAATTTTATGGGACACAGTTCAAATTTGCCAGAGTAGAACGTAACTATCAAACGTTCTACGTAACGTATCAAAGTTCATAAAAATTGAGATAATCATTTTTCTGCTCTAAGTTTTACAACCAAACAGACAAGAAAATATAAATAATAAAAAAATCTTTAAAAAATAGAAATCATATTACTGCAGTATCTAAGACCCAGAAAGGTGAAGGCAACCACTGCACCTTCAAAGCCTCCTTGCTGTGCCAGTTGCACAAGACTGAAGGGAAAGGCTGATAGAGCTTCTCTACACAGGTTTATGTCTCTCTTTCTAGAGAAAGACACAGGTCTTTCTGCCTGAAATATCTGCTGTCCACATCTGAAACCATAAAATTCTGACTATGAATGGTATCAGGTTTGTTCCTGTATAAATCAGAAAGGAGAACAATGTAGCTCTCAGCCAGGCTGCCTGGAACTCTGCCCCAGAACCAAGGGACAGTTCCTAACAGAAACACTAGTAAAACCATATTTACACCAAGCAAACTTACCATTCAGCAAATTATAGAACACTGCTCGTGTGCTTTTCACACTGGTGGCACTGCCCACAGAACCTCCAACATCCCACAGCTCAATGTAATAGGTCTTCTCTTCTGGAGTTCCTTCTTTGTAGTCATGGATCTAAAGAAAAATTCACATCATACATAACCACAGCACCATCTCACAGGAGTTAATCCACATGACACTTATACCTTCAGCTGGAAGGATTACTGCACTTGGGTAGAAATTTGGAAATTCTCATGCTGACACTATTTCAAACCTCTCAAGTGAGAGAGAGAGATGGAATGAGTGAAGCAGCAGCCATTGGACATCACAGAGATGGAGATCACCATCTCATGTGAGGGGAAGCCTGGTGAATAAACAGGAAGCATCTCAGAATTAACAAACCCAACATCTCATTATGTGCTCGGACATAGTGTTTCGCTAAATCAGATGGAAAAAATTAAGGTCTTGACTTCTTATGGCTGTTAAAACCCACATGGCAGCACTGCAAGAATATTAACACAGGTGACAGACCTGGAGTCCAACTGACCACATTTTTTTTCTACCCAAATTCTGATATCTCAACTGAATTAATCAACAACTTCTGCCCCTAGATGTGCTGAATAGTTTTGCTCCCCAATCAAACAGGACTGCTATGTTCCTCTCCTCAGATTTTGGAAATACATTCCTAACCTAGGGCAATGTATTTCAAAAAGGCATTTATCCATGTCCCATAAGGGCTGTAGGCTAGGACAAAGAACTGCTGGATGAGCATCCTCATTCTCCCCACAGCAGGTCCTAAAGCAAGTAGGCAGGAGGAGAAGCAACCCCATGGCCACAACCAGTAAATAAACCACCAAAAACCAGGAAATAAACTCTGCAACCCAGTTAGGTTACAAAATCAACACTAATTTATTCAGCACTGAGGTACATGAGTAGCACTTCATCAAACATCTACATCAGTCACCAAAACTGATAATTGCTTATACATTTTGGCAAACAAAGGAATTAGTGCTCACTGGCTTACAAGATACGCAGTTCTCTTCATTAATTAGTAATCAATCTTCTGTTGGCTATTGATTTCTCAATTCTCATGCCAACTAGCCCACTTTTTCAGCCTTTTTTATTATCTTTTTCCCAGATAGGGAGAGTCTTACTAATTGTCTTTATTAGTTTTTTCTTCAGCTCTGCTTTCTGTAACATGTCTTTGTGGTTTAGAAATTCTGCATTACTGGTGCCCAGGTCTCAACAATAAATTTCTCAAGTCAATTTCCTCACCCAGATCTAAGAGCACTGAAGCATGCCAGGCCCTAAATTTTAATTTGTTTCTCTAACACACGAGTATCACCCAGAGCTTTCCTGTGTTACCATAATCTAAATGTGCAAACTCTTTTTCCCCACTGTGTTTGGCTAACAACTTGGCTGCTCCTTGCCTGTTTCTCCAGGAACTGGCCACCCTGCGACTTGTAACACGCCAGTGGCCACTGCAGCAGGGAGCAGAGCTACGGGTGACAAATGTCTTGTCTGGTTGTGACAGCCTTGGAAGGTCAAAACTTGCTTACACAAGTGCTTGGCTCACGTTTGACGCTACTTGCATCAGAAGATTAAGCCCTCGGTAAAACACATGACACCTCTTTCTGTGGCGGTAAGTAATTAAAATAAAACACCAAGGCTCTTCCCTTATACGTCAGGCTCAGGGCCACCAAGAGGCCGTGCACGTCACCTACTCGCACATCCACGGAGCAGCCCACTGTCCAGGACGGGTTTCCCAGCACCTGGTTGTGGCACAAGAGGTGAACGAGCGACGATTTCCCGACACCTGCAAGTGCACAGAGAGAGAACAGCTCCTGGAGGCGGTACCAGGGTTACAGGTGGCGATGCCGGGAGCAGCACTGAGTGAGCACGGGCGGCCCCAGCCCCTCAGCGGGTAACGGGGAGGCAGACGAGGAGCAGATGGCCGAGGAGTGGCCCCAGGACAGTCGGCCTGCGGACACGGACTCACCGGAATCGCCCAGCACCAGCACCTTCACCCTGTCCAGAGCCGCCATCTTTACCCCACTTAGCAACAATGCCCAGCCGCCAGGGCGCCCACCAATCGTGGTGCATCTTCTTACAGCTCCTCTCAGCCTATTGGCTGTCTGCTCGAGCGGCCTGCGCAGCTTCTACTTCTGACTGGTTTAGCCCCGGCGAGGGCGGGAAGGTGCAGTTCTGTATGTGCAGGCGATTGGTTCGCTCCCCTGTCGCTCGGCCCTCCGGGCGGCACGCGGGTAAGGCAGGGGCCGGGGCGGCGCACGCGCCGGCGCTGAGGGCAGANGCAGCCCGTGGAGGCCCCCGGCCCGGCGCTTGGGTGCCGCAGAGCGGCCCGCGGGGCCCGCGCTCCCCGCACGTTTTGCCCGTCTGGGCCCCTTCCTCGCCTTGGTTCTTTCCCACCGTTTGCCGTTCCTCCTGCGGTGTTTTACTGAGGCTTCTTTTGTTTTTTATTTTTTTTTTTTAAGAGAGGTTCTGCTGGCCTCTTCTTGCCCTTCAGAATCCTACACAGTTCGATGTTCAAACATCAGCACATAAAAGTGGGTAGGGAATGGGAAGCTGTGTAGACGGCACAGGGATTCTCTCCTCTGGCTGGCCTTAAAGATTACTCTGCTGTTGTGCTCCGGGAGGTCTGTGTAGTTTGTGATCTGGAGGGAGATGCAGGGTTATGGGCATCTGAGGAGTAGCTGACTGGCGAAGCGAGCTCATTCCTGTTTGCCAGGTTTGAGCCAACCAGCCAGCTGTGTAACCATTCAGTTTTCCAGGTCAGCAAGGTGAGGTTTGGTTTTTTGATTTTTTTTTTTCTTTTTTCTTTTCTTCTTCTTTTTGGTTGTTTTGTGGGTTTGGGTTTTTTTTTTTTTTTTTTTNTGGTGTATTACATTTCTTCTGGCCTCAGGAGCGTGCTGGTTCCCCGAGAAGCAGGCAAACCTCAGGTCTCGTAGTGGCACCGAGCTGTTGTTAAATGGGTCCAGCTGTGAGGCTTGTGCCGTTCCAAGCGGCTCACAATGAACAAGGAAGATCAGCATTATGAAAAGGGTGTTCAGCCGTGCACAGCTAAGGTACATTTTCTTTAAGTTTAGGTAGTTTAATATTTTTCATCCACAAAAGGTGGAGTTTTTTTCTTTCATCTTTTCCAGTGCATTGGCATCCTCTCTTATTTGCTGGTTGTCTTGGTCATCAGAGTTCACCACCAGCTCATTAAACTGTTGAAAAACATAACAAAAACGGGGGGAAAAAAAGTATTTTTTACCTTTAAGTGATCAGTTTGGTGCACGGGGTGGTGTGTTGTGAGGGCAGAGCCATGTGCCTGGGAGAGGAGCACATGCTTTCACGCAGGAATGAGGCTTGATGGGAATTGCATTCCTGCCTTCCACTTCCTGTGATATACAGCTCACTTTCTAACAGGATGCTTTAGGGGATTCTTCTAAACAAGAAACTATGTTAATTACAGCTAACCTTGTGTCTTGTTACTTAGTTCCTTTGTTTCTTTATTGCTTATATCGATGGTATAATACCGTACCACTTGCTTGCGCTCTGATGCACTAAAACTGCACTAAACCCAATACTTCCATAATTTTTCCTTGTCTTTCTGGAATTTCCAAAAGGCAATATTGCTCATATCATCTATCACGATGAAAAGTGTGGGGTTCCAAGTATTATTGAATTCATAATGTGAAAAGCAACTATTGCTTTTTTCTTGTCAGAAATGTAGAAAGGAATTCAGGGGTTAAGCTCACTGTGCTTCTGTGTAATCATGACTTCCTAAGCTTGATATGTGAGAGAAATTATCTTAATTTCTTCCCCTTAAAGAAACCCCCAAAACCTTACAGCATATGAGGGCTGATACTTACATGTCCCCAGAATAACACATATTCTTCTGGTAGGTTCATGTCAGAGTGTAAATTGTAAGAGGTTCTGGTATCCATAATTAAAATTTTTTAATAGCATCACATTACAGTTAGGTTAATTTGCCACCATGTGGGGAAAGCTCCCCACTCATCTACATCCTTAGCCATGCATTCTTTTCTCTGTTCTGTGTTGGCTCTAGTCTGATAACATAAATGATTCAATTCTTGAACTTTTCTCCTTCGCCCTCTCAGAAACATCCCACTTTTTAATTTTGGCATGTTAGTTTTTCACTTTTTATCAACTTGATTCGCATTGCTACATGAATAGTGAACTGCCAGAATTAGGACAGAAGGGCAGGGCTTGTGGCTAAAGGCAAGGAATTAAAATAAAGACTTCCTATGGGGAGGGAAGGTGTAATTTGACTTGAGCTGCAACAGGAAATTTCATCCATATGTGTACATGCACACAGGTGGTCCTTTAATTTCCTGACACCTTGATATTGTTTATGCTGGGTTAAGATGATAAAAGTGATTGAGAATCACATCCTGAGCCTGCATTGTTCAGTTTCTGCCTGGTGTGGTCAAACCTTCTGGCCTTATTACATCTGGCTCCGTGTGCTTTAACTTGTGAAATTAGGGGAAAATGCTCTCATTTCATCCAGGCTCCTCAGCCTTTTGTGTGCAGCTGCAGCACAGCTTCTCATCCTGAGTGAAGAAAACCCTTTTGATACCTGTGGCCTCCTGGTTTCAATTTATGGAAAGCCAACAAGAAGATGGGATTTCGGTGAAAGCAGATTGTTCTTTTCTGCCCTCATACTTCAAGGCAGGTCTTGAAATGAAAATATTCTTATTTCTCATCAAGATGTAGTACAGGAGGAAGGCTGAACAGTGTTCATGAACTCTTCAGTAAATTAAACTCAGTAAGTTCTTGATAAAATGTCAGAAGATTTTATTTTGCAACTGATGTGGGATAAAGGCAGTTCGGGGCTCACTAGAGAGAAATGCAAGTAAAAACAGAACTATAAAGTGGAAGATGCTGTGCCCTTCTGGAAAGGATGAGTAGTGTCTAAGGGTACATGGTACAGACGTTTAAAATCCTGATGGCATATTTTCCCACTATAGTTCTGAAATTTATGCCCTCCCTTCCTGTTCTCAGGAAGATTCATAATTGCTTCTCTTAGCTTTACCTCATCATCTTCTGAAAAGCAGAATTTTAAATCTGGTTAGAGAGACTACAAGACTGGGATCTGGTGTTTGCAAGTGACAGCTGGAGCAGGATATGGCATGTTCTGGCTCCAGGAAGCTTGTTGTACCTGCCATATATACAGGTCAGGGGATTCTCGTACTATAACTTGATTTTGATTTTACCTGAAGAAACTATGTCTGTGGTGTAAGCAAGTAACTTTTTTCCCCCCTTTCTTAAAAATCTTGTCAGAAGCTTGCAGAAACATTTTCCAAGCAAATCAGCAAAAGCTGGTTTCAAAGATCTAGTAGAAAAGAGCAGTAACTAAATAAATGTGGGGAAAAATAGGAAGCACCTGTGCAGGTGTTAACGGTGTGTATGATAGCCTAGGTTTCACAGCCAAACCTGCAACTCCAAGTTTTCCCCCAAAAGAGATCTGGGGTGTTACAAAAACTTTGTATATCCATATGAGTCTGAAGAGCAGTCTGCTTCCTTTTTTAAGATCCTGCTTTTAAGGATCCTCTGTCAAATATTTGAATAGTGAGACCATTGAATTTTCTGGGTAAAACTAATATAAGTCTCAAAAGTTACACATTGAGTGAAACAGGATGATCTACATTTGCACTATTGGGTAAAAATTCATATTAGTTCACTGGCTGATGTAGGTTTTCATATTTTCTAGTACTATTTTAATCTACATTGTGGCTTCTAGGTTGTCACCCTTCTAGCACTTTTTGCCTCAGTTTAAGTCAGGAAAAGCAGGAAGAAAATCAGATATAACTTCATTAGCACAATTACTGTTATAGTTCATTTTAATTGAAAACTTGAAATTATCGTATGTTGAGAAGAGTTGAGTTGCTTTGATGTTGCATCAGAAAAGACCTGAAAGTGGAGGTGTTTGCTCAGTTCAGTTTCTGGCTTCTGTGTGGTCTCTGATTGCATCATACCGAGGGTTTTTTTGCAGTCACTTGTTCTCTCCGTGACATCTCTCATTTTTGGCATCTCTGGTTATGCTGAAGGCTTGTGTCTTGGTTTGAAAGACAGGTACCTGCCAGCAAAAAAAGCTGGAATCTCCCTTTGAATAGAGAATGTAAACCCCCTCCCTCAGATTATTATAATTTTGCAATTGGAGGCTCTCAGGCAAAGATTTGGGAGTGGGAATAACAGTTCTTTACTAGGAATATTAGACAAAGCAAAGACAAATACAAATGTAATAGCACTAAGAGACAAGCAAAAACAAAGAAACAACAAAACCTCAGAAAATGCCCTGACAGAGTCAGGGATGTGACCTGACACCCTGGGTATCAGGGTGGTGAAAGCAGCCCAGATGAAATCCTCCTTGAGCAGTAAATGCAGTTCTATGAAGTGAAATAGTCCTATATGAAAGTCCGATGGTGACGAAAATGAGTCCAGTCTTCCTCTGTAGAGAAATCCAGTGGGGAGAGAGAAAACAAGCAGGGTCCCCTGGTACTCCAGTCCTTTTGGAGCGAGAAACCTGCTGCCTCCTTTGTTTAAGTCAAGTATCCATAAAGTACCCAGCAATTAGTTACCTAGCAAACCACCAGGAAAAAATTCCACAAACACAAAAGAAACAGATCCAACCCCCAACAGCCTGATGCATTTTACTCAACCTTAGGTACAATCTTGCAGAAGGTACCATTATTTTCTTCACCCAGCAGATCTGATTGTGTTGTATAACTGTAAGTCTCTTTTTGCAGTGTTGCCTTTTCTAGACACATCAATATTAATTCTTTAAATTACAGCAATTTTAAAAACCCAACAGATGTGTATTTAGGTTTGCTGTCCTACTGTGTTAACACAGACAGGTCTGCTTTCCTCCTGTACCCAGAATACTGAATTGTATTAATGTGATTACCCAGAACAATTCCCCACCGTCTCTTTTAACAAAGTCCATGTTTAAATTTGGAAATTCTTATTTTGGCTGTTTCTGAATATGATGCTGTCCTGTGTGCCTTATTATTGATGCTGTCGGTGCTTACTGGCATAGCTGAGTATCTTGGCTGTTGTATTTTTTTCCCTGAAAATGTTCCTTGATCATAACTTACTAAGATCAGTTCAAACATTATTATGAAAAAGATGCACATCCATTAAAACCTTGTTAAAGGTGTTATCATATTCCTTTGCACATGTAATTAATACAGGTTTGACTTTTTGCTTCAGAGGAAGGTGAAATCATTGCTAAAGGATGCAGTGGTAAAGTCCCCTGGGTTTGAATTTTGTGAGCTGAATCAGTGTCCTTTTTGCCTGGTGAACGATGGTAAGAATTTGCAGTTTAGGGATTAAAAGCCTTGGATTCATCATGGACCAGACATCAGCTTGGCCTGGTGAGATCTGGCAGTGGTATGCACTTGCTTTTGGTTTTTTTTTTTTTTTTTCCCCTCAAAGATGGCACTAGTCAGTTGTTTGTTGCACCCAAAGACAGTCTTCTGCAGGATTTAGAACTTAGTGTATTAATCCACTTTTTGAAGTGGAGGATAACAGGAAAGAATGGTTTCTGGTGTTTTCAGAATGCTTGCATTTCCATATATCCCCACCTGGAAGAAAACAGTATCACAGTCGAGATGCCCTCTGTTACCTGAGGACACAGAAGATTTGGACATCACTCAAAAATCTCCAGCAGAGTAAAATAAACTGTGTTAAAACTCCTAGTCCCACTAGATGAAAAATAATATTTTCTAGTGATTGACACTAAGAAAGATTATTACATCTCTGACTGTTGCTGAAAATTCTTAGAGTTGGTTTTATTTATTGGTCCCTTGTCGGGCTCTGTTTAAGCTGTTTGAGTGCATTATTCTGGAAATTGTACTTTAAACCTGTTTTGGAAGTATCTGTGGAAATCTGCAGCTGTCTTATCAATGCAGAGAAAGTGCTTTCCATCAGCTCTCAGATGAGGTGTCCAGAGTGAGATGTGCTTATTTAAAAGCACTTTTCTCCTTTTTTTTATTCTACTGATGTCTGAAGGTCACTGTTCCCCTGCAAGTAGCATCACCAAGTTTTTCTGCAAGGAAGTTTTAGGGAAAGTGGATTGTTGAGAGAAAGTTGTCTGCTCTTCAGATCAGCATTTAATAAGCTTTTGACTTAAAGAATTTGACTTTTTAACTCTCCTGAGGTGTCATGTTTTATTTAAAATTCATCTTTACATTTATTCTTTACTGTGTTTTAACTCTGAATAAGATTTAATCAATTTGAATAAATCAAGGCTTCCCTCCAGCTTCTGCATTGACATTGTTTTAGTGTGTCAGTATGTTACTGACAGATACAGTCAAAACCAAGTTTTATCTTTAAGTGACTGAAAGACTGAAAAAATGCCGACCGAATGACGTTGATCTTTAGAGACAATATCCTGTGACAGTATTTAGATTAGGTCTGACTTAGAGATTCCAAAATACTGCATGGCTAACTCTTGGCAGGACATCATTTATTGCTAACACTTTACCTTCAATGCAAAGCTCCATAAAGCTCTCCTTTGTGTGAGGTGAATCACTGTGTCTCTGGCATGCAAGAGAAACCTGGCTGACTCTAGAAGTACTTGTGTCATGGTTAATTTGTGGTGTGATAGCTGTGTTTTAATTGAATTTCCTTAAAGGGAAGCTGTAGCTGGACATCCAGGTATTGTTTGCTGTGAGCTATTCTCAACCTGCACACCAGCAATCAACAAACGTTGTTCAGTTAATTTCAATTTGAGCACTGTGAATACCATTTGGCTCTAAGTTAGAGGAGAAGACAAGCTCAAGCAGGAAGTGTTCTAAAAGAAAACCATGAAGGTGGTGTTTTTCTTATCCAACAGGTAGAAAAGACAGGATGATCTTTACTTACTGTGATCTTTCACATTCCACAGCCTGATTGCTTTGCAGTTGTAGTGGCCATAACCCTTGAGAGAAACATCCCTCCTCAGCAGCAGCAGCAGAGGGTAGGGGTGGAAGAGGAGTCAAGCTTCAGTGGGTAATGCTATACTTTTTTGAGAGGACACTGTTTATCATAAGAAAAAAAAAAATCCAAGCAGACTACTGTGATAAATGATCACAGATTTTTGAGAAGTCTTAGCTGATGGAAGTCAGTCAGCAGCTGCTTGGCTACATACAGAGTTTGTGATCTCAGAGGGATGTCTTAGTGTCGGGAATGGACAAAAGTTGTTTAATGGTGTGTGTGAAAAGGCCTATCAGTGGTTTTATTATAGTGATGACAAAATAGGATACTCATCCAAATACTTTCTTCTGCTGCCACTTTCTGCTTTATTTGATAGGCTTTAATACTGGGGAGGTATAAATACGGTGTGTGAAACATCTAATGCAAGTGAAGATTAAGATTGCCAGAGTTTTACAATTTAATATATTAGTTCACAGATAAAAGTTGCATAGCAATGATGAAAAAAACAGAAATTAGGTTAAGGGTGTTTTCTTCAGTGGAAGGAACCTTTTGCTTAAGAAATGGTTACTCATGTCCTAAACTAGGATAGCAAACTCATACTGAAAAAGATAATTCAGAGTCTTATTTGGTGTTAGTTGGAAGTGCAACCTTCTGAATGGCTATTTCAAAAGCACCTCTAATAGGTGCTCTAGTACTTTGTTCTTCCTTGAATCACTGGTGTTGTCTGCGAGCTAAATCTGGCATGGGTGACAGTGTGAGGAATTCCTTGCGTCTGATTTTATGTGTGTTGCCCTGTATGTCATAGTCATGACCATTTGTGCCATTTGGTGTTATGGTGAAGAAAAGTGAAGTGAAAATAGAGTACTTAGAAATTATTGTCTTGTCACAGGCATCCTGGTAAGTGGTGGTAAGTAACTCAAAGGATAATTCATGGAATACTTCTGTTTTAAACACATCATCACTTCCTATTTGGTATGTCTTGACTTTTGCTTCATTTATTATGCTATAATATCCATAGGCTTTTAAGGCCTCAATGTGGGGCTTTAAATGAAGGTTCAGTCCTTTGTAGGGACCTCTTTGCTTATATAAGAACAGGGCTGAAGCAGTTTGTGGTGTAGGAGTTCGTAGTGCTAATGGTTTTCATGCTGCAGCTAGTTGACTGAGGTCTGTTTATGAGCAAGGATCTGTTCCCATGGTGCAGCTGGGAACTTCTGCTTGAATGCACCAGCCTGTACAGCAAGCTGTCCTCATAGTGCATCTCTGCCCAGGAACGGCTGAGGTGTTCAACCAGACAGGGCTGCTTACAGTGGGATCAAGTGATGTCAGCTGAGGCCTTCAGACTCCACTCTTGGGCTGTCTTAGGACCTTTCTTGCTGTAGTCATTTTCTGCTTTTCCCAATTTACAGGTCTCGGCTATCCCAAAGCTGTCTTCTGGAGGACAGCTTTCTTACTCAAGCTGTGTTGGCTGTGACTGATACAAATGAAATCTGTATATTTTGTTACTAATTTCTTGTGTGCTTTTAAAAAAGTTTTACTTTGTTTTGTTTTGAATGAGAGGTATCATTTCCTATTTCTGTAGGAAATAAGGAAGTCTCCTTGTACCTAAGGAGACAGTACAAGGCTTAGGAAAGGGAAATGGAAAACAACCCATCTTTTTCTGACTTCTAAGTAAGATAAATAAAAACTTTGGAAGTTAGAAGCCTAGCTAAGAATCCACCTGCCTTTTTTTCCTTGCAGTATACATGAAACTCACGATCTGGACCTGCTATGACTGACCCAGACGTCCTCACTGAGGTCCCAGCAGCTCTCAAACGCCTTGCCAAATATGTGGTGCGTGGCTTTTATGGCATCGAGCATGCATTGGCTCTGGACATCCTCATCAGGAACCCCTGCGTGAAGGAGGAGGACATGCTGGAGCTCCTGAAGTTTGACAGGAAGCAGCTGAGGGCTGTCCTCAACACCCTCAAGGGTGACAAGTTCATCAAATGTAGGATGAGGGTTGAGACAGCTCCCGACGGCAAGACCACACGCCATAACTACTACTTCATCAACTACCGCCTGCTTGTCAATGTGGTCAAATACAAGCTGGACCACATGCGCCGCAGGATCGAGACTGACGAGAGAGACTCCACCAACCGCGCCTCTTTCAAATGTCCCATCTGCTTCAGTACTTTCACAGATTTGGAAGCCAATCAGCTGTTTGACCCCAGGACAGGTAAGGGTACAGCTAACAGAGTACTCTTGCTGTCTCCTGTGGCTCTAAGTCCTGGACTTTAAGGAGACAGAGCCTTAGGAAAATTCTCTTTGAGTTTGGCCAGAGCTAGAGGGCACTCTGTTTCTGCAGATGGTAAACGTTTGTGCAAAATACAGAAGTAGTGTATACAGATTTATACGGACAAAGGAATCTTGGTGAAATGCTTTTGAGTGACTACCAGTAGAGAAATGGAAGTCTTATCGAAGTCACACTCAAGGGTGAATAAGGCAATCTGTCCTTGTTGGAAGGTGATGGCTTTTCAGTATAACCTGGTCTCGCCAGTAAACTGTAAGACTTCCAGATAGTTTGCAAAGAGGGCTTATGTAGAGTTGATTTAGTTGGTCATGCAAGAAGTAAGTTGTTACTGTTTAATATTCTCTAGCCTAGAGTGCATTGTACTGCACAGCCTTGTTTCCCAGTGCAAGACAGTCTCCCGAAAGTTAAAAGAAATTCATTACGGACTTGTCTGGGGTTGGGAGTAAACAAGATTCTTACTCATGTATAAGTCTCAGTGGAAGTGTGTATCTGTCTCATGCATATGAAATGAGAGTCCTTCTTGGGTGTCATTGTCTACTTTCTGCTTCTGTGCCAGAGAATAAAAGGAAGAACACCTGCACCCGATGAGACTCTGTTTTGCTAGCCTAATCTGGGATTATTTTGGGGGGAAGGTAGGGAGGTTAGGTGTTAATTTACTTTTTATTTTTTTCCCTTTGAATTCTGTGTCCTCATTTTACTTTTTCAGAAAAGTAAGAGGACAAAAGTTAGGAGGGCTCTTAGTTTCATTGTAGTATGATGTTTTGTGTCAGTTAACATAATGAGAAACTGTAAATTTGACTGTTTAGCATTAGTGAAGCTTTTAATCTAGGGTTACTGATGTTTAATCTGCCAAGTGCAAACACCCAAGAAATCATTCAGCCTATCATTTTCCCTTTTTCCTGCCTCCACAGTTAAAAATCTGTGAAACTCCTTTTACTTGAGCAACCATGAAGATGTTACTTAGTACTAGAGAAGAAGAATCCACTAAGTCAAGTAACAGTTGTTGATGAAATCTAGCACAGCTCGCTGAGTAGAAGTTCCTTCCTTGTAGAGCACAAAACCAGCAGTGCCAGCACAGAATTTCTGTGCTCACCACTGAGTGTAGAAACTCTGCGTGCCCGCCACATTTAATGATCATTTGTGGTGGCTACAGTTGTGTGTGTTGGACTGAAGGGAAATGGTGCTTTTGCAGTTTGCATTGGTAAGGAGAGAGTAGAGAACCTGTGCAGAGAACTCACAGTGAGGACTGTGAGACACTGATCCCAAGGGAACCTGTAGCATTTAGCAGAGGCCTGTGGCCATTGCCTCCTAGCCTGTGTGGGCAGTGAGTTCTGAGAGCAAAGAACTGCCTGTCCAGGAGGTGCTGAAAATAATGCTGGGATTTGGCTTTGATACCAAGGCCTGTGCTCCAGGAACTGATAAGGTCGACCAAAGGTCTGGCTGTGTCCACTATGTGGAATCGTTTACTGGCACATGGAGTGTTTAGTGTTCTGCTGGAGGAAAAGACTGAGTGCTGTTTTCTCAGCAATTCCCAGAAGTTCTGTCAGTATTTGTGCAAATAACAAGATTGTCAGTTTACCTCCACTTACTTTCAGTAAGAATGCACCTGCCTAAAATTTACATAATTCTGTTTCTCTCAATATTATTTTTAAGTCACTGATAGCTTCATCTAGATAGTGCACAGTGATACTGTTGTATGTCTGCTTTATATTGCAGTGGAATGTGTTGTCGGCATGTTTCCTGCTGCTCTGGAATTCTGTATTAGAAAAGACCTGAGAGACCCCTAGGTCTTTCACAGAGGAAGCTTGAGAGGTCAAGGCATGCAGAGAAACAAGGTTTATTAGACAGTGAAGAGCCATGCTTTTCCAAGAATGTCTTTAGCTCCTGTCAGTGCTAAAGATAAACCTCTCCCACTCATGGAAAGTTGTGACAGTACAACTTCTGAAGGGTATCTGAAAGCCACATAGCTTCAGTCACAGTTGACTTGAGCTGCTCTTAGACTGCAGCTATGTTGATAAAACTTTGTGAATTAAAAGGCCTGCAGGGCCAAAATCTGTTAATCCATGGAGCAGGTAGGACGTGGAAGGCATTCTCTGCACCAGTCTGGACCAAACTGCACTTAAATTGAGAGCTTTTTGTTAAAAGATACCCTCATTCACTGCCTGCCTTTTGTCCTTGTCATTCAGAGAGGGGTGTGATTTAGATGTCCTGTGTTTTCTTCTGCTTTGCTTTCCTCTTACCTATCTACAACTCAAATGCAAATTCTGAGCAATTGTAGAATTGGAAGAGTTGCTCTTACACTTCCTTATTACCATGGGTGAGGAGGTTTCCAGAACCACTCAATTACTGTGGTCGTTATACTGGAATTTGTGAATTAAGAGTGCTTATGAAGAGCCTGTTCATAATTTGGATCTGTAGAGCTCTTTAGTTTTTACCACAGCATTGGTGTCTACCTCTTGGGTTTAGCAGACCTTTGTTTCTTACAGGTCAAGTAGCTCTCTTTTGGCTCTGTTCTTTACTCCGTCTCTGAATAATGTTGAAATAAACCAAAGTGTTTATTTTTTCATCAGAAACTGTGATTATTGATGGTTTTGGAGGGTAGGCACAAGTCTGCTGAGATAATGATAATGAGAAGGGTGTGTTTTCAGGACACGTAGGTACAGATGTGCTTTGACTGCTGTTCGGTTAACTTGGAAAAATATTTTGAACAGAGTAGCATGTTTGCCACTAAAGTAATTTTAAATGCAGATTTTAAATAGTAGAAGTTACTTTGAGAGTGTGCTCCCTTTGTTTTTAAAAGCATTATAAGATTTTTTTTCCATCCTTTCTGCCATTAAATGTCTTAACCCCAAAAAAGCTCCACAGACTTTCTTTGTTGTCAAAGGTTGAACAACTCTTATCTGGTACTTGAAGGAAGTTCAAGGACAGGATGTGGCACAGTGAAAGTCAAGATGATGCTAAAAACTGGAGTTTTTCTGCTACTTCAACTCCCAAGGAGATCTTCTGAAAAGTGAAAAGAAATGCGTGCTGTGTAGAAGGAGTTGCTTGGTTGTATGACCGGTGAGTGGGTGCCTGTTAACTCTGAGCATGACATGCCCAGGTCAGGAGTTTTAGCCCCATCTGTTCTACATGAGGAGCTTGAACAGATCTCTAGCTGTCACACTTTCTCCTCAGTGGTGTTTTTACTGTTGCCTCCAAAGAAGCTATATCAGTAACTCCTGGTGTTAGAGACAAACAGCATGAACACAGCATGATTTTATTGTGCAAAAATTTGCAATAGGAACTTGTAGCAAACCTTAGAAGAACTTTCTGATTGAAGAGTTTGCCTGTTGATGGGAATTAGTGCAGACTGGGTTGTTACAGGCTGAGCAGCCACTTTTGTGAGTGTTTTGTAATCTACAGGAGGGAAACCAATAATGCTGATGAATGAAAAGTGTTACTTCTAGCTTTATTTATCAGATAGGGTGACTGAGAAAGGAGAAAGATTGTTGTTTTTGTGGAATATCCTGATATGAGCACTTGATCCTTGCCTTTCCCTTGTGCCACCATCTGCTGTCTGACTGTACTCTGGTATTTTATCACTCCTCATTCTGCACATGAGCAATAGTTTGCAGCAGCGGCTATGATGACCTCTATGGAAGTGGAAAGTTTCAGCTATTCCCCTGAACAAGGTAAGGGCTGTCTCTTGAGGCAAGGGGTGTACAAGGAAAGAGTTTAGTTGAGGAGCAGTAAGAAAAGCCATCTGTGAGATGTGTGATGTGAATAACACTGCTGAATTTGGTCTACTGCCAGACCTGGGCTGACAGTGGACACTAGCATAACGGAACACTGGGTTTTCCTGTTTCACCTAAAGATAGGATGTTGCATTAGTCTCTTAAACCTATGGGAAGAATGTTTTTCTCTGTGCTTTTAATGTAGAAACTGCAGAAATTTGGGTTCTGCAGGCAAATCCCTTGAATCACAGATCAACCTAAACAACTCGATACCATTTTGTAGATTGGATGTTTGGAGAATGGAATCCGCCCATGTGCGTTCAGTGGAGTGTGAGGGAAGGACAGGAGGAGCTGTGTTCCTCACCCGGTAGAGGACTCTGTCTTTTCTCTCTGCAGATGGGCTTGGCTTGCTTAATCTATGGAATGTCACAACACTGTAAATTATGTTCATGGATGTGTGTTTCTGTAGTGTGATTAATTGGATCTGGCTGGAGAAGGTCTCTAATGTATCCTATTCTCATGCCTTAATCATATTTGTAAATCTAGTGTAGTGTTGGAGTTCTGTCAAATTCAAGGTCAATTTGAAAGAAAGTACGTGACTAGAAACTGCAAAAGGGAGAGTGAGGTGGAAGTGAAAGAGTGGCAGAAATGAGATTCCACAGTGCATCACACTGGTATTCAGCCCTGGGTTTTCTTAGGTATTCTAAATACCAAACTGTGTTAGGATACTCACAAGTGCAGAAAGTCAATTTGATGTTAGAAAGTGTAAGGCTAGATGAAGTAGTTTTTCCACTGTTCTCTTCCACCTTTGCAATATAATTTTTATCCAGTCTTGTATTTCTTTCACTGCTGTTACTGTGAAGAAAAATATTGATGTTACCAGGACATTGTAATTACAGTTGATCTTTCATGTCCATCTATACATTGTGTCCTCACCATAATATTCAGTTAGATATGGTGTGAATAGTAGTGGAAAGAAAAGGATGCAAAACAAGTGGATAATGTGAATCAGAAAGGTGATGGTTGTTGGGATGTTCTTAATCGCAGTTGTAATCACTGAGGTATTTTGTTGCTTTTTGAAATCACAGCAGTTAATTACTTGTCTGCTCTTCATCCTCCCACAGTTTGATCTTAGTTTGGTAAATGATTTTATGGGGATGTCTAGTGGTTCCTATGAATGCACTCTAATGGTAATATACTGTGTTATCTGTATGCCTTTCTTATTCTGGGTACTGATAAGAAATTTAATTTGGCAAGAACAAATTGAAGGTGACAATATCAGTTTTATAGAAGGAAAGACAACACCTTGAATATTGTTTTAACCCGCTTGTTTTACTGTCAGCCTCCCACATGTCCTTTGTGTACTTGCTAACAGAATTGCACATAACACATTCAGAGACTGGTTTTGCGTACCTGTCACAAGGCACTTAATATCACATTCAGGCAGCCTGTGTGCAGCTGAGCGCTTGTTTGGTTTGGGCCCCGTTTCTGAGATTAGAAATTGACTAGTCTTTCATTTTTTTGCTTTGATCTTTTGTGCTGACTTCTGGAGCTACTGCCTTTTCTCCTGAGTGTTCAGCTCCTCACTTCATCCCCAGTGAACTGCTCAGAACACATCTGTCTTCTCATCTTCTTTTGAATTCCCACTTCCTCAGGCAGGTTCTACATTAGCTTCAAAACTTGCTCATCTGATTCAAATCTGATTCAAATTTTGAGCCTGTCTTAGCTATTGTTAATTTTTTATTATGCTTCCCCTTTTTTCTGCTTTTTTGCCTTACCCTTTCTTGGGGAGCTCTTGTGTCCATTTCTAGTACATCTCTTTTTGTATTCTGTCCCTTCTAGCCACTAGAAAAAAATAAATCACATGGAGCTATTTATTCTATATATTCACACAATGTAGCCAGTCCTGTTTGATCTTTATGCTGTTGTTTCTTGTCCTTTGAGTTCAGTGATTTTTAGGCATTCTGGATAACTTTGCTGTGGAGTGCCATGTATGTGCTATGTGATGCTATTACTACTACAATTTACAGCTTTTAACCAGCCAAAATGAGGACTTGGCAAGTCTTAATGTAAACAGGCATACTAAAACTCCCCTTGAAAAATAAAGGATTCAGAACAGTTATGCTTTGAACAACTTCAAGTTCTGTGAAGTTGTGTGGTTTTGTTGTCATTGTTAGCTTTCCAAGTGCATGAAAACCCATCAGTGTGATTTTTCCTTGACTCCACAAGCACATTTTGTTTGTCTCTGCTGCCACTGAGAGCTTTTGGCAAACACCAGCAGAAGGAAAGTGTCCATGCTCTGCTTAGTTTTTCTATTTCTATTCAAATTCCTGGCAAAATCTCCAAGAGTATTCCTGTCAGCTTCACTCTGCTTCAGCTTGATAAGGCTTGGAGCCGCAGGGAAAGAAAAACTGAGAAAAACATATCAGAATTAATATATGTTTTCCTCAAAGTAAGAATACTCTGTAGAGTGACTTAAAGGTTGCATCTGGAACTTGAACCCATTCCCTGTGGGTTGGGCACCCTGTTTGGAAAAAAACCAGCTGGTCTAACCATGGATCTCTCAGCTTGATGGGGAAATAGGTGAAGGTAGGGTTGGAACCTGTGCTATGCAGAACAGCAGCCAGGAGGATAAGCTGCTGCTTCTAGAATGCTGGCTGATCATTTCCCGGTATTCCACACTGAACTTTGGCTGGAATGCTTGTGTCTCTTAGATTAAAAAAACTATCTGATAAATGCATACCCTGACTTACAGTATTAATGCCTTTTTTTTTTTTTTCCTTTCTGTGAAGGATGTTTTATTATTTGAAGTAATTGCCCTTCAAGTAAAGGTTATCACTTTAACTTCTCTTAGCTTTGCAAATTGAAATAGATTGCAGCAAGAAGATCTCTGTGAAATCTGTGAATATTGCTAAGCCATTTATAAGTGATGAAAGCTGAAATGCAGCATTCATTTCTTTTATTCTAGAAACTTGTTCTTTTGAAACTGCATCCTTGGTAATATCATCTGCAAAGGGTGTTACTCTTTTAGGCATGGGCATCTGTAAGTCAGATCAAGAGCTCATGGAGAATCCTGTAACTTGTATTACAGTCTCTCTGCTATTGGATGCAATTCAAGGGTATAGTATGTTAGCTCAGCTGGTGTTTTGGTGTAGTCTTCTTGACTGAAAGAAAAAATACCTGTCTGGTTCCCATTGGGCTTCCTTTGTATAGTCCCATTGTCCAGTTGTGTTTTCTCACAAAACCTTAGTTTCTGGCTTAATTAAACTACCGTAGGACTGAAGGAAGAACTCCGTCAGCTCTGAGCTGCTGAGGTTGTGCATATGAGCTGCAGCAGAACCAGCTTCCGGAGAGGAGGAAAAGATTCCTCTCTTCCAGTTTATAGTGAATACGTATTCTGTGAATTAACAATAATTTGATGTGTGTCTCATGCAGTCCAATTTTTGAATGTTTAATTTACCTTTTCAAGAGAAATGTCTTTGCTTAAAAATTGTGTTACAGTAATTTTAATTTACTTGAGCTAAAAATGATCTGCACACTGAGATGAATGAGCAATGTGGTGTTCCTCTAGATAATATAAAGTTGTTCTTAAGGCGCTGCTTTTTTTTTTAAACATTAAATGTTAAATTGTTCCCCTTCTCTAATTGCAAATCCAGCTCATCAGAAAAGGGAAACTGTAGCATGAAGTATAGGTTAATGTTGTAAAATGCTGAAGGAAATTTGGTTGATATCTTAAATTTTCTCAAGTTTACTGCCTAAACTATGATCAAGAAGTAAATACATATGGGGCGGTTCCATATACACATTACAATCTGTGATCAAGTTGCTATTTCACAGCTGAGTTACAGCACTGCTTTGCCTTAGAGCACCTTGCAGCCCTCATTCTCCACTGATAACCTGCTGTGGCCCCCTGGCAGAGCTTGGGGATGCAATTAACCTGTATCCTGTACAGTGCTCTAGAGAAATGTATTTTAAACTGCTTACTGGGCCCCTGCACTGTCTTTGTATAGCTGTACTTGGTTCCTGGCCAGAAAAAAGCTTGTATCTTTTTGGCTTTGAATTTAAGATCAGAGTGATACGGCTGGGTGTGTTTTCTCCTAAAGTGCTGTCAGGTACAAGCTGGAGGCTCAAGTGTGCCCATCCTATACAGATACATGTCTTCCAGAGCACACTGCAGGTCAGGCATGGAGCTTGAAGGAAGAAAATCTGTCCACCCATGTTCAGGTAAGCAATTCTGCCACTTGAGGAATGAGCTTTTTTTGCAGTCTAGAGTTATCAAGGTTTTTTTTCTTGAACAATGTGAGATTTGGGAATCTCACAGATTCCCAGAAAGAGGAGAGTGGAAGTGCAGAGAGAGATCGTGGGATCTCAAGTGCAAGGCAAGATGCACTTCAGAAGATAAGTAAACAGTATTCAGTGTTCCACCTCAGCTGTGCTCTCCTCAGAGAGGCAAGAATAACAAGAGGCATGAAACCTATTTGGTGAAGATTTGCACTTCAAAAGGATTGGCAAGGCTTTTAATTCTTGTCACCGTGGGGCGACACAAAAACGACACAGGCAGTCCTGTTCAAAGCAAACAAAAAAACTTTATTAAAACATCTGACTCCATATATATGTCTTTCTGAAATGCCAGTGTCATTGGAGGGTTACAGTGCCACCTCCTCAATGTCACTGGGCAACCCAACTGTCCATCAGATTGCTCGTCCCCCATAAAGGAATGAAAAACAATAAGTTATTTACATAAAGTTTTTGGGGAAGTTCTGTGCAAAAAATGCAAACATTAGAAGCTTGGTAAAACTTGAGAAAATCAGGGCGACAAATTCTCTACCAGGGATGGCCAGGAAGGGCATTTCATCAGAACACAGTATCCTGTCTTCATTGATTAAAAGAAATCTGGGTATCAGAAGGGAACAGGCAGCTGCTTTGACAGAAAAGGAGAAAGCTCAATAATATAAATTTGTTCTGAAAATGCCAGTCTAAAATTGCATTGTGGAAGCATTTTCTCTCTTCACTGTCAAAAATCTTCTTCCTCTTCGACTGTTTGATAGTTTTATTCTTACTTTCTTGTTTCCTCTTGGGGACATAACATGAATTAACATAACTGGCTGATAATAATCAGGTTCTTTGGTTGTGCTTACAGGTGGAACTAAGGCAGGCTGTCTTTTCTGGATTCCTTTTGCTGTTAGTCTGAAACAGTATGATCCAGTTTGCTGACTTCAGGCTGGGGAAAAGAATTAAGCTACTCTGCTTCTGAAAACAATCCTGTTGACAAGTAGATAAATGCCTTTAGTAGTTTTTGCATGACTGGAGTATATAAACTCCTAATGTCCATGATTATGGGAATACTTGAATACTGTAGTTTTAAGTTGCAAAGAGATTAGCAACTTCTGAATGTAATTCAGTGGAGCTGAAAGAAGAGATACCTTTTTAATTTCCATAATAATTGCACTGAGCTGCTGAAAAGAATTAAAAAGGGGTTTGTTTATCTACCTGAAGCCTAAAAAGCCGTGAGGACAAGGATATAACTTAACCATAAAAGACAAAAGATTAGGTGATTTTTGAATCTTCACTCAAGCTGAAATAGAAAGACGGCAGTCTCAGTGGTTCTTCCTGCTTTGTGATCAAAATCACATGAATATATGATTGTTGCCAGGAACAGAACACATCAATTTTAAAAACAATCAAAACCCAACAAAACTCATTTGAACATTTTTATATGAGAAGACAATAAGAGCTGTTATTAAATTGGCTGATCTGTATGTCTGTGTAAAAATCTTGGTGTAAAAATCTTAAAAATGTCAGAGAAGCTGATGAAGGAAGAGGCAATAATTCTCACCTGCTGTATGTGAAGCTTTATCAGCTAGAACTTCGGGCTGGTTCTGTGCTTGACTTGATCCTTTTTTTCATTTTAAAGAATTTAACTCAAGGAAATCTGTGTTCTCAAGACACAGATGAGCTGCTTACTATCACTCAAATATTTTTTGTGATAACTGAACATCATGTGTCTAGGGTGGAATGTTTTTGTTGAGGATTGAATTTCTCAGTCCTGCCTGGTGGTCCTCCCTCTCAACCAAGGGTCTTGCCATTGGTAAACACTTCGGTGATTGTTGGGGTTGGATCTGTTTCTTTTGTGTTTGTGGAATTTTTTCCTGGTGGTTTTGCTAGGTAACTAATTGCTGGGTACTTATGGGTGCTTGATTGAAACAAAAGGGGGCAGCAGGTTTTTCCTGGGGACAGCAGTGAACAGGACAGTTTGGTCTGAAGGGCAGCGCTCCAAAAGGACGTTGGAGCACCAGAGGACCCTGGTGCTCCACTGGATTTCTTCCTAGAGGAAGACTGGACTCATCTCGTCACCACTGGACTTTCCTACAGGATCATCTCCACTTCACAGAACTGCATCAATTACTTCGGGAGGATTTCATCTGGACTGCTTTTAACACCCTGACTCCCAGGGTGTCAGGTCACATCCCTGACTCTGTCAGATTTTTTTTTTCCTAGGGTTTTGTTTTTGTTTTGCTTGTCTCCTAGTGCTATTACGTTTGTATTTTCTTTGTTTTGTCTAATATTCCTAGTAAAGAACTGTTATTCCTATTCCCAAATTTTTGCCTGAGAGCCTCCAATTGCAAAATTATAATAATCTGAGGGAGGGGGTTTACATTCTCTATTCAAAGGGAGATTCCAGCTTTTGCTGGCAGATACCTGTCTTTCAAACCAGGACAGTGATTTATCTTAATCTGCCTGGAGCTGGTAGTTAATGACCCACAAAAGCAGTAACTTGTAAAACTGACAGGAACTTGCTTTGATCAGGCAGCAAAGGCTGTTGTGCTCCTCAGCAGTTTAGTATTTGCTTCCAAAACATGATCCTGGTCATCATCCGAATCTGGAGTACTCATTCAAGAATTTGGAGTGTTAAGGATCTGCAGCCTTGTGTGTTCTCAGGATTGCACAGTCTAGTGAAGTGAAAGCAGCTACGGTTGTGGAGCCAGAGAAGATGTGACTGAGCCCGAGTTTGATGTGTGCCCATCAGCATGCAGCTTTTAGCTCCATCTAAATGCTCCTTGGGTGACTGTTGTTTAGATACCACAGCTTAAACTGGGCATGAGCTCCAGAGATCCCCTTTCTATCACATCTTTACATGGCTTTATCACTTATTACTTAGGTTCTCTGTCTTCCAAATGGGAGAAGTGTATCACACTTTTTCCTCACACTTGCTTGGTTTGCCTGGTTAGACTGACAGTTTTGGAAGCATAACTTTTTCTACCAAATATTTTTTCAATTCTGTGCAACTCTGAACTTCTGTATCCCATGTGAATAGGACCAGTGCCTCATGAATACCAATAAGTCTCTGCTGGTCTTCAGCACTGTTCTGAAATTTTATATTTAACTAAATGATAAAATTATAAACAAAAGTTTACAAATTTCTGAGGTTCTTCTGTCTTTTGATGCTCTCTTGGATTGAAAGAGACTTTGTTACCTTGTTAAATCAATCATTTATACCCTGCTTCTCCCTCTTCAGAGTACAGGCAATGAGTTATATCTCAGATTCAAAATCATTGGAACACTGCTGCTCTTGCACCTGTAAAAGAAAGGAATAAGAGCTTGCTTCTCTTAACCCCTTTTTATTTGAATTTTAATTTATTAGCTCACTTCTGTATCTCTGGTGCATTTCTAAAGCAAGATGACAATTTGCCTTGGAGTTGTGCCAGTTCTGCTTGCTCTGATGGAAGAGTTTGTGGCACCAAGCATGAGTGCGTGCTTAAGGAGAGGGAAAGCAAATGCAAGTAAACAACACAGCAGGGCTACTCTTTGAAACTCCCCATGAGGGCTCAAAGATTTGCAATTAATGGCCGTATGTTTGTTTATAATCAGTTTTGAAAGAGCATTAAGACCCTGTAAGCTACTGAATGCTGAAGGACAGGAAATCAGGTTTGGAAATTTGAGAATTAATTTATGTAGTTGTTGTTTGTTTTCAGATCGCTGCCTGCCTCAGAATTTGTGCAATAAAAAAAAATTTTAATATGTATTCACTGAATTTTTTTATTAAGGCTGTAGAAGGTCACTTTCTTTAATGTAATGGCAGTGTTTGCTTACAAGTATGCTGTATAATTTCATGGTGTCAAACACTGATTCCTCAACTTGTGATGACTCTTCATTTAAGATCTGCTGTCAGCTGTGATGCAAAATCCTTTCATATAATTTGTGAAACGCTTTTTTAGGTTACAGCACATAAAACTGGGAATTGATCTCTTAGTCAGAAGCTACTTTGTGTGAGAATATCCTGTGTGATATATTTGCAGGCATAGGCACTGGGATTGTCTGCATCAATCTTTGTAGGTACCCCAATCTTGCAGAGTCTGAATGGTGATAGAGGATATTGTTTTTATACCTATTCTGCCAATCCAAAGTTGCCTTTATAAGGCTCACAGCCATAATCTGTAGGCAGTATAGAAAGTAAAATGCAGGTATGGAAAAAATAATGGAAAAATAAATGGATGCTTTGGACTTTACTAAACAGCATCTTGTTGATTAATGACAATTTATGTAATTCCTAAAAACAGTCTTTCATTCCAGCTGTGTCTTCTACTGAGGATTTGCCACCTTCTCCAATTTTGTCTTGTTAGTACATAGCATATGCACCAAAGAGTCTTCATTCAAAATCTTTAGGAGAAAGTATGAAATTGAAGTGAACCAGGATAGGCTCTTGAAATGCCCTTTAAGGCTAACAGTAATCAATGGGCTTTTTTTCTAAAAGTGGTGTTCTCCACCAGGTGTACAATCAGTTTGTGATTAATTTATCTGTATAATGTTTCTTTGCTGATAAGCATCCAGAACAGTTCAAGATTGTCTCTTCTCCCAACCAAAACAGATTGCTTCCCGTTTTTCTCATTATCCTTTATCTTATCTCATTATCCTTCTCTAAAACTTAAAATTTGGCTCAAATTTTTTTTTCTTATAACTCATACTCCTGATAAGTTCCCTCCTTATGAGTAAATTCTCTTCCATGCTTTAGCCTCCACCAATATCCAGTTTTCCTGAATGTGCTATGGAGTATAGCGCCTAACAAAGTGGGCTGAGTCTCAGCTGTCTTCCACCCTTCCCCAGTCCTGAATTCCAGTCACTGGATCTCTGCCATCATAATTTTTATTTTTCTCTGCATTAACTCAAGGTAAACACTATTCCTCACTGAGCTGCAAGAGATTAGATAATGTCTTTGGAAGTAGGAAGGAGGAGAAAGGCCACCTGCAGCAGTCTCCAAAGTGGGGTGCATGCAAAACAATACATCAAGGTGGGAGGAATACTAAGAAAATATTTTTTGTAACATCAATAAAAATCTTCTAAAACCATTTTTCATCTTTAACTTTTTCCTAATTCTATTTTTGTGTATGCTTTATAATATATAGCATATTATTACAGTACTACATGTATAATTTATAAGTAAATATTCTTATAGTTTGCTCAAAAGCTTTTTTTATTGATGGGGTGTGTAATCAAAAAAGTGATCTGGAGCTTCAGATTTCCTCTTTTCTCTTCCAAAGACAACTTCAAGTCCCTTGCCCGTGTCAGGATCTTACTATGGAATTTTTTTTCCAGAGCATTTTGATTTTGTTATTTGAGGGTTAAATCAGACTTGGTTTGTTTACAAATTTAAAAGGCAGTGTTTTGTGCTCTTGAGAAGACTTGCATAGATTTTAATAAAGCACCTTGATCTTCTGCTGACTGCTTTTGTCAAATATCTGAATGTTTCTTCCTCCTTCTACTAGAATCTTTTGTCTGGCTTTCCTTGACCCTGAAATAAACTCCTTATACACACCAAATACACACTTGTGAAATTGAGATTTCTCTGGTATCTTTAACCTATCTCACGTATTTCTGTGCATCCCTTTGGACGTGCATCAGATAAAAAGGATGGCTGTGACTCTTACATGATAAACTAGCTGAAAGATAGTCCTTGGAGCACATGGAAGAGGATGCCACTAACAGTAGTGCTGTTCTTTATCTTCTGCCCGAGGAGAATTGACACTATTCCAGTTTGAGATTGCAGTGATAAGAAGTGATTGCTTTTGTGCCTGCTTCCCATTAAGAGCTCTTCTTAACGCTGCAGGTTGCAGCTGAGCAAGGTTATGTGGTTTGAAGGTTTGCCTTTGTTTTTATCCTCTGTTACCTTACTTTGTCATAGCTCTAAGGTAAAACATCCCTGTGTGTTCAGATGAAACCAGAACATATTGCTTCATTCCTCAGGTTGTTGTGAGTGAGGCAAAATGATTTTGGAAATACTTAGGAAAGTTGGAGCTTTTTGTTAAAAGAAAAGCCAGCAAAAGTGACAGGATCTTGGATTGTGTGAGGAAAGATGCTTCCCTGTGTGGGAAGATAATTTTTGATGGAAATTTGATCTGCAAAAAAGAGTGTTTAATAGAGGAATGGAGAAATACTCAGAATACTGTTTCTTAGATTTTTCAAAAATGTATACATGCAAAAATTTATTCAGGATGCAAGACATAGTTAAAAGTCTATTGACATTGGACTCTAGAAGTTATTGCAGTGATGAACATGAAATATCTAAATAGAGTTTTCTGGCTTGGGTTTAAGAAGAGTGAAAAACTGATACTAAAAAAATCAGTAAATTAGCATTGTTAAGGTAGATTTTCAACTTTATTTCTTCTGTACATAAGCATTTGACACAATCTGCATATGCCCTTTCTTTACAGAAGAAATGCAAGATATTGTTTTTCTGCAAATGAATTTTCTGCCTTGTATGCTGTATCAGCTAGTGTATGCTTGCACTAAGCTGCTTTTTCATGTATAATGTTAAAATAGGCTGGCACTCTTAGCAGCTAAATTAATTAAAAAGAACTAACAATTGTGTCAGTAATGTTCTCTGATGGCAATAATTGACAGTGTTACAGTGAGGTCTTGTGAAAGTATATATAAATGTAAATAAATTGTATGGGTAGGTGTATGATGTGTTCCTAATTGGAAATAACTTGGTGACAAACCTAGGAAGAGACTCTGAGTTCAGACTGCTAAATTATCATCCTCAGAGAAAACCTGAAAGGCTGGGATATTGTTATTTTCTTTCTGATGCCACTGTCTGAAACTGTAGAACCTTTAATCTGCCTGCTCTTCAAAATACGGTATTTAGAGTGGCACTATTCATTAGTTAATTCTGCTAAAGTAAAAGGAAAATGCAGCTCAGGAAACTGATGCAGATAACTCTTGTATTCTTTTGAAGACTTTGGAAGGAAGCCAAAGTTAGTGTCAACAATGGTTTTGTTAAAAAAAAAAAAATTACTTGCAGAACATTAGAAAATGTTCCAGTAATAGAATTCAGTAAATGGGAGAAAGGGAGAGTCTTCCCAAGCATGGGCACTGACACTAGACAAGTTGTTGCAGGCACAGGGCCTGCACGGCCTCCCTGGCTGTCAGCAGCCTGAGACAGGAAATGCTTTGTCAGCATGACTGACCAGAGAGGCCCCTTTTCCGCCCCCAGACCCCTTGTTTATTTCTCTGTAAGCCTATAGGTCATATTCGCCTCAACCCTTACCATTGGACCATTTCCAAAACCCTTAAACCCTATAAAAACCCCTACTTCTGTCCAGTCTGGCAGAAGAGCTGTCACTGATCCCCTTCACAGAAGAAACCAATAAAGGACCTCTCTGTGGAACCTCACACAGCGCTTCTCCTCTCTCTCTGCGTCTGCCTGAGGCACTTAGCAAGCAAAGAGCTGAAACCACCAATGAGCTGATAATCACCCAGAGCTGATATCACTGGAGCTTGCTAAGGTAGCCTGGGCTGGGAGCTGCTTGGGAACTTGGACAGGCAGTGCTGAACAGGACTGCGCTATCCAGGCCCATGGCAGCCCGCCGGGGATAGCCCAGACCTGGCGAAACGCCGCAATAGCAAGATATTAATCTTCCTAATTTTAGGCATTTACAGAACAGACATGGACACTTGAGGCAGAAGAAAACTGTAAGCAGAGCATCCTTCTCTCTGCTGCTAGTGAACGGAGCCCTGGAGACCAATAGTCCCTATGTTCTTGTCTGCTTTTAAGTGTCCTAAGTTCAGTGGAAGTTCTTTCTGCCTGTCACGTGCAACATAGGAATGCCAGTTTCATTCTGTGACTCTGGAACACCTATTAAACTGGTACACGCTAAAGCTAAGCTCACATATGGTCTGGTGTACATTAAACTTCTGTATAGAACAATCCAATTCAGAAGAGACATTGAGCTGTCCTACAAAAATAGCAGGGTTTAGTTTTCTTCAAGAAAACTGTTCATTAATAAAACTTCTTGTTTGTGAAACCAAACTCTTATCACTTAGGATAGTTTTTGTGCTAGTCATTATTATTCGGCTGTGCTTTACATTTTCATTCGCTAAAACCACAAAAGCAAACAGATCACAAATATCGTTGTTCAGATTCTGCGCAGTGTTTCAAGTATGAAGGTAAAATTCCTTGTGTGTACTTTTTTGTCTTGACCCTTGAAACCATTTTAAAGTGCAAAGGATCAGGCATGTCACTGCTTTGGGTTTTTTGGTGGTTGTTGCTTAAATGGATTCAAGTTGGATTAAACTTCCTTTCAGCTTTGAAACCGGCAAGTTCACTGTATCCAGTCTCCCAAAGGGTGAGTGTGTGCCTCACAGCATATCTTGTAAGGGAGTGTGCTAGGAGCAAGAGAAAAGAAATGTGAGGATCAAGAATTTGTCATAGGAATCAACCTGCAATTTTTTACTTTTCTTTCAGCCAGCATGTGTTGGAGACTGGGAAAACAGGACAAGAGCATCAAGAGATGTTCAGTGCCAAATCAGACGTAAAATAACCTGTTTAAAGTAAAACATACAGCTGGGACTTTCACTTGAACAGGTTAGCAGCTGGTCTGTCAATCCATGTTTATGGCACTGGTGCAGGTGTTTGCTACAGTTGCAGCAAGAAAGGCATTCAGGCTCTATGGGGTATTGATTAAAATATCAGTTATTGGAACTAACAAGAAGGCAAGGGAGAATGGATAATCATACAGGCCTCCAGAGGGCTGTGCTTTCTGATTCCTTTCAATTACTATGACCCTGGCTTACTGGCTTCCAGCATAAACATAGTAGTCTAAAACTGGCAATCTGCTGATTAAAATCTACAGGAGAAAGCCTGAAACAAGAGATACAGCATTTGTGAACCAGAATCTTGATGCAGAATCAGATTTTCCAAGAAAAGATGTTGTTAACAATTCTATTTATTAAACAGCCCTCAGTGGTGGGAGGGGAAGTTCTGTTTCAATTTTTCACATTGGTTGTTAATTTTATGTTTGTGGCTTTAAAAACATGTGTGTTTCTGCTTTGAAAAGTAGATACAGAATAGGGAATGAGTGTACAGTAAAAGTATCTGCATTTCAGAATATGCTGAAGGCTATTTTCAGATACAGTGCAGGGCTGGAAGAGATAGCCATGTCATCATCCTTCTCTGAAGCAGGGTAAATTTAACCTTCATGGCTAGCATATTCCAGGCTTCTTATCCTCAGTTTTTCTTAATACCCTAGCCTAAAGGGGTTTTACCCCAAATTAAAGCTGTGAGTAATCTTTTTATGTATGTGTGAAATGAAAGAACAGTTTGTCACTGTTTTCATTGGTGTAATACCCAAAATTTGCTGTTCTCTACCACCACTTTCTTAAAACAAAACAAGTCTGTCTTTCCAATTTTTTCCTAATGAAACGTATTTAGCTGTGTCATTTTGTTCATTTGGAATTTTTACAGCTGGTCCCTATCTTCAAGTATGGAATCTGAGGCTGCATCTGGTTTATCAGAATGAGATATTCATAGGGAGGAATAAAGCAGGGTAACATACCGTGGAGAGTAACAGTCATAGCATGCACAACATAGTTACTAATACACATAGCAGCCAGATTTTCTCTTACTTTCTTGCAGCTCAACAAGTTTGGTTCCTGGCTTTGTCCCCTGTTACAAACCTGAGGTTCTTTGCAGTGTGCTGCCAAAACACTACCCCCTTCTGGTCACCCTCCTTTTTTTTTCTTTTTTCTCTTTCCTCTTTTTTTTTTTCCCCCTAGCCTAAGTGCTGTATTTTCTACCAATCTCTACTGAAATTCTTTATACTTATTCCAAGCATTTCTCCATTTGGAGTGGCATTCCTGTCTCCTAAAGCATTGATAAGCCCTACCCTTTAAATTGTGAGCTAAATTAATGAAATTTAGTTATCTGACGCTCAATGGAAAATACTGTGATCAGGACCTCGCTTCATTCCCACCTGATACCAAGTTACTGATGCCTCCTCATCGAGAATATTGAGAATATTTTTCAGTTGTACATCCTCCTTATTGTCAGTTCACCTGTAGCCTTTCTCCCTGGTGAGGATGTTTTTCAGGACAGTCCAGCATCAGTTTGCATCACACCTAATACCTGTTCTTCAGCATTTGTAATTATGAGATCTCCAGGAAAACAAAGCCAGGATATTCAGAATGATGCCAGGTTGGAGAACAAGAGGATCTAAACTGATACATGACCTTTTCACTTTGAGCAAGACTTCCCAGAGATGTTGTGCAGTTCTCTACCCTTGAGAGGTTTTAAGACACCAGTAGATGAAGTTGTGAGCAGTCAGGTCTGATTGCCCTCATTTATGCAAGAGGCTGGACTGGACACATGCTAAGGTACATCTATGTTTATATTCTTTCTCAGATCTGATCTTTTTACTGTTTATGTTTATCCTTCTGAGAATTTGATAGTTCTTCATGTCCCAGAGCCTGCTTTCAACAGTTCTCTGTTTTCTCTGGGGGAATCATTACCACATCTTGCTGATGGTGTATCAGAGGTGTGTAACTTGTTTTACCAGCTGTACAAAGCTTTAGGTTCCACCTGATTTCCTTCTTTTCTGTATTACAACATGTCAGTTCCCACATACAGTGTTGTCTACAGACAGTTTGCTGGTGACAGAAACACCTGTGAGCAGTGACACAGCCACAGTGACCCTGTAACTGGCAGCTTCTGGAGTGTGCTTCTGTACCTGAAGGTACATAAGAGCCATGTAGTTACAAACCTCCTCACTGCCCTGTGCCTTCATCAAGCCTGTGTTCATGTCTTTCTCCTACCCCCCAGCTTCCTTTCCCATGAGATGTAATATCTTGGAAATTTAATCTAGTCTGTGCTACACCGGGGATGTCTTACACTCACTGGCACAGCAGCACAGCTCACTTGGGCCAGTGTCTGTCTGAATGCTGCACAGTTTTATCTTTCAGAGATGAACGGAAGTGATCACAAAAGCGCTTATGTTGCAGTTTTGGGTGGACCTCAGAAAAAGTAGGCATGCATATTCCCATCAGTAACTGGTCCACATCCATCACTTTCCTCTAGTTCTCCTACCACCTTGGCCTGTTCATATAACCTTATTAACTTGCCCATGGAACTGAAAAACCAGCAGGTGTTCCTTATCTATTGGAGGAGAACAGGCAGTTGCCAGCCCCTCTGGTGCAGAAGCTCCTTTTCCTTCCTGGAATGCTGCAATTCTCCATCTGTTCCCATCCACTATGGTGCTCAGGGTTGTGTGACTGGACAGTCCCCCACTGACTCCTGACACCACCTCCCAGCACATCACTTCGAGGGGAAGGCTGCCTTTCCTGCCATGCTCTCTGCACTGGAGGGAGCAGGGGCTGGTTAAAAATAAATTTGGGAGCAGATGGTGAGGCAGATTATTGTTCATCCTAGGGTGATGATGATGATGATGTGCCAGCTAACTGCTGGTTGTCTATCAGAATTAATCAGAAGCTGTTGTGGCACATGATCAGTGAAGCCGCTGCTCCCCCTGAAAAAGGGAAGAAAGAACAGAGAAACAGCTCTGTAAAATAAATTGTTGGAAAAGCACTCATTTTGAAGATATAAAAAGTTTCTGATGGAAAAAATACTCTAATAAACAAAAGAGGAATGTTTTTAGGATTTTTTTTAATGTACTGACACTTTAAAATATCTGCAGGTATGCTTTGCTTCTGAAAAGCAACTGGGAAAACTTGGTCACTTTCTTCTTGCATTTGTTTCACTAGAATTGTAGATCATCTGAAATAAAAAGATTTAAGAGGTTTTTGGGACCCTTACAAACACTATCGCTATTGCTAGTATGAGCTGTTATCCATGAATGCACCTGTTTTGGGTTTGTGATTAGTGTCAGAGGAGAGGACTTGACACTTGCTGTGCTTAAAACACTTCACAAATGTTAAATCTCTACACTCACAAAACAGAAAGGCAAAAGCTGACTCAACCCACTAAGCTGAAAGGCAGTATCAGTTCTCATGCTTTAGCAATCTGAAGGGTAGTTTATCCGTGTTACCTTCTTTTTCAATAAAGAGGTTAATGAAATGGTTTAAGGATTAGCAGTGATGGATCACATTAAGAAATAAAATAGGAAGTACATTTTTTTGTTATTGTTTTGTAATAAAAAATAGAAGTAGTTTTTTATCACTTAGTCCACTTAGATAACCTGTCAGTCTATTTTGTTAAGCTACTAACATGTGTTAAACCAAATTTCTTATTTTGTGTATTCAGCTTCTGTTGTCCAGGCTATGTCATGGCATCTCCTTTCAAAGTCCACCCAAGCTGATGTCCAAAGATACATTTTGCTGGGATGTAATTAGTGGAAAATTTATGTTTTGTTTTGGAAGGTGGTACACTAAGTATTTTTTATCTAAGACTGCCACGTCTGTACAGTCTATCTGAAATAGCAGATTCTCCACAAATATACAGTAAAAATGCAAAAATTTGGATTAAATTTGCTGTTTCTTCATATTTTTAATCTGTTCTCCTTTTATACTTTCTATTAAGAAGGTTTTAGGTTACACCATAATGTGAGGGCTCTGTCTGTATGTAACAGGGAGCATCAAGGCAAGGCTGAATTCAGCTACTTCAGCTTTTATTTTTCAGGTGGTCTAATTTGATATATTAGAAATAAGATAGAATGGCATAAAGAGAGGTGGTGCCTCTGTACTCAAAATTTGAAGGTGTCAGACTTTCTGTTGCTTTGTCTGGCATTACTATGAGCTTCAGCAGCCTCTGTCTTTAACAGTTCCGTGAGTGAGATGGCAGATCACTGGCGGATTATCTGCAACAGCAGTAATCTGTAGATAAGGAACTTCTTAAAATATTCCTGATACTACCAAGTCATATTCTCTTGCTTGGTGTAGAAAATGGTGAGAATGAAAATATTTTTTTTTACTGGGCTATTTCTTGGTATGCATAAGTCAGACTGAACTGGAAACTAGTCTCACTGGCTTTGTTTCTGATCAGTTCTCCTGTGTGCAGGAAGGTCAGGCTCTTACTATTTATCATATGTAGCACCTGAAATGTCCTTTTTTTTTTTTTTTATTAAGTGAATTAATCTCAGGAACCTGTTTATTTCATTGCCCTTGCCCTTCCAAACTGCTGCTTTTGGTATGCATGTTGCTGGAGTGAGAGGATGGTTTAAAGGAAGTTGTGTGCCTGTGGGGTGGCTTGCTCTTTAAATCTTTTTAAGTGCTTGGATGCTGGTAAGGTGAGGTTTTGTACAAACCGTGCAGTGCAGAGGCGCCTGGCTCCATGGGTGAGCTTTACTCAGTTTTACCATGAAACCCATGATGAGAGACTGCAGTACTCAGGCAAAAATTGCCCTTAGCTGTAGAGATATTTCTCCTCTAAGAACAGTAACTGAAAAAAAGCAGCTTCTTTCCAAGCAGGTAGTAGAAGTGAGAGTGCTGGGAATTTGGTCTTTGAAGTGTTGTTAACAGAAATTGTTTATTAACACAAGCCTGTGGCACCTGTGAGTGTTTCACCAGGCCACACCGTTGTTTTAGTCCCTCTCACCTGTGTAGGCCCATGTGGTTCCCACTGCATGAGTCAAAAGGATAGAGAAGGTCAAAAATACACCTCCTCTATTCTTTCTTTCCCTGAGGCAGTGTGGGAGAGAGGTACCCAGACCACGGTCCAGGCTTCACAAGAGATCAGTGCCCAGTATAATGGGCCAGCACTTGAGCAGCCTCAGCAATTTCTCCTGCATGTTTCACCTGGTGCCCTGTTATTCCCTCCTAATTTCTTTTTTCAACATTTTTGTAGTCCTAGTCTGTGTTAGTTTCCCTTTATGCTCCAGGTTCCCTCCTGGCATCTGTGCAATTCTTTGAAACTGCCAACTTATTTCTGTCCATGGCAATTCTGGCACCGTCCTGCAGTTGGAGCTCAGCTCAGTCCCAAGGAGCCTCTCTTTGCATTTATTCTTCCTTACATTTAATAACAAAATGGGGTCCTCCTTGACAGCCTCTGGGAAGCACTGCCCAAGCTTTCAGGGCTGCTCCCATTACTCTAATGGCTCTACATGGACAGAGGGAGGAAGGGTGGTTAAGCACTAAGTGCTGTCTTTAGAGGAAGCTTTTCTATCACACTTCTTTGGACTTCTCTTCACTCGCTTCTGCCAGCTCTGGCCTGAGGCCCAGGTTATGTGCAGGCAGTCCTGCAGGTGGGAGCTGGCTTGGCTGTAATCCTCCTCCAGCCAGGAGAGGTGGCCCTTCCTGGAGCAGTACTGGGACTGGTTTCATCTGGCATGTAGTTTTCACAGGGAGCAGGGGAAAGGTATTTCCTTTGAGAGTAAAGAAAAAAGAACTTCTGCACAAAGGAGTTTCTAAAAGGCATAACATTAAGGAGAAAGGAGAACAGTGGGTGGCTTGACTATCCAAAAGAAAGTCTGAAGGAACAAAAAAGAATTCATGGATATTTCTGTTTCCTTGATAGCAGATAAGAAGTGAGGTTTCATGTGCTAGAATGTGAGAAATACAGAATGGATCAATAGATTGATAAAAATACCGTGTAAGACAGCAGGTAAAAGGTGGCACTTCCAGGCAAAGGGTTCGTGCAGAAGTTTCTTAAGGGGATCTGTTACCTTTTGTATGGCTGAGAATCCAAGTTAGTTGAGTAGAAAATGCTGCCTTGCATCATCCTTTACATTACCAGCAGAAAGTCAGCTGAAAAGTAGCATTCATTTTTATCACATACTGATGTATATTTTTGCAGTGCTGGGGCACCTTCAAAAGCTGCAGGCTAGGAGCATGATCTCTTCCACTGGTAAATAGTTGGTTAATATTGCCCATAAATTATTTCAGACCTTGAGGAAGGAGAGTAGTGTGATGTCTGTTCTGGTAATAGTCTGTCTTTATTCTTAAGAAACAACATTGGAAAAACCTGCTTTGTTTGTTGTGAAGGGCCTCCAAAACCTCTTGGAAAACAAAAAGTGAAAAGTGGACTTAAGAGCAGCTTGTCCTCTTGGCGTTGGCCCATTCCATTATGTGATGCTGTTGAAACTAAGGCTGGAAACAACATGCTGTCTTGGAGCTCCTGCTTTAATTCCTCTCTCTTGCTGTTTCCAGCTGCTGCCATCCCAAGTGCTGGTATGGAAACACAAGCTTCTGATGTTGGCCCCGTTAGCCTTTCAAATACTGCCGTGGGACCATGGTTTAAGGATTTTGTTCTTGCTCTTTATTCTTAAATAGATTTCTGGTGTGTACATGAGCAGATTTGTATGAAATGCAAAGTCTCACCATCCATTGTGTGTTCCCTTGAGTGCCCTTCTTTTTAACTGGAGTTTATTATAATGAGGCAAAAATTACATTTTACATTTTTTTCTATTAATCTGTATTGTTCTCTGTTGGTGGCTCTGGGTGCTGATGCGGGAGATTTTTCTTGCTACACATGAACTCTGATACTGAATTCTCTGAGGAGAATTTTGAAAGTAAAGGATTTAAGTTGTTGCCATTTCTGAGCAGTGGAATTTGAAGTCCTTTTGGACTTCAAAGTAGCATAGTAGGTTTGCTAAAGTTCTGAATCTCTCTGCTCAGGGAATGAATGTATTGTATGATACTAAAGGGATTTGGTAGTGGCAGTGAACATGGAAGAAAAGATCTCTTTCAGAAAATCAGAAGTGCTGGTGTAATTTAACAAGTGGATCTCAGGCATGGGGAAAGTCTGAAACCTTCTGTTTTCCTGTCCCCAAACACTTGAGATTTTCAAGGAAGAAAAACGCTGGCCTTATGTATTTGAAGGTGTTGCCAAGGGTGTCTTATCTTGGCAATTCCTCCTTCTATTGTTAACATCAGGGTTCATTTTGTGCTGAGAGGGTGCAGAACGAGTGCTGGACACTATTCGTAGCCATCTGTAATAACATTCTAGCACCACCATTCTTCCAAATTATGCCTAGGATAAGGTAACTGCCGGAGTAAAATCCGCTCTGCAGCTTATCAGAGGGACCTTCTGTTTCCAGGACTTCCAGACCCTCAATTTTTATACATTTACACACTGCTCTCTGGAAGAATAAATAATACATGAACATATGCATTGGCTGAGTGAAATTTTCTTCTAATTATAGTAAGACACTGTTTAATGGCAATTATAAAATATGTTTCTTTCATCTTTTGCTATTCCTGCTGTGTGTTGAAGAGTATGCCTTTATCTCTTTTGTTGTTGTTGTTGTTTTAAGTTACCATCTTGTTTTTATATTTTAAACAAATTGATCATTTTATATATGTTAGCGAGTTGCAGTTTTGAAACCTTCTGAATGTTTCTGGCAGAATTACCTCATCTGAATCAGAAATAGTGCTACTGCATGAATGCATGAATGCCCTTAAATGAGGTGGCTGCTACGTCTATATTACAAGAATAGAAGCTTTGAAAGGAAACTGATTGACATTTATCCCAAATGAAATGTTTACTCTCTGTTTAATACTTGGTGGGCAATTCAATACTCTGAATCTATATTAAACATGTTTAATATTAAAATGTTTAAAAAGCATTATTAAGGCTCAAAATAGGTACTCAAAAGTCAGAGCTGTATCTTGGCATGCATGTATTATGAAATGGTGTTGAATTGTATGGTGAAACACTGGGTTTTCTACTTACTAAATAGAATAAGCCCTTTTCAATCACCCATTTTCAAAGTCTGATTTGGAGGGTGGGAGTATATGTGACTCCTTTCCAAACCTATAGGGTTGGGAGTTGAATGCTGTTTCAGGAACCTGGATTTTACTCTCCTGTCTCCTCTATACAGTCCCATTTCATAATGAACAGCAGATCAGTGAAGACAAGCTGTTAGAAGGTGAACAATCATTGCTCATTCTCTAATTCACAGAAACCTATCTTGAAACCTGATTGCTGATGCTGAGAAGGCTCAGTTTCATAGCTGTTGACTCAGTAGGATTTATGCTAGAATATGTACAGACTTTAGAAAAACTGGATCAAGATTTGGGGCACATAAAGTTAAAAGGAGGGTTTTTTTTTTACTTCATTATGGAGTCTTGATCCCATTTGTAAACAGTAGATTACACAACTTTCTTAATAATTCAGACATTTTGGAAAAAATAATAAAGAGATTAAAATCGTTCTTCAGATAATAGTATTAGTTACATTATTTGTTCCTAGCCCCATTTTTAGCTAAAGTACTAGCACTAGACATTTTCTAATGTGCACTCCACATGCTTCCTCACTCATCTGAGGCAGAACTGTGACAGAAAAGGTGTTTTAGCTAACTTCTGTCTAGGATCTGACAATAGGACACATCCAGCAGTGTATAGTATTGGTTGTTGCTGTGCCTCCTGCCCATAATGGTGATTGTATATACCTGGTATTAGGTCTTCAGAAAAAGACTAGGGGGATAGAGAAGATGCTGCAGTTTATGAACCTGTTACGAGGAGAGCTGTCAGTTTTGGGGCAGGATCTGTATTTAGCAGTCTGCATCTGCTCGGGCCTCACACAGGTGAGCGTGGCGATTTGGGTGCAGGGCTGTTCAAGGGGTGCTGTGTGCTTGGATCCAAGCTGCAGCCATTGCACCGACCTTCTCTGCTCAACACTGGCCCATGAACCTTTCAGTTCTCTGCTTTCAGGTATCACCCACATGTTCTGGATTTGCCCTGTCACTGTCTCTCACCAAGGCTACTGATCTCAATTACGATATCCCATATCTTCTTTATAGTTAGAAATTATAAAGCAAATTGGGTGAAGCCTGATGCATTCTGGATTTCAGTGGCAAAACTGGATGTTTTCTTACAGAAGTGGGTCAGAAAGTTTTCCAAAAATGCTGACATTTTCTACACTTGGCCCAGTGTTTGTTTTCATGCCATGAGTTCTGACAACAGGGTCTGTTCTGGGCTATCCCAAACAGGACTAATATGAGAAGTTAAACTTCCTGTGTCACATTTCAAGAAAGAGTACTGCAATCAGCCCTGGGCTGTGGAGTGGCCCCAGGAGCTTATGATCCAGTGGACCATGAAACCTGTCTCAGAAAGACGAGATGTGGCATTACATTTTATGTAACACACTGTGCTCGTAACTGGCTCTTTTATTGCATGTGTAAAATCACTGAATTACTTGCAAGAGAGAATGGTGTATTGCTCTGGTGTTCAGGAGACAGCTTTTATTGGTGGATTTCTCCTGTTTTTACCTAAAGCAGATGCATTTTTGGAACTCACATGTGAATACAAATGTACTAGGGACTATGGGTTTCCAGTACAGTGAGAAAAGAGGGAGGGAGACAGAGAAGGCTGCCTGATGAGACTAACAGCAGACTCATCTTTCTGTGTGGCAGGAGTGAATTTGCCACTCAGATACACTGGATTGCTTTCTTGTTGAGAAGGAGAGAACAGTTTGATGAGGGCTGAGAAGTGTGTTTAAGTTTGGGAGTCACTAAAGGACAGCAGCTGCCACAGTCTAATCTGCATTATGATTAATCCAGTTAACAATCACCTGTTTTTAACAATTAGCTCTGTTACGAGATCAGTCCAGTAAGGTCATTAAAACTCTTTTTTTGCTTTCATTTAACCCCTCAGGTTGCCGCTTCTAGTAGGTTGAGTATCCTTATAGCCTAATGTAGAGTATGTTACAGTAACTGATGATCCAGGTCTGTAGCCACTTGGCCTATTGTTTGTGTCTTTAATGATTCAGCAGAGATATTCCTTTAGGTGCTGCTGTAAACAGTCCTCTAAATCTTGAAAATCAATGGTAAATGAAAGGAACTTAATTATACTTTTTACTGACAGTGCTGTCTCTTACTTAGGTTGCTAAGTGTTTTCATTACATGAGATTGGCTCGTTGGTGGAGGGCAGGCATAGGAATTGTTCTGTGATTTTTGTTCAAAACTTTGTTAAACGCTTACTGTATGCTGACTTTTTCCCATTCTGTGCATCTGACTATGTTTAAATTGCTTAGGAAAATTTAATTAAAAACAGTTTGGCTGTATTGAAGAATGGGCTGATGAGAAAATAGAAGGGGAGACCAGAAAAATGTATATTCTTTTGCCTGTGTAATATTGTTCTGAATGACAGGTGGTGTTGTGAAAAGATCTTCCATCTCTCTGGCTTGAAACAGGAAATTAGTTTGATGACCGCGGCTCAAATCAAAAGGCAGAATTAGTTGATATACGAGTGTGGGGCAGAGAGGCACAGGAATGAGGAGAGGCTGAAATTGGAAAAAGAAGTCCAGGAAAAGAAGAATGAATGGAGAAGTCTGAGAAGTGAGTGAAGCCCAGGCTGAAAAAGCAGGACAGTAAAGAGAATAGGACCATCAGAGAAGGAAAAGAAGGAAAAGCCCAGAAATTGGATGGGAAACAGATGGGAAGAGCTGGATAGGAAAGTTTAGGCGTGGGGCTAGCAGGCAGAAGAGCAGATTCGCACAAAGCCTCTCTCTTTCAAGAAGCTAGAGCAGCACCCAAAGCATTTCCTTCTCATCCTCCCTTTGTTACAGGAAGCAGGCTGGCGCAGCATCCTGCTCCATTGCAGGACTAGCAGGTTGTCATCTTGACTTTGGTGAGTCGAGTGGCGGAGGCCTGTGCAGAACTGAGGGCTCCAAGTCTGCTGATGAACCATGTGGCTGCTGGCACAGCATCCCATGGTGAGAGGTATTTGTCTGCCTTCCTGGTGGTAGGAACCTGGGAAACTCCTGTCCTTTCCTCGGGGTCTTTATACTCTCATTTTAACATCAGGTGAAGCACTAGGAGTTAAGGAGTGCTGAACTAAAGCTGCCTGTGTATTCTGTAACTTTTTCTCTGTGACGTAATTCCCCCCTCGGTCAAAACATGGTTTGCTCAATGAGAGAGGAGTTATGCTTATAGAATGCACTTTTTGTCCGGCTTGATGCAGAAAAAAAGGAAAAATGCAGTGTAAGAGTCAGGGAATTACTTGAAGAAAGTGGCTGTAGAAACCACAGGAGCATAATCTGATTTTCCAGGCCATCTGAGTTTGTGTGATGTTGAACTAGTAATTTTAAGTTTTCAGAGGCTGTCATTAGCCATTGTACCTAACTCATTGGAGACATCCAATCCTAGAGCCTGAAAGAAGAGTGGTAAAAATACTGCATGTTCTGTCCTGAAAAAGAAGTTTCAGAAAAGCATCTCAAATCAAGTACTGCTCAAATCAGCAGATACTTCTGAAATTATGCCATCTGTGCCTCAGCTCACTCACCATGTAATGGTAATAATGCTACTTATAAAAGAAGGTTGTGGGAGATTTTGAAAATAAATTAGCTTAATGTTTTGTGATGCAGTCAAGAAAAAAAAATTGGATGAGGGTGAAAGCTTCAGGAATATAAAGGAGCTGCAAGATTATACTATGAAGTAGTCATGCACCTACCATCTAATGCAAATATCTGCTATAAACATGGAGTTCAACTGGAAACTACAAAGGAGAAGGAAAGATACAAAGGAAAAGAAAGATCTGGGAACATTGCTAGGTCTTGTGATAATTGAGGCATCACTTTCATGGTGTCTTACAATGTGATCTTAAAAGGTCTCAGTGGCTATCAGAGAAGCACTAATGCCTTTGAGCTTTTGGGAGAACTTGTCTGGACACTTGTCTGTACTTCCATCTTCACAGCAGAAAGATGAGAGCAAACTGGAGAAAGGGCCAGTGAGGCTGTTAGCAAGGTCAAAAGAATGGGTGGCCAGTTTTAAAAGGTAAAGAAGAATATATGGCCTTTCAAAATGAAGACTGAGGGATGAATAAGACAGCAGTTTGTAAATACACCTGAAGGATTAACAGCAAGATGGAAACCTGATGAGATGAGGTACAGTTCTTGGCAAAACAGTCATTAGGTTTGAGATGAATGGGAACAAGCTGAGGTTGAAAATCAAATAATTTTCTAAGAGAATAGTGAGAGTCTTGGGCAGCATCCCAAAGGACAGAGTGGAAGACCCCTTGTTGGGCTGGAGGTGAGGTTTTAACCCTTTGACAGGGGTGTAAGCAGGGCCTGGGCTCAGACTCAGGAGTCTATAGTGAGTTAAATGTGTTAACTGTAGCAGATGCAGCATGCACACTTAGACATCCTGCCTTCAGTGTGTGTGGGTGGTTGACCTTTTCCTTCTCTCAAGTGAAATCAAGTCATTAGGAATTATCTCTAAATATTCTGGCCCCATACTTCAGAGCTTCAGCTGCTTTAATCTTAGTAAGCCCTGGGGAGCCAGATTACCAGCATGTCTGCCCCCCAGAGTCTTGGGGAGCATATGAGGAGATCTCTTTCAGATGGCTGGTTTTTACCGTGCAGCCAGAGAGGTCTGCTGAGTGCCTGAACATGTGTTCAAAGAAGGGGATGTATGTGCTCTCTGTTAGCATTTCCAAGATGCAGAGAAGCCTCATGTGTGTTTGCTCCAGTTATCTGGATATAACCAGGATATCTGTTAGTCCTGGTTTATGCAGCATTTTGGAACTGAAAAACTCTGTTGTGTAAGGGCTGAAGGAAAAAACACATCGTTGGAGTGGAAACGTTGCCATTTTCAGCCTTTGGATGGCCTCCACTTCATGTTTGTCACATGCAATTCATATCTGAAAGGAACGTGTCTCACTGCTGATATGATGTGCCATGTCATAAAAGCTTTGGTGACATTTTCTGACCTCTTTAAAACTAATGAAAGAGGTTTGCAACTTGTAAATGCCATCTGCCGTGGCAAAGCAGCTTCCCGGTTCTCTAATCACATATGCCTCTTGTGAAATGCTGCATCACCTTGAAAAAAATCAGCATATTAATGGAGGAAGCTTGTAGTTTCACTCATTCCCAAATTCTTTACATAATTCATTTACTAATTTTTTTTGCTTATTATGAACCCTGAGGGGTGGAAGTTGCAGCAAATCCATGATAGCTTTAGGAGTTCTGTTTCATTAGAGCTGTATTTATTTTCTCATTTTTTGGTACTCTGAATTGGAGCCATTCTCCCTATGATATTAATCTTTTGCAGATACTCATGGGGTTCACAGATGGAAGTGTGAAAAGTCTGAGCTGTCTCAAGAACATGTAACAGGACTTGGGGATGGGGGGCGTGTAAAAAGAGGGGAGTGTTCTTCATTAACCTGAGTTTGTTCCCATAGTCCATTAAGGGAATTGAAATGTGCTAATTACTTTTAATTGATTCAGCTTATGTCACACCGATAGCCTCAGATGTGGGATAAGGAGACCAAATGTTGGGTTCAGTTTTTGCTGGGCTAACAGCTTATATAATGAACAGTTTTGAATCAGTAGGGACAGTTTTTACAGTGTGGAAAAAAATAAGCAAAGTGTTTCATGCTGGGATAGAAGAGAAGAGCACTTTATCCACTTGTCTGTTACTTTGCATAGTGCTGTTGTTGGCTGCTCTGGCTTTTGCATGTCAATAAGATAAACTTTCTAAAGAGAGCATTTATTGCAGGAAATGTGTCCGTATTACAAGCCACATACACAGCATGCATTAATTTCGGAGTAACAATGAGCAAAAGCTGCTTCAGATGGTGCCAGGGTACAAAGCTGCATCTCTGCAGACTGGTGAGAGGCAACAGATCGGCCTTCTGTCATAAACAGTGTTTTTTGTGTTTGCTGAGATGACTGTAAGCATTGTATAGCTCTCACAACCAGCACTGAAGAAGTTAGGTCTGTTTTTATCATTGTATTACAGACAAGGAAGGAGGTCTGCTGAAAAATGAAGTGACAACACTAGCAAATCTGTGTAAGCAGCAAACCAAGATACCAGAAGCTCTGGCTTGCCAGCCTGTCTCATTACATCATGCCCAAGTGCCCTGGGCAAACCCTGTTCTTTTGACTGTGTTTGTCCAGAGCATTGGTGACATAGCAGACTTCAATGCTGATTCTAATTCTGATTTTTATACCTAAGATGATCATTTGGTGGCAATACCGACCCTCAGGCTTCTTACTGGTAAAAAGATTTTGTCATTTTTCCATTGGGGTATTGAGAGGTGGGGCTAGATGTGCACGGGTGTCACAGAATGGATAAATAAAAAATATCACCCAGGGGCAAGAGAAATCAAGAAGCCTGTGAGCATCACTCTGGATGTCATGTTCTGAGGTGGCAGGGGTATGTTCTCAGTCCAGCACTTGCAAGACAAAGCCATTACAGTGTTCTGCTCCCTCCTAGCAGACCATATGGAAAGGTCCCACTATGCACGTACCACCCCAAGGGTCCTGCTCACAGATGGAGTGATGAAACCCAAAAGCTGCTGTGCAGGAGTTCATTGGGTTTTTTGTAGCTGCTTTGCCATGTAGCCATTTCAGTCTGACCTGTTTTTATAGATCCTGACAAGGTCTGCAAAACAAACTTATTTTTAACTGCTATTCACATGACTGTTATCTTACCATTCGTAATTTTAAGAAGCTAATATGGAAGTTGGGTGGGATAGGTTTTTGCATTGGCTGCTCTGCAGTAATGACTTTTTTTGCCTGGTTTGGCCCTGAAACAGAAGGAGAAGCCATCTCTTTTTTGCAGTAACTGCAAAGTGACAACAGTTAGATTGGCAGTTACTGCAGGCTGGTTGGTGCAGTGTAAAACTGCGCTGTTTTATTGTGAAATCAGCCTATTGGTGTGGCCTGGGAGATAGCGGCTCAGGCACCTGAAACAGAGGATATTTTAACTCCTTAGAGGACTGTGTAGCTTTTTATCACAGCCCAGTCATAGCTGACATTTAAAAATGTGCAGCAAGGAGGGATGGAAGATTAGGAGATGTCTCAGTAAAGGTATTGCAGCCCATCTGGGCTTTTCAGAGTGAGAAACTGTACCCAGCTGGGTATCCCTGGATGCTATCAAAATGCTTGCTTTGTTGTCTGCTTGAATAATAACCAGGTACACCATGTGTGGGCAGGGATTTTCGAGGCAGAAAAACTCCTTAGCATCCAGCTAAGGGAACAGCAAGGCACTGCGGTTGGGAAGGCTGCATGAGGAGCTGGGCCTGCTGCTTTCCTTCCAATGCTGAGTGACTTCTCTCGTTTTAGGAACTTTCCGCTGTACGTTCTGTGAGACTGAAGTGGAAGAAGATGAGTCGGCAATGCCCAAAAAGGATGCAAGGACGCTCGTTGCGAGATTTAACGAGCAGATTGAGCCCATCTACGCGCTGCTTCGTGAGACCGAAGACGTTAACTTAGCCTATGAAATCCTGGAGCCAGAACCCACAGAGATTCCTGCCCTGAAGCAGAGGTGGGAGCACGCCTGGTTTTTTCTCACTGCATTGCTTCCTTGTAGAGTGTTCCTCTGCTCTGTGGGGCTTCCCCAAACCTTTTGCAGGACTTATTTGTACAGCATCAACTATGTGAACAACTGACAGATTGTCCCAGGGATGTGTGGTTTACAAGGAGGCGGAGGGCTGTAACCAAGGCAAATGACTGTTCTTCTGGTCAGCCCTCTGCATGTATTTTTATATGAGGTGGGATGCTTGAATTGCCTGCTGCTTGCCATGCTGCAGCTGGTATGCACATCGAGCCCTTGGCCCAGTAGTTTAAACATACAAACTGCAGCTGCTTGACAAAGCTCTGAAGGTGCCACCTATGCTGTCTTCTGTCTCTCAAATACTTATCTGTCATCTGTTCCTTTTGCTTCTACCCGGCTTTTGAAATGAAGCTATCTGCAATCCACACCTTGTGTTTCAAATCCTCATATTACAGCATTCTGGTTTGAAGATATTACTTGTAATGAGCACTTTTTTTCTTCCGATCTTGTCCAACTTGTTACACACCTTTTCAGGAGAAGACCATGTTGGAATCAAAAACTCCTTAAAATGTTCTTACCTATGGGAAATGACACTTTCTTTCAGAACATTCCTAGCTTTACAAAAACAGATGATGTTTAAATAATGCAAAAAGATGTGGGGAGCTGTCAGTTTTGTCAGCTGTGGTGAAATGTGATGCACTTCTTTGTATTTAAAAAAAATTCATTATATACACGGGGGAAAAGAACTGTACCACGAGGGGAAGCATTCCCACAGTGCCTTGGGGTGCTTGGCTTTAGTTAATAGGAGAGCAAGCAAGATACTCTTTTTTTTCTCTCGGGCTAACCTTGAGAAAAAATGTTCCTCATATATTCAGGCTAGACAGCTTCTAATTAATATAATAAAAATTCTTTGTCTTTTCATAGTCTTTTTCTAGCCAAGAAGGTAGCTATTTTTCCTCGTCATTCAGAAAGAAAAACAGAAGCAATATAAAGAGCAGAAAAGATTTTTCCAAGGTCACTTAATGTGTCTTTGGTGATATGGGGAATTCTTTGAAGCCTTTATACCCAAGCTGAATCACTAGACTTTGCTTTAAAATCCCTTTTCAGTAGTTTAAGTAGTAGAACTGGGATAACCCTGCCAAAAAGAGAGTAATTTTTCAGTCTTCCCTTTTTGTGTACAGGAAATTATCACAGCGGAGGCCTGGTGCAATCCCATGATTAAATAGCAGCGTCTACTTACTTGACTCTTAAATACTTAAAAAACATTGTAAATTATTAATTGCTCTGTGCAAGGAATGGCAAAATAAATAAGCAGCTTTTTAAATGCTTACTTGAACACAACTTGCTTCAGCACATACAGTGATTTAATGATTTATTAACTCTTATTAATTCAAAGCAGTTAATTCCATGAAAGCAGTGCTGTGAGATTTTTTTAAAGGGCCAAACCCTGGGTTACTTATCCTCTGTTTTTATGGAGTCTTGACTGTCTGAAATCATTGACAAAACTGACATTTGGTGATTCTGAAACAAACTGAAAAGGTCACATAATGCCTGTATCTTCTCTTTGCAGTAACTTGGGCAACTTCACATGTATTCAGGAGAGTTACAGCTTTAAGTGGCCCCACTGGCGCTGTTAACTGTCCTTCACCTGCCCTGGGAAACTGGGTAGATCTTCATTTATGTTTTCCTAAGAGGCTGTTAATTTTCTTAATTGTGGGAGAGCGTGAATTAGCCCCACAGGTTTCAAAATAAACCTGCTTTACTTAAGCCCTTCTCTGTGGTTTTTGAAAAATTGTGGATTTTAATAACCCTTCTATTTCCTTGTGTCAAAATAGCATGATTTCAATTAACAAAAAATCTTCACAGAATTAATTTTCTGTGGTCATGCTGTCAACCATGGATTGTCTGTTGTGAAGTTGAAACTCTAAAGAGCAGCAATGTGAAAATGTGTTTTGTTTTATCTCAAATGTGGCAAAAAAAAGAGAGTTATCCCCATTATCCAAGACCTTTCTTAATAGTCTGGGCAGGATTGAGATGAAAATTTCAAGTTGTTTGCCCACTGCACAGTGTGATTTCTGTGGGCCATACCTCAGGTGTGTCAAGGGCTATTTATGTTGACTTTAAAGGCAGCTAAACCACTCATTAAGGGATTTCCATCAAGGTGAATAAAACAGACTAAATGTAGCTACATTTGGGCCACTGAGCTGCCACAGTTCCTGCCTGCAGGGTGGCTATGTGAAGTCTAGAGCAAGGTGGGGAAAAAGTGGTTTGTGGATCTAAGGGAGAAAGAGAGATTTAAGAGATCCCTTCATCTGCTCTGTGCTGCCTGTAAGGCAGCTCCCACAACTGGCCTTTTGTTGCTGCCTGGTTCATGGTGTCTAATCCTGTACTTTGGAACAGGCTGCTGAACAGTAAGTTCTCTTCTTGCAGAATGAAGTGTTCCCCTGCTCAAGTAGTCTTGGGGTGGTGCTCACACCTACCAACAGTGTCACTGAAGATAAAGAGACATAAATTGAGGCACACTTGCAAAGCTCACTGGGGTCCAAAATTAGACAGAAAGTGTCTAGATGGCTCCAGCTCAGTGTAGGACATTGCAGTAGATCATGTGAAGTAATTGGTACTGTAGGTGTCTCTTAGAAGTGTTACTTTCATTTTTGAAACGTTCCTGACGTCATGGAATAAGTGTTTTGCTGCTAAATGGTTCTGTGTAGGAAAAAAAGTCAATTTCAGGCACACTTACAGAGGCTTCTATACAAAAGCATTATTAGGTAGCTCCTGGCACTACTGAGGGTTTAGTGTCATGCTGTAGTCATGGGAAGGGAGAGCTTGGGGGAGAGCTGCATTTTGCATCCTGTGAGGAAAGTGGATTACATAAAATTGTCAGGGAAACGCTAGGTTAGAGATTTCTATTGTGTGGGAAGCGGAGTGGTGCTTTTCACAGACCACACGCCTGTCTTGGAGAGCTGCAAGGTACCAACACTTGAATAACACGCTGGGGACAAGGTCTCTGTGTGGTTTCTGAGGTTACATAAGCAATGCATGTGCATGAGCCTTCTGCCCCAAAATTCAAGGCTGCTGTGAAGCTCTCCTAGCAGAGCTGGCTGTAGAATTGCTAAGGACGCGAGACATGCAAACACAGATGCTGTGAAGTATTTTGTTAACAGATCCCAGCCATTTCACTACTGAAAGAGGCTGTGAGTAGCTCTTGATCAACACTGCGGCTGAACACACCGATATTTTTCATTTGGGGAAGAGCAGTGTTCACCTACCTGTGTAATTTCCCCTTGCTGTTTACCCCTAAAAATCCAGCAGAATTAGCTCATCAAACAGTGGTAATGTCCTTGCTGAACTAAAAAAAAACCAACATATTAGTCAGGTCTTCTCCAAGTTCAACTTTATTTTAAGCTTCTTGGTTGGAGAAAAGGTCATTGGGTAGACAGCAGCAACTGAACCATGCTCACTGATGACAACTGTCAGCTCAGCTGGCATTGTGGAGTATCCCTGATGGATTTACTCTGGACAAGAGAAGGAGTCAAGGCAGGCCTGTTCCTCATGAAAAGCTGTAGTTACTTCTGGCTATCAGATGACTGAAATTATATGGCTGACGGCAGGTGTGGTGTGCAGTGGATTTGTTTCTCTGAAAAGATGAAATCTCATTCTGAAGTAGAGGGACAATCACTTTTGGCTTTCCCCACTCTGCATACATAGCAGCACAGGCCAGGGTGTATTTTAGATTCATTGCCATCATCAGTGTGCAGAAAATATTTCACTTGATACCCTCTTTCAGTCAGATCCAAGCAGGAATGTTTTTCTATACAGTCTCCTAAGCTAGAAGGGGCCCTGCAAGGAAATGTGCTGAGAGCAAAGGAGGGCTGGGCTTTGACTGCCATACCCTTCACATGGGTCAGCACCTTTATTTCTCCCCTTTTTCCACAGTGAAGACAGTTCTTCTGTCTCCTCGTGCACTCCATCAGCACACAAAGCCTTTTGTCCAACCCCAGTCCTCTAGTTTGAAGGTGCTCTCTCTTCTTTCTTCTCTGCCTGGACTCCCCAGTCTTCACAAGGCTGCATCTGTGGATAGTACAGATCCCCTGTGTAACACAGGAGAGGTGACTTCTCATGTGCATTGTCACTCACAATTCAAGCAAAGGTTTGAATTGTGTTTTTCATGGTGAGTTAACTCCTTCAGGAGTCCTGTGATTAATAGCAGTTCACAGCTCTGAGCATGCTGAGTCCCTGGGCCTACTATCTTCCTTGGTTAAACTTCAGTGCTGTCTTAATGCAGTATTTGGTTGCTGTGTGAAGGCCAAAAAGAGGCTTTTCCAAATATCAGACTACTGTTTGACTGTGTTTTGCTGCTGTGGCTTTTGTTTCAGGGAATTCTGGGATTTTATGCTTGTTTTAACTAAGTATATTTGCATCTCTAGTGCTGCCTCTTCTTTTCAGTGTCTGTGGTGGATGTTGCCATGGCCCTATGTAGGGTTTCCTACTAGAGATCCACAGGTTTCCCAAACCAGCAAGCTGGCACAGAAATTCCTGGCAGCACGTTAGAACTGAGAATGAAAGTTCTCGGTGCATATCATGAGAGATAACTAATCATCATTTAAGTATTTTGGTCTAAGGAGGGGCTTGTTCTGAGAGCTCTGTTTTTCTCTCTCTAACTTTCATGTAGCAAGGAGCGTGCAGCTGGTGCTGGCTCAGGGGCAGCAGCTGGCCTTGCAGGGGGACACCATCGGGAAGCATGGACTACAAAAGGACCATCATATGAGGACTTGTACACCCAGAATGTCGTCATCAGCATGGAGGACCAGGAGGATCTGAGCCAGTCTGCAAGCGAAGGAAAGCCAGCCAGAGAGAGACCTATTTGGCTGCGGGAGAGCACGGTGCAGGGGGCTTATGACCCTGATGAAATCAAAGATGGTAAGAAATTTACAGAGTAGAAGTACTGCTGTGCTTATACAAAGCCTTTACAGTGCTGTCAGAACCATGTTCTGCTCTGTGTGTGTGCAGCTGCTGCTCCCAACACTGGAGTGTCTGCTCTCCTCTGCTGTGCAAAGCACCTGTGTGTAGGCAGATATAAAAATTCCTTAGATCCAGGATTGAAATCTAGGTCAGTAAAGCTGAGCTGTCCATGAAATGTTGTGGGGGCTTCTAAAATGTTAATTAACTGTTATGTCTTCCACCTTGAGAGCTTACTGCTTCTAGATGAAGGTCTTTCAGTTTCATCTAGAAAGCTGTCTCCCTAATAGGTCACTGCTGAAAAATAACATTTATTAATGTTCAGTGACCCTGAAGTCTACTAAATCTACTAGCACTGTTTGTATGCTCCCAGCCTTCTTGCTAATTGTTTCTCAAAACTTGTTATATATGAGGAATACTTAAAAATACAGCTTCTGGAAGTACAGTAGGAAGGTCTGTCATCATGACAGATGAGTCTTTATTCCCTTCTGTTTGTTTGTCATTATCTCTGCTTTTATTTTCATTCATCTTGGGGTCAGGTTGTCCACAGACCAATGGTCAAAATCTTAATCTTATAAATTAGTAGAAACATTCTGCTTTGATATGTGTGCTGTTTAGGCTTCTTGGAAATTGAGACATTTTATGATTTTTACATGAGTGTCAATAGATAACTTTAGGTTTATGGACTGAAACTGTTGGTGCCCTAGGAAGAAAATAGGGCAAAAGGGCACGTGTGTGAGTATGTGACCCTGGAACTCTTGCCATGTTCAGGAAAGGAGTGAAATACTTAGATGTAGCAGAAGTGAAGAAAATAGATCTGATACAGTGGTCAGAAGATACCTAAAGAACTTGTTCACTTGTAACGCCTTTAAAGTGTATTATGGATCCCAAAACATTTTTCAGATAGATTAAGCAAAGTGAGATGATTGAACAACCTGCTCCCTGCAGTCTGTAGCAGATGTTGTTGTTACTCACCAGCCATGGTGAGTTCTCACCCCATTTTTCTGCTAGACGTTCAGTTCACCTGTAGTTTTAAATCAACTCCTTGAGACAACTTTTGATGTACACAGCATAAATGCTTCTCAAGAAGTCACTGAGGGACATGGAGGTGGAGTATCTCCTTATAGGATGGTGGCTTATAGGATCACTGATTAACATCCTCAGCTACTGGAGATCAAAGAGGGAGCTTGTGGAAATAGCCTGAAATTGCTGATGCACATAAACAGGAAGGACAGAAACTTGGGACCATTGACAGAAAAAAATCACTGCTTGGATCTGGCAGAAACAGTTCTTGCAAGCAAGAGACAGCCCCTCTGAGCCACAAAGTCAGCTTTTATGGAGCTATCTCTGGCTGTTGCTGTTTCACAGCTCTCAGTGTGATGAGCTATGATATTATTTCACAGAGATGTTCTCCTACAGCCTCTTCAGCTCCACAGTCACAAGCAGTGAGCTGAGCACATGACTGCCAACATGATGCCTTTATTCTTCCTTTCTTTCAGGAATTTGGCAGTGCTCTAGTATTAGTTGTAGCCATCACCCATTACTACAACTTTATTTACAATCAAAACAGAATTCTGGTGAAATTAGGTAAGGTTCTTTTGGCCTTTATTTAACCACAGGAAAGGAGTGACCACAAACTGCTCTGGATTTTAGTGCTAAATGCAGAACTTACTTCCTTCACATTATTTTTTTAATCTCAAGTTGAAAAACGTAACCAGCACATTCCTGACTAGGGAGGGGAAAGACTTTGGAGCCGCCTGCCTGCATGGGGTGCTGAAACCATGAGGGTCTGTGTCTTGAGGGAGTGGGCAAGTGGCTGCCTGTATGAAGGCAGAATGCCAACACCTCAGCTCCAGGAATTGTTCATAGGCAGCATCTTTTAGTGTAAGACAGAAAGTTTGCCATAGGGAGCCTGTCCTACTTTTTAGGCCTTAATTTTTTTCTCTATATTTAATTTTTTGTTCTGTTTTTTTGTTTAGTGGTGGTATTGTTTTTGTTTTTTTTTTTCCCATGCTGCCTGTAGTTCCATTGGTGCTAGGTGGACTCACAGCCCTCTCACCAAATGTAGGTTTAGGAGAGGTTTTCTGTGGGATGCTACTTTTTGAGCAGAATTTTACCTTTAGAATCCATGAACTGCAGACATCCTGCCTACCAGAGCCATATTGAACCCTCCCAGCTGTTGTTCAACCAAGTTTTCTGGAAGAGGAGCACAGGCCAGGTGTGTCAGCTGGGACACTGCTGTCCCCTTCAAATAAGAGGTGCAGGTGGGGAGCCACAGGGACTGTCTGGGCTGTGTTTCAGCTTGGAGAGCAGGCACTGGTTAGTGCTGTGCTGCCACAGCTGGGCTGCAAGCTGTCTGCTGCATCTGCTCCATGCCATCACCATCTTTCTGTAAGGAGCTTTTCCCCTTTCTGCCTGGTATAGGTGCACCTCTGAGGTCACCAGGCATGGCTGCTCTAAATGTTTTATAACATATGATTTCCACATATTCTTTGTCTTCCTGGATCCTTTTCTTCTTTGTGTCAATCCTTACAGGCAGGGAGCTTAGCAGGATAGGGCCTGGGCTTGGGATCTGTATTTTAAGGACTGCTTTGCTTTCTGCTCCACTGTAGTGCCTGAGTTGGACACCTCCCTGGGGAAGTCTTTTCCAGGTGCCTGCCCATTGTGCATTTTTTGTTTTCACTTGCAATGTGCTCCTGGTCAAGGCTTCCAGCTGGGAGCCACAGTGACTCTAGGCCTCCCAGATCCTAGGAAATGTCAGTACTTGCTCTGCTATTATGAGACATAACAGTCTCTGTCTTTCAAGGGAGAGGAGGAGTTGGCATAGAGAAAGGGTATGACTTTGCCAACTGAGCTCAGTGGCAGTAATTAATAAAGATTAAGAAAACTTTCAGGGCCATCACACAGATGTCTGTGAAGAAATGCTCATTCGCTCGTGTCCCTTTGCAGGGGGCCGGGATCTAGATGTGTTCCAGGAGCGTGAGGAGAGCCGGGCAGCCTTGGATGACAATGAGGAGGTGATGCGTGCTCTGCTCATCCACGAGAAGAAGACACCTTCCGCTTCCACCGTCACCGTCAGTGGCTCCGCTCCTCTCTCCGGTGGCAACGCCAGTGACTCCGAGAGCGAGACGAGCGAGTCGGAGGAGGAGTCCCCTCCCCACCCTGCCGCCACGGCCACCACAACATATGGGCTGGAGGAGGAGGAGGAGGATGAAGAGTTTGAGGTGGTGGCAGAAGACCCCACTGTCACAGTGGCTGGACGCCCACATTCTTACAGCCAAGTGAGCCAGCGCCCTGAGCTGGTGGCCCAGATGACGCCGGAGGAAAAGGAGGTTTACATAGCCATGGGGCAACGCATGTTCGAGGACATGTTTGATTAACTGGTCCCTGCTGGGGCATTTTTTAAAAGGTGACTTTTTAAGGCAGAGACTCTTTAGCAGAACAGAAGACTGGAGCGCATCTTCCCTCACCTGTGCAGAGGCAGGGTCACTGCAGCTCAGCACTGCTAATCTCAGGCATCCCGCTCACCAGAGTGGGGGAGCAGCAGAGCTGCATGTGCCAAAACACAGAGGGGAGGATGACTCTCAGAATTGAGTATGCTTGCAAGGTAAAAATGTGCTTCAGGGTGTCCTGCACAGGCACTGCTTTAACCTTCTCCAAGGCCCTATCAACTTTTTCTCCCGATGGCTTTAAGTTGACTTTTGTTGCAGATCCCAGTGAAGTCCTCATCCCTGCTCTTGGGACATAAGGGCTCCATAGTCTGAGCAGACCACTCTGCGGAGGAGGGCATATGTAACATACAGCTGCCTGTGCTCAGCGAGGGGAGAGGAGAGGGAAGCACTTGTGTGCTGATTGCAAGCTCAGACAGGGCTTGTAGCTGACCCTCTGCCCACAGCCACTGGCCACCAGAGTGGCTCTTTCTAAGCAGGCCTGTAGGCAGCAACCTTTTCTTGCTCCCATTCACTGCCTACTGGGACTCAGCACCTCAAGGTCAGGTGTAACTTGAAACAGGCAGAGTGAAAGCCTTGGCAAGCAGATGCAGTCAGTCACTTCTTGTCATTGTAACAAATGCCCTCCATGGATCTGAGCTGCCAGTGCTCTGACTTGCCAGGAGAAACCTATATTTTCCAATATTGCTGCCTGTTGCTTCTGCCTAGCCCTGTCCATGAAAACATGCAGACAGTTCACAGTGGGCAGAGCTGCTGTCAGGCAGTGCCAGAGAAGTAGCATAACTAAGTTTTATTTGCAATCTCACCAGGACTTTATGATTTTAAGAGGAATTATACAACTTTGAATTCTGCTTGGCACACTCTTTTACCACAGAAAGACATTTATCAGTGCCTATAGAGCAATATAATGTTTTTAATGTTTTTCTCTTTCATTTGAAAATGTTGCTTTTTAAAAATTGTTGTGTTTTCCTACACAGTGCTACAATAAAAGAAAATTATAAAAGAGTTCTGTGTTCCAGAGAGGAGGGGCAGCATTGTGTGCTGTTCCACTTATATGAGTGGTACAAATTTGCTGCTCACTGAGACTGTAAATCTGTTTTATACTAACTAGGCTTTCTATGTTCTGCTAACCTTGTAATGCCTCCTTTGTGGTTTGATTTTCAGCTTCTCAATACTCTGAATCCCCTCTTTTTTAAATAGTATTTTGAATTTTAAGTCATTTTAAAGAGGAATAAATAAACAGAAACTTCTCCCCTTTGTCATGTTTCATTTTATCTTGTGCCTACTTGGGAATGTTGTTTGCTTATCATTTCGATTTATTGGATTCAAGGAAAAAAAAACAATTTGAGGTCTCCTTTGAGAGGACCATTTGAAATCCCACTGCACATTGTCTCTCCTTAGCAGAGGTTCCTTGAATGCCTCCTGGAATCTCCTGCACTTCCAAGGTGGATGTTTCATTACATGAGTGCTATGTAAAAAACAGAGGCTGCTTTTGATCAGCACTTCCATTTCTTTCCTCCTTCCTTAAGGGAAGCATAGGCTGATGGCAGAGGACTTGCAGACATCGTACTGCTGGTTAAAATGGTGTTCTTGTGTAGACAGGCTTCCGAGATCTTGTATCAAGCTTCTAGATATCAAGTCACAGAGCTGATAAGTCAGATTCAGTGATCCGCTAGCAGAAAAAAAACATGCTGTACCCATTCTGTCTAGATTTAATCTGGCTGAATTCAATATTACCACTGGAGAAAAGCAGGTAGATTTACAAGGAGACAAAAGCAGAACTAATCCTGAATACAGAAAGCTGCTCGTGCTCTGAACTCACCAGGACTGTATCCTGAGTTTTCAGTTTGCAAAATCAAGCTGTAGATTTAGTAAAGATGAAGTGAAGAAATACCCAGCATAAAAATCTGTGAAGTAGTGGTTTTCTTAATAAACAGATTTAATTGTGGTTTGTGCAGCAGTTGTAGTTTGTCATTCAGCAAGGCACGTCCTGTACATGGGGAAATCAGAGCGGTGGTTGTGGGGTTTGCCTTCCATCTCTCATCCACCATATACAGCCCTCGGGAGGACTAGAAAGGTCAAAAGGTGCATGAGCAGATGCCATCATTGTTTCCTGCCCTCTCCCAAGAGTTCCTGGCATTAGAAAGGCTGGCTACTCTGCTCTGTTCCAGCCAGCTCGGGCTGTTAAAGGACAACCATACACTGCTGCTTCCCTGTCATGACAAGCCTGGCTTGGATGAACAGAACACACAGTTGATAGTGCCCTCTTTCTCTTTCTGCATCTGAACAGATCTCTGCATGCATGGCAGGAAGGAAAAACAGCCTCTGCAAGCAAAGCTGGCAGTTTGGTGCTAATGCAAGGGATAAAGCCATCAATTCTGAGGAAGGCCCAGCCATTTCCCCTGCCTGCTGGACCACATGTGCTGCATTAACGCTAACCCAATAACGCTGTCAGGCCTTCCTGAGTGGATGTTCTGTCTAACCCTATTCAAACCAGTTTCTGCATCTGCTTCCAGCCTAAAGCGGTTTTATCCAATGACTGATAAAATGAGAACCTGAGAGTTCAAGAAGCATTTGGACAACACTCAGGTGTGATTCTTGGGGGTGTCCTGTGCAGGGTAGGAGCTGGACTTGGATGATGCTTGTGGGTCTCTTCCAACTGAGAGTATTCTATGGATATACATGAGGGCAGGGCACTGGAGCTCTCTCTGGAAAGAACTGCATTTCTCAGGCTGCTTGTGCTCCTCTTCCCAATGGTCAGAGATGCCTCTCCCAGCTGGTGAGAGCTGCCTCTGTTCCTGCTACCACTGCAGATCAAGAAAACTGCAGTGGAGTTATGTGCTCCCTGGCCCAGTGCAGAGCAGGCCAGAGCAGATTAGCTAAACTGTTGATGGAAGGAATGTGCACTGTCAGTCCTGAAGAACAGAAGTATTACAGTCTTCTACTAAACTTCCAAAAATTTGCTTCCTCCATCCATCTCTTCTGTGCTGCTGCCTCCTTCTGACTTGGATTAAATGGACTTGCTCTGTGAGAGTCAAGGGATTTGAGGATCCCCTGGAGGAATCCTAGAGGGCAGAAAAATAGCATCCCCTCCTTCCTGAGACTCCTTAGGAGCTGTGCCTCAGTGATGCCTGCAGTGCCAGCACATGCTGTGAAGTTTAAGAGGGCCTGGCAGGGGAAGCAGCCTGCTGTGCTTGGGTCTCTGTGTCCCACTGAGCCTCCCAAGGAGGAGAGAGAAAATTGTCTCAGGAATCAAATGCAAGACAAAGCCTTCATGGAAACATAAAGGTTTCATGAGTAGGTGGAAGGACATGTCAGCAGCAGGACGAGCCAGCGGGCTGTCCAGGGGCAGGCTGTAGGGGTGAAGTTCCTTTGATGTGTGTCAGCATAAACGAGGGGGGCTTTTGGCTCTGTCCTTTGGAGCAGGGACATGTCACACAGTGTTCCAGGTAATTGCTCTGGGCTGTCCAGCGCTGGTACTGCTTTATCCCACTGGAAACCCTGGGCTAGGTAACCATGCCCCAGGCTTGTTCACAGGAGGCTTGGGAATATTGATCTAAGTGTGGAGAGACAAGGATCCCTTAGCATCACAATACACTCCTGTTTAAAGTGTATTGACTGTGAGACAAGTCTCCTCCAGCAGCAGAAATGCTGGGGCTGAAGAGTAGCTTCTCTCTGCTGAGCTGCTTTCAGAATAATGATCAATATTTACAAAGTCCAAGGAGATCATCACTTGTACAGCCTTGATAGGAGGCGTAGCCAGATGCTTGAATCTGTTTAAGATGGGAATCCACAGAGAGTCATGGAGAGGCCACTGCTAAAAGGAGTGGCAGCCCAAAGTGTGGGGAGCGACTCTGAGTGCTGGTGCTCTTGGAAACCTGCCTGCCTGCCTGCCTGCTCCCTGCTAGCAAGCAGAAAGCAGAGCAGCAGCAGCAGCAGACTGTTCAGGATTATGGTCCTGTCCCTGTGGCAGAGCTATTTTATCTCTCTCTCAAAGTTATCCAGGGAAATCTGGGCTTTTGCCTGGTTGGGATACCTAAATGAGCTGCCAGAAAGCAGTTTCTTATTTACCAGCATTTAGATTGAGAGAGAGAGAGAGAATGAACCTAATTTATATTCAAACAAAAATCAGGCTTTGGAAGCACCTGGTATCTCATTAAAAAACATTAAGGACAGTGAGTATTAGTGCAACCATCCTCAAGCAGCAGACAGTCTCTGAAGAAGACACTTTCAATATAATAGGTATTTTTGCTTAAAATATGTTTGTGACCTAAATATAATTTAATTTCCATGCCTTTGAACGGTGTGATGCTAATGAAACAGGCAGGGATGGCAGAGAGGAGGCTGAGGCAGCCGCATCAGAAGCAGCTCCACTGCAGTGCGTTAGAGCCCCTGCGTACGCTTCGCCCTGGCTGTCACAGCCACCAATGCACCAGCCCTGCCCAGGGCTGGCCCAGACAGCAGGAGGAAACCTTGGGCTGCTCAGCCAGAGAAACAGGCAGGGATCCAGCCAGGAAATGAAGGCTGATCAAGTGCTGTTCCATGAGCATTAATGTCTGCGTACAAAAAAAGGTACATCTGGCAAGGAGGAAAAATCACATCTCATATAGATGTGATTAAAGCCCTGACATACTGCTCATGCTTATTTTTCACCTGGAATCTGTATCGCCAGCCTCTGCCATCCCATTACTTGCTGGAAGAAGGGGGGTGAGCCGTGGTAATTTTGCAGTGAGCTAAAATTGTGCATAGAGCTGAGAAGCCTGGCTCAGTTCCTCCTGGTAAAGAGATCCTCCTAGTCTTAAGCATTTATTTTCTGACAATGGAAGTCTGCCTGAGCCAATGCCAAATTTGCCATGCTCTGGTAGCACAGTCCATGCTTTTGCTATTTTCTCATGACATGCATTGTGGGGGAACAAGTCTGTCAGACACCCTAATGTTTGTGACCAGATGACCTGGGTGTGCTTTAGGTTTCAGTGTCTGGACCAGCCGTGGCCAATGTGAGGCAATGATTGCTTGGATCATTTTGGTTGGATTATCAATACTGGCTCTTTGCAAAGCTGCTGGTTGTTGTTCTCCCATCATTCAGTGCTGATGGGCTCTCATAAATCCAATCCATCAGCAATCACACTCAGGTGTCAATTTCAAATTAAGCTTCAAGCCCTTTACAACCACCACCACCAAGCAGCTCCAGCTTGTGCCATGTCCACTCCTGGGACATTTGGCTCTTTCATTCCAGGTGCACCATGCAGGTCCCAGCCATGGGACTGCCTCAGCCTGTGCCACATCCCAGCAGAGAATGAGCTCTGGCTGGGCTCAGGCCTCTGAAATTCCTGCAGTGGGTAGGAAACAGGCATCAGCCCCAGGCTGGTCATGCATTCTGTGCTGCTTGAGCTAGATGTGATTTGGTAGGAGTGGGTTTGAATTTTTTTTTAACCTTTTTTCTTTTTGTTCCTTGGGAATATTTTGAGTATCTGAATGTCTCATGTTTCCCTGCTGCTTCTAACAAGAAAAACACCTTTTTTTTTTAAATGTAAATGAGGCTGTAATATCTTGGTAGACCTATCTGCTCTCCCTGCCCTATCACCACAGTTATTCTTCCATTGCCACACAGTGCTTTCTTCCCAGAAGATGTATGCTTTCAACATCTCTCAGCCCTTCTGGTGATGTCAGGAGATGAAAACTATTCCCAGTACAACACAGAAAAGTAGAGGGAAATGGAGTTAGAGGGAAATTGGGCCTTAAGAAAATGGTGCATCACGAGAGAAATTTCACTCTGGCATGCACTCCCAGGCCACATGGGTGCTGTATCCAAGCAAAGAAAAATACAATGTGATGAAGAAGGATTTGGCTTATGGTGCATTTACCCTGGTGAATTCCCTTGCCTCTGAGCCCATTAGGAAGGGTAATATTCTCTAAGTGTGCCAACTTCTTACAAGTTATATAAAGGCATCAGGAAGGCCCCAAGTCAGCAACCAACTTCAGCAGGAGCTTGCAGTCTGTTTGAATGATCTGACTCCTGCTTTCCTCATGCTGAAAGGTTTGGTGCAAAAACACCTCACAGCAATTAGTTGTGAAACTGAGCCCAATTGTAACATTAGAAAGTATCTTTTTCCTCAAATATTTCACCACAATTTGTACTCTTATGTCTGTGTATGAGAAAAAAACATAAAGGCCTGTAGGGGGCTGCCCAGCCCTCCTCAGACATGTCCCCCTTTGGGAATGTTAACAGATAAGGATTTCTGTATGGTTTAGGTAGAAGCTACTGCCAAGAACAGCAAATGATTACTGGAGTTTTTGTTAACTAGACAGTCACATCATTGCAGCTGTCTGAAGTGTGGACTCAAAGTACTGATGTCCACAGACAGCAGACATGGGTTCTTACAGCTGAATGTACGTAAAAATGCCAGATTTTCAGCTTTTCCGGTGTTGGGATTGTTTTTCTTTAATTCTTTGCAGTTTTTGCTTCTCACGCAGCAGGCTCGAGCATCGTTTTGGTGCATGAAGGTGCTACCACAAACTAAAGACCTCCTTGAGGCATTGCTGATTCACATGCTAATGGTATCTGTCCTAGGAAAGGTGTGAGTCAAGCCATAGAAACATGGAAGACAAGCCAGATTAATACTGTGGGAAGCAGTGCATTTGCTCAGGTGGTCAAAGCCATTGAACAGGAGATGAACAGCTCCCTGTTTGCAGAAAGTGTGTAGGGCACTCCAAGTCTGCAGTGAACATAAAAACTACTTTATACTGCATATACATAAAAACTGCAGTAATAAAAAGAGCTTCAAGACTGGAAGTCCATGTTGGGAGGGAAATAAACTGTGCATTACTGAGAGATAATTTATGTTTGTTGAGTAGGAGGGGGCAGTAAACCAGAACCATTCTCTGTCCCATATGCAAGACCCTTTGGGACGTGGGGATGTAACAGTGAAGCAGAAATGGGAACCATTCTGACCTCACAGCTGCCGATGGATTGATCTGCCCAGGAAATCCAGCACTTTTTAGCAGTAGAAGAAGCCAAGTGTTCAGTGAGACCAAGGCAGCCTGTGCTGTAGCAGTGACAGCTGCAGAAGCACAGAAAGAGCTGTAGTGATTCAATACTCATGCTTGTCCTCTCTGGTTTTTACAGGAGTCATGGCCATGCTGCAGGATTCATGGAGCATATTACCAGAAAGACCTCTGTGTGGAACGTGGTCTACTGGAGATGGTTACTTTCCTTTCTTCCTGGCCTGGCCACTTCCTGCGCCTTCCTCTTGTATTTTGAAAAGGAAAAATATGAAAAATAATGAATTTTCCCTTTAAACTGAAATAACAAAACAAATGATACTCAAGCCTGCAGCTTAATGGCAAGAAATCAAGGAGAAAAGTGGTGACTCTCAGTCCATTTTGCTGATAACTTTTCCTCACAGCAAGGGCTGTAACTCCATAAAATCACAGAATCTCAGAGGGCCTCACAGGAGAGCAAGTGCTGTATTGCTGGAGTGTGGGTGGACTCTCCAACCCATCCCAAGGGGACAGCAGGAGGCTCCCATGCACATTTCCAAGGCACAGCATGACTGTAGGATGAGAACTGAAAGAGAAGAGGAAAGTGAAGAAGTATCAGGAGAGCAATAAACAGGGCACTTATCTCCTCCTTAATCACAGCCCAGCCTTCAGGAGGTCTGCAAGGAGAACTAATGGATTAAATAAAGGTATTAAATGAAATCTTGGAAACATTTCCCCTACCTGGCAGGACTGAGAAGCTGATGGTTATGAGGGAGTGCTCCCAGTGCATCTGAGCTGTGAGTGTCGACCAAAGGAGCTGGGGTCATGGCCTATACAGCCACAGGATTGAATAACCTGGGCTTTCATGTTGCCAGAGACAATCTTGAAATTTCCTGAATACATCCTTCAGCAATTCCCAGGTGAACTAAACGAGGTGCTCCTTCTCAAATTGCTTTCTGCCTGAGGAGGTCAGTCTGTGTTTTATTTCACTTGCTGCAGTGCTTGACCATCTCCAGATTATGGGGCACGCGAGCAAAGAGCCGCAGCTCTTCCGCAGCCAAAGACTACAGCAGCATCCCAAGAGATGCCTCGACCACTTACTGATATGACCTGCACAAAACCTTGCATGGGCATCCTCAAAATGCTTGCTTGGGTCTCCAGGTGCCCTTCTGTCAGAAGGAAGGCTCCAGAATGCGTGGCTGAAGATGAGGTATGATTTCTGTCCTGGTGTCATGGAAGGCTGAGTGTAGGTGGGAGCTCACCAGGAAAGTTTCAGTGAGTACAAGCACTGTTCCCAACTGGGAAGTGGAGGTGGAACAACATATTGTTAATTATATACCTCAGTGCAGTGGAGTTTAATGCTGACTGCATTCCCAGGCCATAAGATCTCACCTTGCTTTCAGCAAGGATTCAGTAATCTTCCCTCCTCCTTCCTCTCCTAGGAACTCCTTTGCCTTAATAATATTAGGAAAAGCAGTGCTTTTCATAACTCCAGGGGTTTATCCAGAATGTGTGAAATAGAGCAGTGTGAACTGTCCCTCAGGTGGCTGTAGCTCAGCAGGGTATGAGGGGTTATCTGCTGTCTCCTTTACTAAGTGGATGGGATGACTGCATGACCAGGTCATTTTGCATGCATGGATGAGTCCCTGCATGGCCAGGTGGTTTGTGAGCAACTGCTCACAGGCAGGGCAGCTCTGCCCACAGCTGGAACCAGCACTGTGAACTCCACTCCAAAACTTTAGCTTCTAGTGCTGGGCAAAGCTAACACATCTGTTGGGGAAAAGCAAATCAATTTTAATAAAAGGTATCATAATTCAAAGTATTTTTTTAATATAAGGCTAAATTAAAGTAAAACACTTCTTAGGGACAAATCAACACCAATCAGGCCAATCAAACTGTCATCTAAAATAATCCAACACAATTAGAAAATCCTGTGTAGCTCAGTGATGAAGCTCAGTGATGATGCCAGTCATTTCATTCAGTCACTTTCAGACTATAAAGAGAATCCTTCATCTTTCAAGTCAGTGACATTGGTTTCTCCAGCTCCTCCTTGTCCCTTTCCTAGCACATTTCCCCTTGCTTTTGGAGGGTCACTGGCTGGGACACCTGTCTCCCACAGTCCTCATGCCACCACTGCCTGAGTAAAACCTCAGCAGAAGTGATGCTTCACCACTACACACCATTCAGGTGCCGAATTGTCATTAGGGGTTGCTTGAGCATTACTGGCAGTAGAGATTCCCCCTTTACATTTTAGACAAAACTCGCTGCTGGCACTGTATTGGCAGTGGAAAAAGGGCAGGTCATGAGGTCCAAGATCAGGGTCAAGGAGCTGGGCTGGGTGGCTGTTGTGGGACCATGGGCGACAGTGACAACACAGCAGTGGCCCTGCCACTCAGAGCTAATGTCATAATTCAAGCAACAGTAATTAAAACAAAGCAGCAGGGTATTATTTGTATAATAAGCCCCCCCTTTAAATGAGCATCTGTCCTCAGACCCCTGAGCTAAATCAGCTCACTGGTCCCACTGACAAAGCTGTATCAGAACCATGACTCCCTGAGAGGCAGCCCCAGGTGAAAACAGGATGGGAGGAGATGGGCATTAAGAATTAACAGCTAGTTCATTCATCAGGTACACACAGGCTTTGCCATCTCCTCACCAGCATGTAACACACACAGTCCCACCACTGACCTCACTCACTATGCAATTTTAGATTCTTGGCTTCTTTTGAATGCAAGTAACTTTTAGCTCTCTACTTATTTCCCTCCTTTAATAATTTTATTTCTGAAATTAAGAGTTGACATTTCCTCTATTTGTGCTCCTGAGAGGCAGTTACACCTTTGTACAGCCATGATCTACCTACTATGACTTCTGAAACCATTTTCTTTCTACCCAGAAAGTCTACTTCCAGACTGCAGAAGTGGTTTTGATCCATTTCTTCTGCTCCAACACCTCCATTCCTCTGATGTCAAGGAGAAGTCCATACACAGGAAGCTTCTTTAGAAACTCTCCAATGACCTGAGTTAATTTTCTCCAGCTCTGGAGAGAAATGATATGATGTCCTTCATCTGTTACATGATCTGTCATCTCTAGAGACTATCCCTCACGCAGAGGGGAGTTAACATGAGCTGAGGGATTCCAGCACACCTCAAAAGTTTTATCATAAGTCAACCTTCAAAAAGGATTAGATGAAGAAAATATCACTGTGCCTTTCCAGTGTCAGCGGCACTGGAGATGTAAATTTAAGGATGCAGTCAATATAACTACCTGAGATATGGCTTCCCAGGGGCACCATGTCTCCTCTCCCATTCCACAGTCTGGACACTGGAAGTTCATCCAAGGGCTCAGCTACTCAGGTAAGCAGAAAAATCTCAATAACATGCAACATAACAGAGAACAGAGAGCAAAGGTGCTGCAGGGGCTCTGCAGAGTGGGAACATGGACCTGGAAACATTCTTGCCTGTTTCTCTTGTTCCCACCAGCTCCTGTATACCGCAGTTCCCAGTTAGCAGAGGCCTGTCCCAGTGCCCCCCCACAGCAGTGCTCCCAGGCCTGAGGCAGTGTGGCACAGAGGTACATGGGTTGCTCTGGCGTAGCAGGAGTGCCATCAAACCAGATGCCTTTAGAGTTCATCTAGCTTTACACAGAGAATTGTTTCAAAAGCACCCTCATGTGCACCCTGCACAGAGCTCACTGGCCCCGTGGTTTAATTGCTGTGGCTCTGTGCTGTCCCAAAGCTGCCAAAGTGCTTCTGGAGCACAGCTGACAACAGCAGCGATGGCTGAGCTTGCAGCATAGGGCATCCAAGCCATAACCAGCCTGGATGTGAAGTGGCACTACAAGAGCCAGCTCCCATGTCTCCATCTGCTCTGCAGATGGAGACACTCACAGCCTGGACAAACAACTTGTGAGAAGCTGGGATTTTATTATATATTCAAGTAAGTGTGCCTCCATGACACATGCTGTCCCACTTGGGTGACAGGCTTGGTCACCATCAGGGTGGCACTGTCAGGTACACAGGGTTGCTGCATGCTACTTCATGGGCACCTTGTTTCTGTGAGCTCAGGGGAGGAGCAGTTCCTCAGGGACAGATGGGAAATCACCACCCAGAGGTGTGACCTCCGGAGCCACGTGATCAAGCAAGACAAAAACCCTTCTTGTATGGCAGACTTTCTTCTTGCAGCCGCCAAGAAGTCTCAGCTGTGATTTTTTTCCAGCTGTGCTGGTGGCAGATGCTTATGGGTGGATTTTGAACTGGAGGGTTTAGCTGCACCAGTGCAAAATCCCTGCTGACGTCTGTATCTGCCATTCATTCCTGCAACAGCCCTTTCCTCTCTCCCCCTTCTCCTCTCTAATAAAGACATCCTGGCAAGCTTCCTGTTTTTCAAGAAGGCTCAGAGCTGCCAGTTGCCCTGGCTTTGGCTTCATGCAGGCCTCTTCCTCTGCCCCTATTAATTCCCCTGTAAATCGGATCATGATGAAAGGGAAACAGCAGAGTAATTTAATTGTCCTCCAAGCACAGCGTGCTGTAGAGGGATGCTGGCAGGGATGAGTCCTACTCATGAGACGCCTTTTTTATCCCTATATTTTACTTTGCAGGGGAAAGGGGACACTCAGCATTAGCTTCCCCTCACCATGTGCCTTCTCGTAATTCCCAGGAATTAATTGTTGAAGTTTGCTGTGTTGCGGCTTCCCCATATTGGGAGAATAAGAAAATTGAGATGTCCTCACTCCGTACTGGATGTAGGGGTGGGGGATGGGAATTAATTAGGCCATTGTTGGACAGAGCTCTAAAATATAATGTGCTCCCTCATTGTGGCTGTCAGGCAGCCCCATAACTTGGCAGAGCACCATTGGATCCTGTATCCAGCGAGTCGGAGTTGGGGGTGGAAAAGGGATGGGGAGCAGAGAGATCCGTATCAGAAGTGTTTCTGCAGAGAGGCAGGTCCCTTAACACAGAGAGCAGGGGCAGCAGCAGGAGTCCCACAGCAGCTGTGGGTTGTGAAATGCCTCTGGAACTTAATTTAAAAGCAGCAAAGGCTTGGGCTCATGAACAAACCATGCTGGGTAGAAAGGCACAGCACCTGAACTGAGCCCCAGTGCTTCTGTGTCACTGTGCTCTTTCCCCCAGACAACATGGTAACACATGATTTGGTAACACAGATTATGGTACAGTCCCAGAGAAGCGGCTTGCTGGGATGCCTGCTTTCCTAGGCACTGTGGTAGCAGGCGGATGGACAGCTCCTCTACTCTGGCTGAGGCACAGTGACATGTTTGCCATCTCATCTTTTCTTGAGCTTTTCCTTGGGGACAGTGTTGACTCTTCTTTTCCTCTTAACTTCTTAGCATTCCACTAAAACTTTCACCAGTTTCTAATCCTTTAGGGAACAGTCTCTAGCAATTAGGAAACTGCATTAAAGTGATGTTTTACTGAGGATCTGAGAGCTGATATCGTGGGAAAGCTCAAGAAAGGTGTTGAGCTGGAGTCAAGGGGCACTGGGGCCTTGCTCTGAGATGAATTTATTTCTAGACACTCTGATACTCTGACATGTGAGCTCATGTATGACGGAAAGATCAGCAGCAGGTACCTCCTGCATGGAGGTGGAGGACCCTGCACATCTTTCTGTGCCCAAATGGCAGGAACAAGACAGGGGAGGAGAGTGGGGCAACCTTGAGCCTCTTCACCAGAGCTGAGACTCTTAATTGCTGCCATCACCAGATGTGTCACCAAAAGGGGTCTGCTGTTAATAGTAGGTAACCTGAAACAGTCACCTGTACAATGTGCAGCACCAGTGGAAGCTCTCAGCCCTTCAGCTGCTGCTGAACACCAGAGACCATAAGGTGGTAGCTGCAATTACATGCACTTACATTTTCATGGTTTGGGTTCTTCTGCCTTTCTGCCCTGAAATTACCAAGCTGGTCTTCAGTTCCTCTCCCCCATCAAGACCAAAAGGACTTGCTAGTAAAATATTCCTTTTTCCACACTTTAAAATATCTGGTGTAGAAAATGTACATGCTTCTGACTTGCCCTCCAGGTATCTTAAGATTTAATTAATCCCAAGTCACATTTGAATATCTTCTGAGACAGAGGCATAACACAAATCCACTTGCATAGGAAAAGGCATGCAGATAATTGCTTCTGTGTCTCTTAGTATGGGGAGGATGTCTGTCAGATGGAGAGTCACTTCCTCACATATTTCTGATGAATTACTGTTTTCATTTAAATCCTATAAAAAATTATGTAAGTTGGTGTGCTCTTGAGAATGTTGGCCCCAGAGTTATTGCTGGATCAGATACTTACTGCTGAACAGTGTTCAGCCTTCTGCAGGCTGCCTGTCTCTGCAGCTGAAAGAGGCCAGGTTTTGATTAGATATTAGGAAGAGATTCTTCACTGTCATGGTGGTGAAGCACTGGCACAGGTTGCCCAGAGAAGCTGTGGATGCCCCATCTCTGGAAGTGCCCAGGTTGGATGGGGCTTGGAGCAGCCTGGTCTAGTGGAAGGTATCCCTGCCCATGGCAGGGAGGTTGGAACAAGATGACCCAAACAATTTTGCTAACATCAGGGTGAGATGGACTGGTAAAGATCTCCTATGTGATAAGTGGTCCTCACCTACCTGGATTTGGCTGTTTTTCTGACCAAAAGTGATAGAAATGCTTTGCTGAACACAACCATTCTGAAATCCATAATCATAGAAGGAGCAAGGATGTACCATGTTCATCAAGTGACTTCACCTGCTCTGAGACTGAGCCTTGGTCCCCTGTGACTTCTCAATAGCTGTGTGCTCATGGCCACCACTTCCCTGGCTCCTCACCAGACCTTCTGGAGTAACTTTTTCTCATTTGGAATTGAATGTCCACCTGCCAGGCAGCTTTAGCTAGTTAAACCCAAACCTGTGTCTAAATCAGATTCCAGGTTCAAACATAGTCATCACCAAGGACACAGCTGCTGAATGAGCAGAGTAAGAAAGCGATGCAAACCTGAATGGAAGGCAGATGCACTCAGACTTTGACACCTGAGATGTTTATAACCCAGACTATTTACAGTGAGATGTCAAACATAATTTGAAGATTAACAAGTACTCTTGCAACAAAACAAGCAGGAGGAAAAACAGCAGCAAAAACAGGTGTGAGATGCCTCTGAGCCCATTCACCTGAAGGATGGTTTAGGAACAAGTCTGACAAATCCCTTCAGTTTCCATGTCATATGGAACTAAAACATCAGACAAACTAAAAATACAAACCGATTTCTGGTGCCAGTAAAATTAAATCCATTGGTCTGCCCCATTTGGCCTGCAGGATGTCCCTGTCTGTCACAGCTTCTGTTTTTCTTGTAAGTAAACCCTGTAGAGAACTTGCCACACAGAAGTCTCTGCTGGGAAATCCAAGATATTGACAGCAAGCACCACAACCTTGAAAGCTTAATGAGTAACTCATTAAAGAGTTAAAGAGGATATCTTTGAGTAGGCCAAATTGAAAATACCATGTCTCATTTTGTTTGAGCTCACAGCACTATTCTGTAGTGCTGTGTGAGTGACAAATCCCTGGAAGAACACTCTCAAGGTGAGGATGCAGTACATGTGCCTGTGTTTGCATGAATACAGGTTTATTTAGAGAGATTATTGAAGTACTTGTACCATAAAGAAATATGTGACTTGTCTCTAAGATGTTCTCCTCTGCTCGAGAGGCGAGGTGTGGAATACAGTGCCCTTAGGTGAGGTTGTCTGATCTCATGTATTTGGGTACAATTAAGTTAACTCAAGGCTTACCTGCTTTTAGACCTTTTACAAAGCTGTTGGGCCCAGTGTTCCAGCTTTGTGCTTGTGACTTGATAGCACTGGAATCTGTGTGACATCTTGAGTCTAAGTGATTTTACTGGGATTTGGTGATAAAATGCATGGGGTTTCTAGTACTTGCTGGCCAAAGGGGTTCACCTATTCTTCATAGACATATGCACATTTTAATTTCTTGTCCACATTTCTTGATGTATAGGCAGCCTCAGAAGGCAGAGCATCTCTGTTTGTGCCACTCCGGGCCTGCAGAGTCTTGAGTTGGAGTAGAGGGCAGAAGTGAGCCTGTGATCATGCTCTTGGCAGTATAGCACAGACTCACAGCCCAGGTACCAGAGCAGCAGCAGGAAACGAGTGTGTCCAATTTCTGTACAAGATGTGATTTCCATGCTCATCAGATAGTGGAAACTGGAATAAATAGAATTAATGATCTCTTGGGACCATTGCAGACAGTGTGAGTTGAAGTTCTTGGGCAGAGAGCTGCACTTTCCCACTCCAAGTGCCCTGAAATGCCCTCACCAGATATACAAAGAAGGAAAATCCTGCTGTTATGCCACACTTTCTCCAACCATCTTCCACATCAAATGTTCACAAATGAATGAAGGATGAGATTGGAAGCAAAGGTGGGAAGAAAAGTTCAGCACTCCCACTGGAGAGAGAATGCTCTGGAAGAATCACTGCAGAGCCTGGTGCTGCTGCCCCTGAAGACTGATCAATATTCAGAGCAGTAAAGGAGTCCAGAAATCTGGCAATTACTTAGAGAGGAACACGGTACAAAGCAGGACCCTGTAATAGCTTGATATGCCCAAATATTGGAATATGTGCTGCTGTGCTCCAAGTTAACAGCATCCTTGAAGGGGTATATTAGCAATATAGGGTGACAAACTCCACAAGAGTCCTGTCACTTCAGCGTCCTGTTTCCCTGATTGTCCCTTTTTAGTCTCCAAACTCAGGGCAGTCTGGGGGAGTAGTATGTGCCGAATTAATAATCCTTCTTTGCTAGAGGAGCAGTGATGGAGTTGGGAGGACTTGGACCTGGGAGCCCAGCAGCGCTGCCAGATCCTGGAATTAGACAGGGGAAATAGGGAACAGTCCCTCTAGGAGGAGAGACTAAATACATTAAGGCTCTGTCCTTTCCAGTCTTGCCTTCCTGGGAACTGGGCAGATCCTTCGAGAGAGGTGGCTTTGAGTGCTGGAGTGCTCCTGGGACTGTGGATCATGACTTACAACAAGGTCTGGTTTTCTCTGCTGATTACAGAGCCTTTGTAATTCTGACACCACCATGCCCCTCTCCTCAAGATCCCACGTGTATCTCCTCAACAAATGCCAGTCCTGATTCTGAAAGGACCCACTGCTGAGGTGGCAGCTACTTATTAAAGGTCCAGTCTTCACAGTCGAAAAGAAACTGGAAAAGAAATGAAAATTTTAATTAATGCTACTGATGGTTTATAGAAGAAAAGCAGTAAGAAACACCTTTGGTGTGAGACTGATATTAAACTATTTTTTAAATTACTTTTCCTCCTTTGAAAGCAAAAAATAATTAACTGTGAAGTGCTGGCAATGTAATACCAGCTCTGAGTGGTGGTGCATATATTTAGTTCTTTAGTTGTCCAGTTCTGAGAGATCCCAGGGGACAGGGTTTATAACAAGTATATTATCTCCTCATCAAAGAGGTATTTTTTCATTTTAGAGGAAAAGCATTGTTCAATAAATGATGTTCACTAAATCCCAAACTAATTGAAGTCAGGAAGGTGCTCCAGAGGCCATCCAGCTGAAGGCCCCACTACAGCAGGCCCAATTAAAGCAGGTTATTTATGGCTTTGTCCAGCAGAGTCACGAATAGCTCCAAGAAGAGAGATTTCCTAATTTTTCTGGACTCTATTTCAATCTTTGACTACCCTTATAAGGATAAAAGAGCTTTTCCCATATCACAATTTTCCAAATTGCTCCCATCCCACGTCATGCCTGTTGTCTCTGCTACAGTGCATCTCCAAGAAAAATCTGGCTCCATCTTCTCTGTGCCTTCCAATTGCAGACAGCTTAAGATCTCCCCATACCTTCTCTTACATCTGAACAAATCCAGTTCACCCAACTTCTCCCTGTACATCACACACTGCCCTTCCCTAACGATGTTGGAGACCTGCTGCTGGACTCTGTATTAATGCATTTCCTCACTGGGGAACCCCAAAATGGAGAAGATTTTCCAGGTACATGTCCAGGTAGATTCTCTTAGGTTGGGTGAAACAAACTGATTCTGCAATTTGAAGTTATTGAAGTCCAAATTTTATGTTAGCAATAAGCCACTGGCCTCAGGATAAGAAGTTTCTATCTCTTCTGCTGGCAGTACATGCCCATAACCAGACTGCAGTGTAACAGAAATGCTTTAAGAAAAAAAATAGGGTTTCAGCAGATAATTAAAAATCAAAATAGGTGTAGGCATCAGATCAGCCATGAGTCCAAACTGTCACAGGTCCAAGCTCTAAATATCCTTTGAAATGCACATCCCAGCAAAGGAGGCAGCTGGACACACAATTTAGATGCATCCTGATGTGAGCAGTGCTGCCAGTGTAGGAGCACAGCCCACTCCCATTCTGCAGGGTGACCAGGGTGAGCTGCAGCTCATGGGGCGAGAGGAGCAGCAGGTCTGGGACCCTGCACTGCACTCAGTGCAGGAGGGGATGTTGAGGTAAAGGTGCAGAAATCACATCACATAAGAGCTGCAGGACTACAGGTGCACAACCCCTGGTGTTCCACACCTCTGGCAGGTAGAAGAGAAAGATGTGGGGACAGATGCACTCAGGCCACTGAGAGCCATTGGGGATCCTTTTCTCCAGGCTGATCTCCTTTTCAACAATGATGAGAGTTCAGCAGATCCCTTCTCTGGTGCCCAGTGTGGGTGACAGGGAAGCAGTAATGGAGCCAGTGCAGGGGGTTTTAAGGAGCATCAGCTGAGCACGCCGACTTGAAGGTAGAAAGAAGTGCCAAAGGTAAACGAGGGACAGTGGAATGTTCCTTTCCTGCCACCGTGCTGCTGCTGGCTGGCAGCAGGGTTAAGTCTTTGTGTGGCTTAAACAGCTTGTAAAGTATTGTTAAATGGCTTGAAATTCTCAAGGTGATTTGGATCGAAGTGCAGACTTCCAGTACTTTTATTACTTATATTTGTGAGTTGATGGGGTTTTTCCCCCTCTTTTAATCAGGCTATGACTTCCCATGTATTTCTGTGATAAATCACTCAGTTTAATTATTGTGTCATTTAAAAATAATCAAAGGGTTGGCAGCAAGAGAAGATTTTGCTATATTATGCATCTATATATACATATTCCATTTTACTCTAATGGATTATTCCAGGTATGTGAAAGGCCCAGGACACTGAGAGGCGGATGCCAACATAGAAAATGTGTTTTTACAGCAAAACCTGTTGTTAAAACCAAGTTGCCATGTTCAGAAGACTAAATTATCAGGAGCAATTTCCATCCCATTGCTCACGACATGTGCATGGAGGATGCTTATCTTCATAGCCATCTCTCATCCTCCGATATTCACTCACTCAGAGTTATAGCTCTGCCATTTTACAACATCAGAAATCCTCCTGAGAAGCTGTTATGAGTGATAAAATGATACAGCCGAATTAATAATCAAAAATTTGAGATTTTATTTCGTGGTCAAGATACAGTTTTTGATAACCACAATTAAAGAGACATCATCGAGCCCAGGATCGGCACTGGGTGAACTCTGGTTTGACATCTACCGTGTCAGACCCCCTCTGTTCACAAATGCTGCCTCCATTGGGTTGGTTTTTATACAGGTTTTTTTTTGCCTGGGGCAGAGGTTCTCCTATTCCTTTGTTGCTTCACGTATTCATGAGGTTTCCTTTTCTCCATGCTGGACTGGACTAAGCTGTTTCCGAGAAGCGATGAATTTGGATGCCGAGTTACAGGAACCTGGTGTTCAGATGCGAGGGTCTAACGACCCTGGTTATCTCCATTGTGGGCACTTGTCAGCCGATCATCATCCAGGTGTTCCCCAATCAGTCCCATCCAGGGAATCATCTCTGCTGGAGCCACATCTTTTAGTTTGTTAATCAGGTTCCCCCTCCACTGCCATCCGCGATTTCATAATTCCGTGAAGCAATCCTTCCCCAGCCGCTGCTTGTGGGTTTAAAAATTTCAGGGATTTTTCCATACATGCACAACTTATTACATCATGAGCATGAATTATTCTATAACATATATCACAAAGCTATTTGCAATGCATATGAGTGTTTTTTAGTTTAACATTTGTTTTCAGGAGCAAATAGACGATTGTCTCGAAAGAGGAGAATTAACAAACCCCACAAAACTCACACTGGCCTCACATAACTCATCAATGTGAGAGGATGCCCTGCATGGTGTTGACAATATTGTTAAAATGCCACCTGTTATTATGCCACTGCAGCCAAACGTGACATTTATGGCTGTAAATGAGCAGCAGGCTTAAGGAACAAGTGGAGAGGCTGAGTTCCCTGTGCCTGTCGCTGCCCTTGGGCTGCACTGCCGGCTGCAGCCCGGCCCAGGGGCACTCGGCACCCTCCGCACTGCTGCCACAGTCTCATGTCTCATAAAGTTCGTGGCTAATTGAAAAGTGTTTACTCCTCTTTCACTCCAGCACTTAGTGCTGCCTCTGTGGTTTTTTGGAGGGAGGAACAGCCAATGACCCCGCTGCTAATAAAGTGTTGAAGTTCACACAAAAAGAGACAATTCACTGTAGGTCACGTATGCAAAATGCCTCTGCCTGTCCGGAGCTGTTGTTTCTTCAGTGCACAGGGTATTTTTCTGGCACTCCTGAAGCTAAGCTGCAAGGTATAAACTGAAAGGGATTCAATTACAGCCTGTCTACTCTTCATCAGGGGTGCCCAGGTTTCCTTGCCCTGCAAGCCACATATTAACCCCCCAGACAGTCCTGTGCTGCTCTGCACAGAACTGCTGACATCGCTGGGTGCTATCTCCCCGTGAGAAATGTCCCATCTGAGTACCCTTCCTCACCTCCCAGCCCTCCACTGGCACTTCCAGACTTGGAGGTGGCTGTTGGGTCCCCAGCTCCTCAGGATTCCCAGACCTGGCAGCCCACTCTGGTAGCTGGGGCTTGGCTGAACACTGAAGTCCCAACAAAGGAGTTGGATCCTACAGGTTTTGAGCCAGCACTATGGAAACAATCCTATACTTCAAGGGAATAATGGATATATTTTCTTTCAGGATAGGTAAATACAAGTCCCTCAGAGAACTGGTTCCCTCTGTGGAAGCACCTGACAAATTCCTCTGGATGCAGACAGACCACTTCTGAGCCTGCAGGAGTCTATTTGGTTCTTTCCAAGAACAATTTCTAGAGGTCAGCTACAGTCAAATAATTGTTGCAAGGAAAAATTTTAGCATAGAAATAAGAACATTGTGTTTGAAAAAAAACAATTAGATTTCTCCCAAACCCACAACCTGTCATTCTGTAAGAGGCTTTCTGGTCTCAAATTCATCTTAGTAAAGACAAGAAGTGAAAGTGACAAGCAACAATGATTACTGCAAACCTTATTATATGTAACAAATGAGAATAACAGTCTGGTGGCTGTGCAAACAAGTCACCAGCTAGGAGAGACAGCTGATGGAAGAAGATAAAACATTAATGAAAAAATCCTGGGTTTAAAGATTAAGGGCAAGAAGGCGTTATTTAAGTATACTAAGACCTAACAAAATCCTTGCAATCATACAGGATAGGATTCATAGGGACCTCTTGGACCATCAAATCCTCATGCTATCTGTATTGCCATACCAAACAATCTTCTGTATGGAAATAGTAGTATTAAAGTAGTTCTTTTTGTCCACAGATCCCAAGGGATGGAGGAGAGTGTGAAAAGCATACTAGAACCTGGTATTTTGATTGGTTATGACCTCCTTGTGATTTCATACTTCAACTTTTTTGTTGGCATTTCACACCCATTCTCTCTCTGACAAAAATGCCACTCATCAAGTTCAGTAACATCTCTTCCCTTTGTTAGGCCCTGCAGCTCCAATGTTAAAGGTGGCAGAATTGCCAATTGTGATAACACAAAAAGAAGAAATATTCATTGAATATTTATGTTGTGTATTTGGAAAGAAATGGGATGTGCTTATTTCACAGGAAGGAAGAAATACTTTCTATCTCATCAGCAGCAATGCATAGGTTGTTGCAGCCATCAAAGCAACACACAGACGTACTACCAGAAAACTGTGGTCAAAAATATTGAAAGAAGTGTCTGAGGAGCTTCCTGAAACACTTAGAGTATTTGTTGAACATAATGAAAGACAGGGGAAGCTGAAAGGGCTAGAGAAGTGACTGCTGGTTACACAGCATGACCCAGGGTTGTCCCTAGAAATGGGGGCATTGCATACTGGGCACTGCCCCACCATGTGCAGAAGATTTGGTTGCAAACCTGTGTGGTCCCCCTGCAGGCAGACTGGGCACCAGTGCAGTGGTACTGCATGCCTGGTGTCATGCTGATCATGTGCCAGCCAGCAGCATGCCAGCCTCTTCAAACTGTGAGTTCATACCTGGATTTCCCAAGTTAAATCAGTCTGTCACTAGTCCCAGGCAAAATTATTGCTAAGCACATATGGGAGGTGAATAAAGCATTAATGAATGGGAGCATACTCAATGCCAGCAAATGCTGAAACCTATTTTCTTAAAAGCAATCAATGAAACCTCTTATAAAAATGAGATTTTTAAAATTTATTTGATTAAAGTTATCTTTATAGATTGCTGGAAGTAAGAGACATCTATTTTGCAGTTGCATGTGTCCTTCTCATTAAAAAAAAGGCAATTAAAAAATCAGTGTAGCCAGTACTGCATTGGTGAAATTAAACACTGGCTCATAGATGTCCAAGTAATTGTCAAAAAAAAGAGCTCAGTCAGTATTTTTCATGACAACTTCAAGTTCAGTCCAGAGAAGATCAAGAACTGACTTTGGTTGTGATCTATAAATACTCACAAAGGCAACACTTTCTGGCAGTAGATAGATTTGTCATCATCTAGCTAAGCCAGATTTGTAAAATAGTGCAGCTAAGAACAATCATACACAAGTTCCAGGTAGGAAGAAGAAAAGTTTTGAACAGGGAACAGTTAATTATTAGCCCAGCTCATTAGGCAAGTAGTTGATTTACACCTGTTTGAAACCTTGTGTTTGCCCTGTGTACAGGCAGCCCTGGTGAGTGCTGGTTGCCACCAAGTCTGATTCAATTCCCTGTCCCTTGCCATGTTGAATGGCAGTGTTTCAGAGCACCTGTCACTGCATCAAGCTTTGTCTCTCTCTTTTCTTGGGGGTGTGCAGGGCAGCCACCAAACCCAGAGCTGGAATAGCAACACCCATTGGTGACACCTCTTGCAAGAGCAACCATCTGATTGTTGCCTGCATGCACTGTTTCCAAACAGCCGCCTGCGCTGTTTCAGGCGGCTGCTCACAAACACTGCAAACAGACACTTGAATTTCATTATCCCCTGTTGCACAGGAACCACTCAGCTAGGTATTTGAGGTCATATCACATTACTTCTGGCACTGCAATGGCTGTGAAGTTACCTTGGGAAGGGAGCATGCTGTATAACCACCTCCCTAAGCATTAGATCTCAGTAAAAAAAGCGCTACTGGGGCAACCTGAAAAGCACAAAAATATTGGGTCAGGGATTAATTAACTAGGACAGACTTGGCTGACCAGTAATGCCACAGGACTCCCAAATGAGAACAAATGCTTTCCTGATAGGAAAATCATCTTTGCCCTGGCAGAGACAGCAATGCCATGTGGGACCTTGCTGTGCCTCATGGTTGCTGCTCAGTGGATAAACAGACCTCTGCTGTTGAAACAAAAAGATGAACAAAGGGTTAACTTGGAGTAGTTGTGATAATGGTATCTCAGGCACATTTTCATAAGCGAGAGATGAAGGTACATCAGAGCAGACCTATGCAGTGAAACCATTTGCGGTGGGGGGACTGGTTCAGACTGGCTCTGGTTTGGACCTGTGGACTGAATCACCATTAGCAGCTTTAAGGCTGATCCACTCTGCAAGCCAAAGCAGGAGATGGGGCACAACCAGGAAAGTCTCATCAAAAGCACTCAGGTAATCCTAAACTAAAATGCTGAGTCTAAGACACCTCCAGGTGCTCACAGTGCAATATGCAGGGGAATAATGGAGATGGATATTGGCACATCTTTTACTTACGAAGAAGTTGCTTAACAGGGAAAGATTTTTTTTCCCTTCAAGCCATCACAGACAGTCATCTGACTTTGTGAGGGTGCAAGACTCTCACATCTGCTGTTCAAGTAATGGCACTGCTGTTCCTAATCACATCATGGCTGATAATGACATGGGAAGGACAATTTTGCTTATTCTCTTTTTTCCCCTCCTTTAGACAGGTACCTTGAACAAAATGCATATATGTACTCCACAGCATCTTCATGTCACTGGAAGAAAATGTAAATGCCACGAGTATCTTTCTTGTGTAGCTGTCCCTCTCTGAAAATTATGAATCTCAAGCACGTTGAGCATGTTCTGCAGAATCTGATCCAAAGCCTGAGGAAGTCTATGGAATATTTTTTTATCTATGACAGGGCTCTGAACAGACTCACAGTGAAGTTTCCCACAATGTCAAGCAGACTAACTTAGATGTACCATGATTTTAGGTTCCTCTACAATGTCCATGAAACTAAGGCATTTGTAGTGGGAGACACACAGCATGTAGGAGAGAGCTGCCTACCTGTCCTAAAGATCTCAGCAAAACAAATCAAAAAATCTGTCAAAACACACAAGACTGACTCTACAGAGCTCTAAGCACTCTTTGAGGTGATGCTCTTGCCTCTCATCGAGCCTTTGGAGAACCAGGTGTCAAATCCCAAGGTTTAGTGAGGCAGGAAAACCTTTTCTCTACTTCTTTCCCTCTGGACATCACTGGCTTTGTTGTGCTTCCCCCGTTCTCATTTTCTGAGCAGGCAGGGAGGGTAAATGACCAAAGAATGCATGCCCAGACATTTTCAGTTGGCTTATGACATGGCATGAATTTGCTGTAATGGCAGGAGTTTGTGTTCATCATCAGAGTTTCATTCAATTCTTGTTCTTTATCTGCCCATCTTTTGTAATACTCACAAGATACAAGGAAATGACATTGCCATAGCCAATTATATTTTAGGTAGGGGATAGCTACTGATGATCAAAGGCTGACACACTTCTCTTCTCATGTATGGAAAAAACCTCCTAGTTATTCAGAAGAAGCACTGAAAAATCAACATCCCAGTTAAGGTGTAAACTGTGTTTGCAAAGTGCAGGGGAATGGTTATAAGTCCCCTCTGCGGAGATTGCTTGAGAAATTGCAGGAATGGGCATTGTAAGAGCAAAAGAGGGAGAAAATATCACAAATATGAAAGGAATGGGACTAAGTGATACTTCTCCACCCATCTGTGTGCATTTGTCTGTGGCTGTAGGGCTGGCAGTGGTAAAACCCCTCTAGATTTTTGCTGTCTGTGAGCAGGGATTGCTGCTAACCACCCAGTGTTAGCAGTGTAGGCACCCCAGGAAGCATGACTATGGCCCCTTGCTGTAGCTAGCTCCCCACATGCTGTGGGGTACAAAGCAATGATCCCTTCTTGTCCAATGGTCAGTCACAAATGCCCACCTGCCCCTCCATCTTTTTCTAATATCAGCTGAAAACATCACTGGTGTTCCTTTCTTGCAGTCTCAACATCCTTAGTTTGTATACTACTATTTATTATTTAAAGCAGTGCCTGTATTATTTAACTCACTGAGCATTTCTGGGATATGGTTTCCATGAAAGAAGCTGTGCAGCACCATTCTGTTGAACTGTGAAACAGCAACATCCTTCTCTGTTGGAACAGCCACCACCCATAGTTATTCTCAGGTGGTTTTGAAGTCCATAAGCATACACAAACACGCATAGCATGCATACATACATTTGTGTCTGTGCACATACTTTCATGTGTGTATGGAATGTGTCAGAAGAATGAGATAACCTGCCAAATATTCTGGAAAGCCTTTGCTCAGCTGCAGCTTTCTGCACTCTGGGCTGTTTATCCTGCATCTTTGGCTACTCCATCAACACACCAGACTGTTTTCCAAAGAGCTTTTGTTTGTGGTGCTGTGTCTCAGATCCCAGCCATGGCTTTTCTCCCCTCTGCATCCAAACTGGCCACTTTCTCCTAAGCTGTAGGTTTTTAATAACAAACATGCCCAAAGGATGAAACAAACTGGCCAACCCATTCATAAACACGGTCTCTCTTCTCCAGCCCCAAAGACATTTCGTTTTCATTGTATTATTTTTATATATAAAAATACCAATACTTCTAGTTTGGGCTAAGACTGAGTCTGTTTTCTGCCTACTATTCTTTCTGCTGATCCACCACAAGACACATTCCAGCTGAATCTTCAGTCTCAGGGATCATGGGCTGTTGTGTGGTTTATTTATTTTTTGGCTGTGATTTTTCAGTCTCTCTCTGCCTTTTCCCCATGCCACTCCTCTTCCTCTCATTCAGCAGCCATAGACTTGCAGAGCCCTGGGCTATGCATGCTGTGTGGATCTGTTTTAGTTCCACAGTCAATTATTCCTCCCTGTTTACAGTAACAGCTCATATCACATTTTATTACTGTGGCTCATGTGCCTTTCACATCATTGCTTTTGAAACACTGAATTTATTCTGAAATGCATCTGGTTTTTAGTCTAGCTCCTCACTGTTTCCTAATCCCAGGAGGATTTTTGTTGTTGGTTTTGCATCTTTTTTGCCGGCTGCAGCTGTGTCCGTGTTCCAGGATTATTGCTCAGGTTACTGTGAGAAACATGGGAATGTTTTTCCTTCTCTTCTCTGACCTTCCAGGCCCTTTAGCTACTTCTGCCCCTATCTGCTCTCTCTTAAGTGAGCCTTAAGTGCTGTGCTCCCTTCCCGGCCATTGTGTCAGACACAAAGATGAAATGACCAGGGCGTGTGAAAGCGCTTGACAGCGCTTCAATATTATCTCCTCCTGCAGGATATCACAGTTAACCCTGGGTCTCCACTTCTCTTTACAACTGCCTTATTTTCATTTTGAGAGAACTCAGTGCTTGCAGCAGCGTGGAATTAATATCTCAGCTGCTGCCATGCTCAGGCAGAGAGCCAGCTTCCTCTCCCAGTGCAGCGCCCAAGTGTCTCACACTTGAGCACATGCATCCCTGCATGAGTAAGGGCAGCTCGGAGCTGTTTATCCCTCTTACTGTTCCTCCATGTCAGTGTGCCCTTCTGTCAGGGCCTGATTCCACCTGTGAAGCTGAATTTTCTAGAGGGAAAGCAGGATCATTTTAGAGAAGATCTTGCTACCCCCAAGGGAGGGGAGCTGATGTTTCTGATAAGCACTTTTTAAAAAGTATAGCTGATCTGGAGTGGGGAATGGGAGCAATGTACTCTGTTCATAATGTAAACAGGTTTTAAAACTTCCCCAGACACTTGTACTTTTGCCAGCTCCAAATGATAAAAAAGCACATGTCAGGTCTCAAAACACAAGACTGTCTTTAAAATTCATTACATTTAAGAATATCAATTTTGAATGTTTATTCACTTTTCCCCCTCCAGGCCTGGAATTGTATTTGATAGAACCTTCCTTCTTTGAGAAAGGAAGCTTTTACCTGGAGCATGGAAAATGGGAAATGCACAGAGCGGTTATAGCTCAGGAACAGCTCAATGCTTCAGTGACTTTGGCAAAACTTAATTTTACTACTCCAGGGTTTAAGGTTTTGGGAAAATGAGGGAGAAAAGATAGGCCTGGATGGAAGAAGTAGGAGAAACCCCTGGAAAAACTAATGCTGAGAAAAGAGGTTAGCTACTTCTACCTCCAAGACTTGCTGTCCTCCACCAATTCCAAAAACTCAGGCCCCTCTTTTATCAGCACAATGTAACTTGTCTTGCCACAGCTTGGGCAAAGTAGGCTGAAAAGGTATGACTTTTCTACCCCTAAGAGCCTATTGTCCTGGGTGACAACATCTTCCCTTCCTCTAGAACCCCCTTCTTATATACTGGCAGAAGTCTCTCTAGGAAAGGATTTTAGGGTGATCAGGATACAAGCTGCCTCCAGAAGGTGGGGGAGGCTGCCAGACCCACATGCTTTTTCCTGTGGGTGGCAAAAACAACCATGAGAAATTTGGGGAGCATTTCACCCAAAGTGTGTATCTGGCTATTGCAGGAAGAGAGAGCATCCAGAAAAGTGAGGGCTCCACAGAGTTATCAGCATCTTACCATGCTGAGGAAGCTGGTTCTGAGCAGAACTACACATGCTCCAGTGTAGCTATTCCAGGCAGGTATTGGAGATTTCAATCACAGCTTGGTCCTCTCAATGAACGTGAAGCAATCCACACCCTTTCTGAACCCCAGCTTGCCTTTTCTAAGAGATAGCAAGAGTGATGTCCTTCTACTACTGAGAAGCCATTGAGAACATATTAGTTCATGTTAATAAAGCAGGTGGATACCCTTCAGTTACTACAGGAAGGACACGCAGAGCATTTTGGTTTATTGTGGTTGTATGAAGATTGAAACTCTTGCCTATTTTCATCTAAAAGCATTAGACGACCTTTAGAAAGCCTTTCCTGATAGCAGGAAGGAAGCAACAAGCCAAATCACAAAACAAATCTATGAAGTTCAACACGAAGATGCGGAAAACTTAAATACAGGCTATTACTCAATGTAGCACCACTAAATGTAAACTGGGTAACCAGCTGAATAATCATAACTGCTAATGATTACTTATGAGCACTCCTGAAAGCAAAGTGTGACCCTAAATGTTATCTGCTGGAAAAGAATATAAGCCAATTTTTCCTTCCACAAAATAAGATAGCTTCCAATCTATATAGGTAATGGAGGACAGGGAACTAGAACACAAAGAACACTACATCAATTGTTAAAAAATAGGGAAGGAATTAATAACATAGTTGTGTGAGCAGCTACAGCAAAATAAGGTGATAAATAGCAGACAACTGGGGCTTATAGTGCATCTGAGAAGCCAATTTAATCATATTCTTTGACAGGATAACAAGCCTAGTGGACAAAAGTACTCCACAGTAGCTATGTCTGGACCATTTCCCTGAGATGACCTTGTATGTGGATTACTGAAATCTGAATCATACTTCTCAAACCCCAGCTCTTCCATTGTGTGCCAAATGCAGGGAAGTGTGTCCCACCATACAGCCAACACACTCATTTTAAATTCCATGGCTGTTCTAAGCATGTTTTCTCACCCTCCACATCTATGAAAGCCACTGAATGAAAAGTGGATTACATCATATCCATTTTTACACAAAAGATCAGAATCCTAAACTTCAAACTAGCAGATGGGCTCTGGAGCACAGCTATGCAGATGTTCGGCTGTTAGAGCAAGCAGTGGAGGCGATGCACACAATTTTGGTTTATTTTGCCATCAGATGGTAGTCAGCAGTTTGTTGGAGGCAGAAAAATCGTTGGAGCTGTGAACAAACACCCTCGTCCAAATACATCATAAAGGCTGTTGCTCAAAGGTGCATTCTTCCCTCCTCCTTGTCACCCAGTCGCCTGCCTGATCTCCCATGCTGGGAGGTGGCTTTGTTCAAGCATCCTGACTTGTTTCAGCCAGCATAGGAGGAGCTCATGCCTTGGCTCTCTGTCAGGCAAGTAGAAAGGGCTCCAGGAGAGGTGTAGAAGGGTGTAAATTTAAGACAGATGCTCTCTGAAGATCTCCATTTGGAACACCAGCCACAGTCAGTATATTGGCATTACTGCAATGAAAGGTGTTAGTTCCCTATGGCCTGAATTTGGACCTACAAACACCATGGGCTACAGTGGTTAAAAATAGCACAGTTAGCACAAGGACTTCATTAGTATCAATGCTAGGAGCTTAAAACATGATCCAAGTGTGGAATTTGTGACATGGATCAAATCTGCTAACACACAGGTATTAGAAAATTCGTGAACCTCACTGTGGTCTTGCTAGTGGAAGAGGACAGAAGTCCATCTTCTTGTGAGAGGTTACACAAGAACACAGTTTGGTCCATTTCTTCTGAGATCTGGAGCAAGGATTTGACTTTCCTCTCCCCTCCTGGTTTTTGCTGTCAGTTGCATTCCACATGACTTCATGCTCTGTCAGCCAGAGGGGTGGCATCTGTGCTCTGATGGGGGAGCTGGAACTAGACGACCTTCAAGGTCCCTGCCAACCAAAACCATGCTGTGATTCTATGATTGAGTCCTCTCTTATCTGTATGTTGAATGACAAGGAAACAAGAGAAGCTATTTCTTTGCAAAATTGCAGACAAGTCTCTGCTGCAGGACTGTCAACTGATGATACCTCTGCCTTGTACAAAGCCTGATGAAAAACAGCCAAGCACCCAGGATAAGTGTTAGTGGTAGAGAATTAATCAAGGAGGTCTCCTATCATGCCCAAGCAACCCCTCAGCTTGAGAGCCTGCCCATACCAGCAAAATAGAAAGAGGGAAGCATGTACATAGCTCTGGAAGGTGAGAATACACAAAGTGCAAGCTAGAAGAATGAGCTGAAATCAATTAATTGAAGTTCAACTGCAACAAATAAAGGGAAGGATGAATAAACATAAGTACAGAGAAAAGAGATCACAGAAAAGAGTTCTAGGGTTAATGAGAACATAGTCAAGGGAGAATTGCTAGATGAGGCTGGCACAAATGCACAAAATGTATTACCAGATAGATATTGGGATTAATAGGTGTCATGACTTTAAACAAGTAATGTAGCTGGAGAGTATTGAAGCATGTTTTGATCAGCACAATTCAAAACATACATAAGCCAAATGGATAGAAATGAGATAAAAGAATGAAAGTATCAGCAACTCTGGGCCTATTTTGTTTGTTAAAAAAGCCCCAATACTCAGTGTAAAGCTTTCTTAATGCTAATATGACTAAGTCTCCTGACTATAGAGCTTAGAAGAATAAGACCTTGGTTCCTCCCTTCATGAGGGAAAATGGAATTGGCCATTTCTAATTAGCCACGTTTTCAGGAATTACAGTTTTGTTTACTTGTGATGTGGCGTCATGTGCTGTGTTTTTCTGCTTTATTCCCAAACAGAACAACTCCTAACTAATATTATGGTCCTTCTGTGGCTGTGCCCACTGGAGGGCACAGGGAACATACACAGAGGCTTTAGAGAGGGTGAAGCACAGCTACGCAGTAACTTTCTGGACTGGGGACAGGGATGCAAAAGTATTAAAAAAGGGAAGAGAGCTCTGTCTACCAGCCTCTAAATCATTGTCAGGAAGCCCCCATTCTCTAGACTCAGACCAGGCCCTGGATGATCCTTGTACCTCCCAAGGCTGGCCTGGTGACTGTAAGGTGACCTTACAGCAAAGACCAAGTCAGACTGTTTGCAAAGGTGCACAGGTGATGTGTGGTACCTGACTGAAGCAGCACCAGTGATGTCAGACTTTAGACAGGTGTTGCCAAACTCTTAAGGAGGACAAAGACAAAAGTGATGAACTACGCCAGAAGGCACAGATTTAACTGATTTGGAGAAGCAGAGAGAAGTCTATGTCCCCCTGATACCTGTGAACAAGTGGCAACAACTGCCTGTTCTTCTACTTACATAGTAGTAGCTGCTATACAACAACAGGATATCCACTACAGTTTCAGTTTAGGATGGAGGTGAGCATGAACTACCACCCTGTAGCCCTGAATGACTCCACATATGCTGGCAGGATTGCTCCATTCTCAGCAGTCCTTATTTCTGCTGTCTGTGAACCACCATGGAACATGAATGATTGACATGTGGATTAAGTACAGTCTCTAGATAAATTGTAGGTAGTTAATTCCCACACCAAAGGAAACATGTCAAAAACCATTAATGTATAAATAGAAAACACATATCTTAGTCAAAACAGAACCAACAGCTGCCAACAAAAGTAATTCTATTGCTGCTGTGTTCTGAGTCCAAAGGGTGATATATATATATATATATCTCCTCAAGCCAGTTCTTATAAGCTCTCGGGGAAATATATCGCACCCAAGATAGCTCAGCTACCTCAGATAGCATAAAATCAGCAGGATGGCTCAAGTGGTGGTGTTGGAAACAAAAAAGTTCTTCTAAAGGACAAAATAAAAAAGGCTCTTTACAGAGGTAACCCAAGCCAGGTGCAAAAGGTCCTTGCTCCTGGTAAAACACCCCACAAAAGCAATTAGTCTCTTTGTTCTTTTCCATTTTTAGCATTGCTTAAGCTTGACTTTTTAGCTTCTGTCCAATTAGCTATCCTTAAGTTTGAGGTGAAGTCCCCCAGGTCCCATGAAGTGTCTTCTTTACCAATTGAGGAAAGAAGCTTCTGGGCTTTTTTCCTTTTCAAGGAGACAAAGGGTAATTTGGTCACTCTGTCACTAGGGGACACATTCCTACAAAAGGGGACTAAAGCAAGTAATTAATGAGACATCTTGTGTCTGGGTGTTGTGTCCCCTTTTCAGCAGTTACTGAATATTTCCTCTGCCTTGATATATCTTCTCCCACCACTTCAACATGAAATAATTTTTACTTTGTAATTAAGACCTGTCTTGCAAGCATAACAGAGTCTAATCTTCTGCACGGCTGTGGGACCTGTATCACACCTCCTCTCCTCAAAAAGAGCTGAGCTGAAACATATGAGGTGAGTCACTACCTAGGCAAACAGAGCTGGGACTGAAGAATTTAATGTTTCCACCAACCATTATGGCATGTACCCATCTAAAAACAGCAGAGCCTGCAGCACTAAACTCATCAGCCCAGGTTCCTGATGTCAGTTTGCAGGAGGCACTTGGGACTCTCAAAGCAGCCCAACTTGGTGGTGGTGGCAGCTTGGGTCTGGGAGACATCCTTCACCATTCGGAATTTTAGGAGGCCGGCACCGACTCAGGGCCACAGGCCCTTGAGCAGGAACACTGGTCCTTTTCCCTGTGAAACAAAATTCAGCAGCCCAGGTTCCTCATATCAGTTCACAGGAGGCACTTGGGACCGTCCAAGCAGCCCAAGTTGGTGGTGGTGGCATGTTGTTATCAAATTGTAAAACTTTCATACCTTCTTGGTGATTTCTCATGGGCCTCTCCTCACAGCACTGACTCCTTCATCCACACAGTACAGCCAACAAACTCCAGCTCTAACTTTTCAACCAGCCAACCCACTCTTTTATAATACCCATACTGATTGGACCTAGCTGTGACCTATTAAGGCAGGCCTTGTACTAATTTTTGGTAATTATTACAGCTGCAACTCCTTAGGGGTGAGATTACCTTCATCACTACCTCTGTTCTCCTACATTCCATATCTCCACAATTCCCCCTTTTCTTTTAATTATAAAGTTGCAGCATCTCTAGAAAGATATGTTCAAGTAAATTGACATTATAACATATTCACATATCTCACTTAGGACTGACAGTTATACAAATGTACAGGTAACCATCGCATATCATCAAAAACCCTTGTACTTACACTTCTAGAATATTGACAGTATCAATAACTGTACAACCTTATAAGGCAACCTATAAGTCAAAGGCTATATGTTAAGATAGTAACAACATCAACAGCTACATATTTTCATCAATAGCTATACCCTTGAACAACATCCAATAATGATACAATTTCATAAGGTAATATGTAAGGATAAGGTAAAGTCTATATGTTTCTATCACTCACATTATAGAGCATCAGTCTTAAGACTTTTCATAAACTAATGTCGTGTTTACTATCTTTTGCAAGGCCCTTTGCAAAAGACAGTAAACCCAGTACAAGTATCGTTTGTGTAATTTCCATTTAACTCTTAAATGTGCCTCTGAATTGAACTCAATTCACTCTCTAAATTCACAGAGTACTTATCACCCATGTTTAAATGCCTAATCAAAGATTACTAGCTGTAGTTCACAAATATAATGCACGTTTTATCAGCAAACAAATACGCCATACTGAACAACAGGGCTGTCCCTAGCTCTCACTGCTGTTTTAATAAATTCTCTTCTTCCTTTTACAGTTTTTGTTGTATTAGTCAGTCACTGCAAGCCTCTCTTGTCCTGCTCTGTTTTCCATTCTTTTAAAGCCTTATAGAGTGATTTCCAGGGCGCAGCCAAATCTGTAGCTGCCTTGTCCGCTTTTGATATCACATCTCACAGCTTGTCCTTCATATGTTGGCAGCTCTGTCCAGGCCCCATAGTCTTTCCCTAAATTCTTTCCAAACACTTTATGAAGTACTTATGTCAGTCTTAAGATCTTATGACTTTGCCCATGGTAAAGCATTACAAAAGGTATAGTCAATAATCATAATACCTTCTCTTTTCCACAAAGCTGTCCATGTAGATATAACACTGTTTTTCACTTGATAAGTTATTTCCCATTATGTCCCCAGCGGCTCATCTGTACCCCAGCTGTCGAAATCAGTCTGGTCCGGACCAGGCAGCTTCTCCCTGCTGCTCTCAATGCTACACTGGGCTCCGTCTCCAGCTACACCTCGCCCTACAGCCCAATCCCAAATCATGTTGGGTTGCTGTGGAGATAGCCATCATAAAGTTTCAGAAGGCTTTTCTTACATGCTGTCTGTGCATCTCTGACTCCACCTCTCAGAGCTCCATATTGTTTTTATTCCAGTGCTCATGCAGCAGTGACTTAGAAAATCTCCCCCCGCACTCCTCAGGGGCTATGCTATTGCTGAGGCACCAGCCACTGCTGTGGCCATATCATTTACCTACTTCCAGATTTCTAGGCTTTCAAGCCTGCCTGCATTTCTTTCAGGCTCTGATTAAAGTCCCCTTTCCCATTACTGCTCTCGCTGCGGTTCTCTACCCGAATCACCAGAGGATCACGTTGGGATCACCAACTGTTGTTATCATATTGCAAAACTTCCATACCTTTTGATTTCTCATAGGCAACTCCTCGCAGCACAGCCAACAAACTCCAGCTCTAACTTCTCAACCAGCCAACCACTCTTTTATAATACCCATACTAATTGGACCTAGCTGTGGCCTATTAAGGCAGGCCTTGTACTAATTTTTGGTAATTATTACAGCTGCAACTCCTTAGGGGTGAGATTACCTTCATCACTACCTCTGTTCTCCTACATTCTATCTCTCCACAGTGGCAGGTTGGGTCTGGGAGACATCCTGCACCATTTGGAATTTCAGGAGGCGGCCAGCCACTCAGGGCCACAGGCCCCTGAGCACCAACACTGGCCCTTTTGCCTGTGAAACAAAACTCAGCAGGCCAGGTTCCTGATGTCAGTTTGCAGGAGGTGCTTGGGACTGTCAAAGCAGCCCGAGTTTGTGGTGGTGACAGCTTGGGTCTGTGCAACATCCTTCACTATCTGGAATTTCAGGAGGCTTGCACCAACTCAGGGCTACAACTGTTAGTTACCAGCCCAAGCAGGTGTGTGATATTCTACAACTGAATTTCACACCAAAAAGAAAGCACAATAAAGCAGTAGCTGTCACTGACTGAATTCCAGAGAAAACCTCTCCTCCTAGAGACCAGCTTTGTCATTCTATTTCACTTGTTCAGTAATTTCTATTGCAAGTCTTGAAAAAATCTCATAGAAAAATAATAGGATGTAGCAAGGGGCTAAGGTACTAAGATGTTGTAAACGTGTCTTTCCCACATGTAAAGCATAGCTCATTGCATAACTTAAGATTGGCAAGAGGCCCTAAGTTGTGATATCACCTCCTAACCCTAGTCAAAATGTATGACTAGAGCTGTCAAGTGCTGCCTTATGAGCAGGAAATCACTGAAGTTTGAACTGAGGTCTGAGTTTCCTGGAACTTGAAGGTTACTGTGGTCCAAGGGACTTGTTTCAGAACTGTTCCTTGTTAAATGGAGTTTGTTAATCTCCTGAAAACAGCTTAGCCCTAAGAATCATCTACATCCACAACTATTTGCCAGGGAGGGAGGATCAGGAGGGAGCATCAGTAATTGCAGCTGCTCTGGAGCTAGAGCTTACAAGGCAGGTCTGCCTGCGTTATCCTCTTGCTCCTTCCCACCTCATTCCCAAAAATAATGGAACACGAGACAGAGTAATTTGGTCACCTCTCCATCGTGCTTTGTCAGCGCTACCCATGATCTTGGCAGTTTATATTTATCCAGGGAGAGAGGAGGCAAAACAAAAACACCGAAGGAAAGATGGAGGAGTGGATGAGAAACTAACAATTTCTTAAGACTGTAAAACCTGGCAGGCTTTGGTTTTATGGCATCATGGTGGATTGCTGCACAATGAAGAGCTGTCTTCTGTTGATAGCAACACTATCAGCAATTTCCCATCCAGCTGGGAAAGGTTTTTTGTTAATACACGTCATGATTTTAATAGCATGTGTGTAGGTGGTGAAGAATTGGATTTTTTTAAAACTTTATAATCAAGGTGAGAGGAGGCAAGCACAGTACATGAGAGAGAAACATGCAGTGTCAAAATACTCTTATCTATTATCCCCCAGGTAACATGGGCAGATCTGTCCCACCTCCCACCTACTGACTGGTCTTAAAGTCAAGAAATGTACTCTGCTCAGAGCACTTGGATTTTTTGATTTATTTATTGTAAAAACTGAACTACAGGTGGTGAAAAAATACCACTGAGTATATCTGTTAATCTCAGAGGTTAAAAAGTATTTGTTGTACTTTTTATCCAAAAAAGTGTCTACATGCAGACCTCAATGTAAAGTCTGCCTATGGAAAGGAATTGGAACAATGTTTGTTTAGTGCAAGATGAAGAGGAATATGCAAAAAACCCAAACCCAGCAAGACAAGACAATTAGTAGTTTTACTGTTAACACATGTAAATGCAATAGAAAACTTGAGCTTTGCACTCTGATGACTTGGGTTTAAAGCACAGCCTGCTTCATTTTCACAAGGACATTTTCTCTCTACCCTAATGATAGGGACACCAGCTCTAGTGATGCTTTTTGGTATGCCTTGCCAGTGGCTGCAGAAAGGGGGTGCCTTCCCGGCCCCAGCCACGTGATCCTGCGACTCCCCTGCATTAGTTTTAAGCTGTAGAGGTTCTGCAACAGCAGGGTGGGCTGAGTGAACAAGCTGATCTGGCAGGAAACTGACATTGCCATAAAGCAAATAGTTTCAGCAGGCTGATCTGACTTACACATGTGATCTCACAAGTTTTTGTATGAGGGATGGAGCACAAGGAAGGGGAGAGATGGCTGGTGTAAGGGCAGAGGAAGTCAGGCCAAGACTGACCTGTCATCACCAACACAGACACTCAGAGCAGTAGTCTGGTTGTTTGGGGTTCTTTTCCTCTTTATAAAGAAAAGGGAAGATTGATTGAAAGCCTGTGCAGTTGGCCTGGTGCCACTCCCATAAATAATATCAAACCAGCCCTGTACTAAGCTTGCTGCCCCAGAGAGAGGGACCCAAATGTGCTAAAGACTCCTCTGCACTCACCACTGGGAAGGACAGAGAGCCTTATCCTGCTGACAATCCACTGTACACCCACAAATACAGTTCAGCATGTGCTGTCTCCAAGGATGGCACACTATCCTGGTTTCTGTGCTTCTGATCAGCCACATTTGGTTAGGATGCCATAAACTTTCCATCCCTTCAAAGTGGCTTTTGTGTCTGAAATGTTTTGTGGTGGTTCCATATCCTTGGCCCTAAAACTGTTTTTCCCCCTGCACATTCACTGAGGGTAATTTCATTCACACAGATTCAACAAGCATCACGATCCTGACAAACACAGTAGGGACTGGTGTCACTCTCCTGTCAAACTAACATCTCAGCTTCCATCTGACATAATTTTAAGGCTAAATAGCTGTCAACTTCAATTCAGTATGACCAAACCAGAAAGCTGATTTTGATTTTTCCCATTCTCCCCTACCTTATGTTTTTTTACCTTATGTTTCCCCTTCTTCTCTGTTAGTCCCTCTTCTCTTCCCAAATATGTTGAAAACCTATGGCCTTGTCTTAACACCAGTATCTAGTCTGAATCAGCTTTTTCCCAAATCTCTCACCCTGTCTTTTTTAAGCCTTGCTGCCTCACATTGCACATTCTAAAATCCACCCTGTCCTGTTCATTGACTCAACTACATCTGTCAAATGCAGTTTGTCATCTCCTGTCTCTACTATGCCAGTGAGAACAGAGATTTTACTACATTATTACCTTTCTACTTACAAGCCAGAGCAGGTTGTATGGCAGAAAAAAACATGGCCCAAACAAGACATTTCCAAAAACATTCATAATGCAGCCAGAAAAAAAAAAGCACAAGAGCTTCTTGCTTCATGAATTCCGTATCTTTGAGGTTATACCTCACAAAAAAACCCCGGCAAAAACTGAGATTCAGTATGTTTTTATACTTGAAATTGTCAAAGCTTACTTAAGATTAATGCAATATCTTCATCTCAGCATGATAGCAAGGGGTTGAAAATATGGTGTTTTGTATTCAGCGGTGACTTTCTGTAGTACCAGAAAGATTGTTTTAGAGGGCCTTCCCTACCTCGAGGTGTAATTTTGTAATTCCTAGAAGCTGGAAAAACTTCAAGTTGATGTCAGCCTAATTTGGCTACCTCTCCTGAGGTAAAAGAGCATCTAAATAAAATATAATGACCCCTTTCTTCCAGGAATGATTTTGTGAGGTAGGGTTCTCCCAGAGCTCAATGAAGAGCCTTTGGGGATTTCCTTGCTGGATGAGTGTAGTGTGGAGGCTGTGTAGCAAATGCCTTAGAGGAAGTGAGAACAGAATAGCTGCCTAAGAAGATTAATGAGTGGATTCCTTAAGCTACTTAAGGGAAAGGTGATCTCTTATGTGTGAGCCAAAGACAATTAATCAAAATGGGTCAATTAGCCTGTCAAATACAACATGTATCCAGAGTCCAAGCTTTTATGTATTCACACCAGAACCAAAATCAAGGGAGAGGGAAGACCTTCTGAAACTCTACAGGGCAGAAGATGAATATGAGTTGGTGAAGAGAGAGAATACTTCCCACAGCTTCCAGAAGCTCCAGACTAGTGAGCAGGTAAGTCCTGTCACTGGTGTACAGGAGAGTGTTTGCCTGCATCTGCAGTGCCCTTCAGTGTAATGGAGCCAGAACAAACTACAGAGACAGAAAAATGTGCAATTTAACACTTGTGGTGTTTTCACCCTGGCTGGATGCCAGTGACCACGAAAGCTGCTCTATCACTCCCCTCCTCAACTGGAGAGAGCAGGGGAGAGCAAATATAATGAAAGCTCATGAGCTGAGATAAGGATGGGGAGAGATCACTCACTGGTTATTGTCATGGGCAAAACAGGCTCAATTTGGAGAAATTAATTGAATTTATTATAAATCATGTCAAAAGAGGATAATGAGAAGTAAAACAAATCTTAAAAACACTTTCTCCCCACCCCTTCCTCCTTCCCAGGCTTAACTTTATTCCCAAATCTCTACCTCCTCCCTCGCTAGCAGCGCAGGGAGAAGGGAATGGGGCTTATGAGCATGTGTTGTTTTTTGCTGCTGCTTTCTCCTCGAGGAGAGGAGTCCTTCCCTTTCTCCAGCACTGGGTCCCTCCCACAGGAGATACTTCTCCACAAATTTCTCCAGCATGACTCCTTCCCATGGGTGACAGTTCTTCACAAACTGCTCCAGTGTGAGCCCCCTGCAGGGTCACAAGTCCTACCAGCAAACCTGCTCCAGCGTGGGCTCTTCCCACAGGGCCACAAGTCCTACCAGGACTCTGCCCCAGTGTGGGCTTCCCATGAGGTCATAGCCTCCTTCAGGCATCCACCTGCTCTGGGATCATTCATGGGCTGCAGGTGGATCTCTGCTTCCCCATGGACCTCCATGGGCTGCAGAGGGGATAGCACATCTCACCAGAGTCTTCACCACAGGCTGCAGGGGAATTGTTGCTCTGGCATCTGGAGCACCTCCTGCACCTTGGCATCTGCAGAATTGTTCCTCTCACATATTCTTATTCTCACTTGTCTCTTCACTGGCCACAATTACTCTGTCCAATAATTTTTTTCCCCTTCTTAAATAAGTTATCACAGAGGCCTGGTGGGCTCAGCCTTGGTCAATGGTAGGTCCATTGTGAAGCCAGCTGGCTTTGGCTGTCAGACATGGGGGAAGTTCCCTGCAGCTTCTCAAAGAAGCTGCTCCTGTAGTCCCGCACTGTTACCAAAATCTTGTCACACAAACCCCAATGCAACACTGAAACAAAACCATTTCTTACATGGAGGAGTCAAATCCCAGCTATGTGAGCAAAGAGGATGTGAGGAACTATACCCTTTTTTAGTTCCTTTGTAAAGAACTAAAGCCTTTTTTTCCTTCTAAATAAACACAGTGGCAACAGTAGCATCAAAACAGAAAAGCCTTAAAACACTGAGGATGCAGAACAGATTAGATTTTAGCACAAATCTTTGGAAAGACAAACCCACCTTGACAGAATGAGTTTTGGTGAGCCTAAACTAAATGCAGTGATCAAAATACTAAGTCAGTGATATATTTTAAAGAATAGTCTGATGAGAAATAGAAACATCCTTTGTTCCATCAGTCACTCGAAACACATTTTCTTCCAAATGTGTCTAGAATCTGTCCAAGCATCAGTGCATGTAAATTCAGAGATGAAAGCAATAATTCATAGTGGTAGGAAAGCATAAGGCATTTCTAGTATGAATGCCAGTCATCCTCCATAGGCTATGCTGCTGAGTGAGGAATAGGATGTGAACGTGCACCTGATCAAAACCGAGCATTTCAGAAGGCACACAATCCATAAAATTTCTGAGGATCTTAATATTCAAAATGAGTGAGAACTTTGGTTTTATAGCTTGTCTGTGAGCACATGGTAGGTGCAAAGCAAGGGCTGGGATGTTGTGTTCATGTTAACCACGAATGGAAAGCTTAGACACACCTCCTCCTAGTTTTTCAAAAAATGCGGGGCTCGTAATGAAACAGAGTCTGTGCTGTCTGGAGGACAAGAGCCTTTGATGAATCATCCAAACTCCTACAGCCCAGGCACCACTAAGCAAACTTAAATATCAAATAAATTACTGTTTGCATCCGTTATACCTACTCACCTTCAAACCTGCCAACAGGTGAATCAAATGTCTAAAATATGTGACAAATGAGTTGGAGGTACAATCCTTTGTTTTGGCTGTGTATTATTAAATAACTGCCAGATTCCTGGTGTTATCCTTTAGACCAGGATTTATAGCCTTATTTATTTTACAGAGATGAGAAAATAATTCTCAAAATTACAGAAAACTGAATTCTATAAGGAAGAAACTATCAAAATGTTCCATATGATTTATCACTCTGAACACTTCCCTAACGCTGGAGTCAAAGATTAAAAGTTATTTTCCTTGTGGATAGAGATGAGCCTGATGTGATGTACATGAGTGGGCTATGAAATTATTTGTTAGTCATTTAGTAGAACAATAGAGAGAATGATTTTTCAGTGCTTTGCCTGGATTTGGGTAATAAAGCATGGCTTGATGACAAAGATGGGATAAGCAAGCCTACCAGTCTGGTGTATTCCAGCTAGGTGGTGGTGGTCTGCCTGAGAGAGACTTGAATTTGGAATGGGGAACCATGGCCTCTACCAAATATTTCAGAAAACTCCTCCTGCAGTTTTTTGGGAAACTGATTCAACGGTCATCGCACAGAACTTGAGATGTAGGACAGCAGTGCCTAATTCTCCACTGACAAATGCATCAAACATCTATAAAGGACAAAAGTGGAAGGCAGTGACAGCTATTTTGGACTAGGTTGAGTTAATAGGAAGACTGAACGAGTATGTCAGGTTTAGAAGATGATTCTAGTAGAAATAAAATGTAAGCAACATTTGGGAAAAATAATTCTGATATTTTCAAAGCAGACATTTCCTTTTTTAATTTATATTTGGATATTTACTTCAATATATTTTAAATGTATTAACATTATTTTGAGCTTCTGAATTGGAAAACAAATAATTCCTGTCATTTTAAATACTGATTATACACTGAAGAATTAAGCTCAGATCTGTCCTGAGGTGGATTCTCATTTCCTCCCGGTTTGAAGAAATGGCCGTTAATAGCATTGCACACACACAGATTGCAAAGGGACAACAGAATTTGTGTTCAGCATTGTGTGGCAGATCAGCACTGCACTAACTTCTTAGCTGGAAAAGCACTCTGCAAATATCCACTACCTGATGCAGATGGGACAGCAAGGATGCCAAGCCCCTGAGACAACTCAATCCAATCCAATACAGGCACTACACACCAAACTCCTATTTGATATATCACACTGGCATAAAGAAAATCCCTGACTGTAAGAGAGAACAAGGGCTGAGGAATAATACAGCTGTCATTTCTGGCATGAAGAAACATTTTTTTAACTTTTAGGACTGATTGGATTTTCACTGCTAACATTTCTGCCAGACTTCCTTTCAACAAAGTATCAAGACTAGGATGGAGTATCTCATAGAGTACTTGCAGAGGAGACAGAATGGTTGGATCTGCCTTCACTTTGCTCTTAAATTAAGATTAAAGGGGGGAGGGGGGGAAGGAAGGCATAAGAGCCATTTCAGTGATTAGATTCACCCATGGAATAGCTCAGCATGACATTAATTCTTAGACAGCTGATTAGGTGGTTTGCAGTCCTGTGCAGAAGGACCTGGCTGTGGTCAGGATGTGGTCCAGGTTTGGGGGATGGCTTGGGAGATTGGGTGATTCTATAGAGTAGCAGCAAGGATTTTTTTCATAAACTTCAAAAGAAAGTTGGAAGTCAAACTGCAGGTAGCATTTGTTCCCTGGAGTCTTCTGGTTAGGCTGTTTATTATGAAGAATTATTTAGTCAAAAAGAGACAAGGGTATTGGTCTTGCAGGTCAACAGCAATTTGCAGAATATATCAATTGTTAAAAATGAAAGGTGCAGACATAAAACTGAGTACTCTTAATAACAAAATGATTGAAATACTGGAATGTGGGCTCCATTTTACCTTTGCTTTTATTTTCTCTCTCTACTTTGATCTTTCCAACTATTTTTGTAATGCAAATATCTACACTATTAAGGGCCATCCACATGAAATGCAGTCACTGGCTCTTGGAAGAAGATTTTTCTATGAAGGTTTATCACAAATAGGCCAGAAATGTGATATCTGATGTTTTGTGAACTGACATTATATTTTTGGTTCCTATGATTCATCAAACTAGTTTGAGTGAATGGACATTTTTACCCTATAATTTAAACTGAAAGATATTGAAAGCAGCTGAAATTTTCCCCAACTAATAAGAAGTCTCTTTTCTGTGAACATTGGAAGAAACCTGCCCAAAAATACAAACTGTGATGATGGCTTTTCTACAGAGCAAGTGCAGACTCATTAAATGCATTTTTTTCCTTTCAAATTCCTTATGCTTTTAAATGAATTCAAAGATTATGTTTCAAACTTGAAAGACTGTGTGGGTTTGAAAGCAACCAAGACAAGTAGCCCAGTCCTAACTGAGACCTTTGTTAGGGCAGAATCCAGTAAAGTGAGCTAACAACTTGCAATACATTGGCTGTCACTTCATATGTCAGTGATAATTTGCAAAACACTCAGAGCAATAATGGAAAAAGGCATAAAACGTCAAATTTATAGCAAAGCTGACAACAAAAAGAACATTCACTATGAATTACAATCTTTCTGACTTGCTAAAGCTCTTACTGATTTTGCTTTAATAAAGGATATTCTCCTCTCAAGGGATTTAAATACAGTAGATTATCTAACATGCTTAACTGATACTTGAAGTTCCCAATCTGAAAGCTTATCCTTGATGACTGGGAAATCTGTGATCTCTTGCAAACATATTTGGGAGGGTGACTGGTCAGTTTGGTGGATCTGTTACCTGGATAGGTACACATTTGGTCAAGGACCCCAATATTCCCTTGTATTCAAAAGCTAGTGGCTATTCCATTTTTGCAGATGTCTTTTTTTTGGAAAGCTGTTCAACGAACTCTGAACAACTGACTTTGAAAAGGCATTGTCTCCTGCTGTTTTGCAGCTCCTAGAGAAGACGAAAATGTTCAGAATGGAAAACATCCACAAAAAACATCAGAAATGTATATATCGATCAAAAGTCAGACATATGCTTGATGGGAATTAAAACTTCAGAGTACAAAAAGAACAACTCCGCTTTCCGAAAACCTGGGCCAGTTCCTAAAAATATTTTAATGAACCATTACACCTTCAGATACATGGGATGTGCACAGGCTGGATTGCAAGCCTGAGTCATTAGGAATTCAAATAGCCTGGCTCACAGCAGGACCTGGGAAAGCCAGACTGTTTTATCTAATCCTTATTGAAGGGGTAAGAGGGGAAACAGGGAGCTAAACTATGTGACAGACAGGGATCTGTAAAATGAAGTGTTAGGCAAAAGGATTAAGAGGAAGCACTAGAAAACTGTGCATGAAATACAATGCAAGCTGGATGCAGAGAGAATACCAAAAAGTCAGTCTGAGAACTACAATAAAGGTGGATAAGAAATCCCTGGCAACATGGTACATGGCATATATTAGCTACCCTAGAATTTATCAAGCCTCTTAGACCAGTTGCGTCTCCCAGGCAAGGCCCCACATTGTCTTGACTAGAACCCAAGTTATCTCAATTTGACATCCCAGAGATTTGCAGACTTGCTACAGTAAAAAAGCAAGTTACTGCTATGCAATCACCGAGGCTTCAGCTCCTCTGTGGCTTCTGTAACACCCTGGAACCCACAACCTGTTAGAAAAGGACCCCTGCTTCAGAGCAACAAAATCCAGGTTGAGTCCCAGAGTCTTGGGAGAACCCTCTGCAAAAAAACCCCACTGCTGTCACAACAGGGCAGTCTTTTTGCCTCCAGCTGCTGTTCGGGTGGCTTGGGACAGCTCTTCACTGAGATATGCAGCCCTTCCTGAGCAGGGCACGTATTTGGAATGCAGCTCAATAGGCTACCATCACAATGAATATTTAGTGTACACCTGAGCCGAACCACATTTAACAAAAGTGGGGCTACCCTCATCTTTCTGCCCAGGTCCGTGGCTCTGCCTTTCTCTGCACTGGCTCTAGGGCTTGTCTGTCTCTGTGCAGAGCTAATCCAGCTCATTAACCCAAATTAAAACTATTGACTTTCCTAGCAAATTAATGCATTGCTGAAGGGACAAAACCCCTCCAAGAGCTCAAATGGATGCAGGACCTTCCTTTTCAACACCAATGAGAACAGATCACCTCAATCTGAGGTGATTTATCCATGGGGAACTCTACCCATAGGCTAATTTACACCTGTACTTTACCTACTGCACAAAATGGAGTTCTTATTACAAAATTACATTCTCAGTTTTGTACAGACACATTCCACAGCTTCTTCATTAAGAAATCTGGTCTCAGAACATGCATAAAAGATCTCATTTTTATGGTAAATATTTCCTTTCTGTTCTTGTGAAAAGAAAGAAAAATTATAATGTATTAATATTGCATGAGGATGATAAATTATCTTTCTATCCATTGACACCTCTGTAGGATGAGAATGGCACTGTTTTTCAATCAGCAGTCTCTATGGCACCTGAGTATCCAAAGATCCTTAAAGAACAGCAGACTTCCAGCCTTCTTATGTTAATTTTTTACAGCTCTCTTTACAGCTAATATTCAAAGAGCAAAAGGAAAGCTCATGTTATTCCAAGAATCAAGCAGAATGACCAAGATAATAACAGACATGTAATCCTTGATAATCCTAGACAAAACAGTGATGTTATGTGAATTAAAGCAGTCATACTATGTGTGATTCAATCAATAAGGAGTTAAAGGTAGGAATGTAATGAAAGCAAGTCCACATGGCTTTATGGAAACAAGACTTGACAAGCAGGCCTGACTTCAATTTTTGATGTGATTACAGGTTTGTTTGATCAAGGTAACCACATAGACTTGGACCTTCCTAATGAATCTGATTTAGTACTGCTTGATATTTTGATTAAAATATTAGCATTATATAGCCTTAATAAAACACATTAAATAGATTAAGATCTGGCTAATTGATAGAGTTCAGCAAGCTGTTCTAACCAGATATTCAGCACCGACTGGGGATATTTTTAGTGGAGCTCTGCAGGCAGGAACACTATGCTTGCTGTCATTTGATGTTCTGGAATTACACAGAAACATGGGTAACACTGGCAAATGTCACACAGTGTAATGAGGAATAGGTAGCTGTGCAAAGTCACAGTTCTGCCTGAATTGGCATAAATGTGTTTCTGGTATTTGATTACATATTTTTCCTTTGTTTCTCTAGAGGCACAGAAGACCTTGTCAGGGTGTAGTTGCAAGGCTGTGGTCTAGTCTGCTGCTGGTGGGCATTCAGTGATTTCTCTCATGGGTCGTTGCTTTAATACATGGATTATCAAAGGGACTTACATGAATCACTTAAAAAGTGTCAACTGTGAAACCATCACTTATTGCACACTTCTGCATGTATTTTTTTTTAACTACCAAAAATATAACCTGAGATTAAAATATGTTTGCAGCTTTGAACTGTGGACTCTAGTCCACAGGATGAAGAAGGATTTGCTATTAAATAAAAAAAAAAATCAAAGAAAGCCAGAGAACTGACCAAAACATTAATGATCAGCTATACACAAAGCATATCTGGTCAGCTGATCTAAGCACATCTTTCCCAATTCTTCATTTTCTTGGTCAGTTCTTAAATCAGATTGAGAGAACACTGAATTAATATTACCCTCCTTTGCCAGGTTTGATTCTGACCAATCTTTTTATATTACTGCACATAATCACAAGCTTCCTTAAAGCAAAAATCAGAATGAAAGTTCATATGAATTTTGATGGTGTGGACTGTTAAAGATCCTCTTCCTCAGCAAAATCTTTGTAGTAAACTGTTATCCTTTTAACATTTGGTTTCTGTTTGACCTTGCAGAACAAGACGACTACTAAATGTAAAAGATACTATTCAGAAAAAAACACTGAAGAGAATACCCTCTTATTACTATCTAAAACACAGATTCGGATACGTATTTCCCACAATGCACTGGCCTGTATTATTTAACTTTGTTTATGTATCAATTTAATATCTAAAATCTTTCCACATTTTCCTAATTTTATCAACTTTTATTAAAACTCATGGTGGCAATCTAAGTATCCTATGAAACACCAATACCATCTAAACCAGTACAAGTCAGCAACAGAATGCCTCATGTCTACTGCTTGTTTCTCCACTGAAAGAGAAAAGAAGCAATAGGTTTTTTTACTGTGTCAGAACCAATCTCTTCCCTTTTTTTGTTGTTGTTTATATACAACAAAACTTCTCAGCAATGTGGTCATTCAATGGGGCTCCTTTCTGCGCCTGTCAAAACTGTTACTGAGTTTGCCTATGTCCTGCACTGTCCTGTCTCCCTCTGCACCATCCCACAACTCTCATTTCCATCACTCCTTGCTTCTGGATTTGTGTCCAGCTTAGAGAAAAACTTTCAAAAGGGACATACATGCCTTACATGCACCAGTAGTGAGACCAAGTTTTTTTTCTCAGTTGGTGTTTATAAAAAGGACTGATTATATTTTATTGGTCAGTTTGTTTTGGTTTTTTTTCCCTACAAGTCAGTTTTCCTAAAAGCACACTGGCAGTGGGAGGATCCTTGCTTGCCCTTTTGGATACTCTGAGGTAGTATCTAATCATCAATACCCAGCTCTCCATAGAGATTCTCTGGAAGAGAAATGTTGTTGGCATTCAAAAAATGTCCACGCCTTATTCCAGCTCCAAAGTTATCATTCATTCTTCTAATTTTCATCCTTTTCTTGAATTAAAACAAACTGTCTTATCTCTGTCCTCCTTAGAACTGTAAAACTATCGTGTTATCAGACTTTCTTCCTCTGGTACCCCCTGACTCCCAGACTTTTTGCAAGTCTCTGTGACATTTTCTTCATCTTAATTCTTTAATTTTTAACCTTAACTTTCCCTTTCCTATTTACAATTCAAGCCATTATCGTTCTTTTGGGTTTTGTTAGCCTTTTTTTTTTTTAACTTGCATTGCCTCTGGTGAACGTAGTATTAGTAGGACATGACATTCTTCAAATAGCTTCAACTGGGTTTTGACTTTTCCTCATTCTCCAAAACTCTGTACTTTTATCTTTACAGATTTGCTTACTCAGTTCCATGTCCTTTTTAATTTCTGTCTCCTTGCCATAGTCCTCATATATTTTGTTTCCCAAAGTTATGTTCCCTTTTTTCCTGGCTACAGAAACCTACCAACCTTTCCAGTTTAATCAGCAATGTACCCTTTACTTTTCATGAGGGTATTAAGTGAAGCAACACTTATTCTTTGAACTTTACTGCAATCTTTTTATCATGCAGATGGGGAGTACCTGTGAACACAAGGGGATGAGCTAAAGTGAAAAAAAAAAAATGCATGGATTTCAGTGTAAGATGCTGAAATAAAAACTATTATCTTGCTTCACAGAACTTAAGATTCATACAAACCAAATTAGGGGTTAATGTGGGTATCAGAACAACACTAAGCACCCCTAAAACATCTGAAAAATTAGGCGACCATTTTGCACTCATTGGTCACCTCAAGTGTGAGGAACGTGCAACACCTTGGTGAGGTGTTACAGATTAATTCCTATACAGGAGAGGTGTTATGTGCTTATTCCTTATACCATTTTATTTAGTTCTCAGCTTCCAACCACGTTGACAGCGCTGTGCTATGAGTCACTTTTAATCGCTGCCTCATTTGTTCCTGACCTGAATAACCTTTTATAGAGGCTTGTTTGCAGTGTAACACCTCCTGTGCCGGATCGCGCTTCAGAGGCCACGGAGCTGTCCCAAGCGATTTGCACGGCTTCGGAGTGAGCCTCGGGAAGGGCAGCCCTGGGTCCTTTGTATTCTTCCTGGGAAGGAAAAAGGGATTTGCCCCGAGGAGGCAATGTCAGTGCCCGGGCTGAGCACGGACCCGCACAGACCGCTCCGTGCCACGGCGGAAAATGCGGGCTCCTCACTCAAGACCCCTCCCTGCCATCGCCAAGACCATCACCTCCCGTGACATTTGCACAGAACCACAGAATATGCTGGGCGGGAAGCGACCCACAATGGTCATGGAGTCTATCTCCTGCCCTGCACAGGACCATCCCCAAGAGTCACATCATGTGCTTGAGACCATTGTCCAAACATTTCCTGAACTCTGTCAGGCTGGGTGCAGTCAGGCTTCCCTGGGCAGCCCGGCCGAGTGCCCAACTACCCCCTGGGTGAAAGAACCTTTTCCTAATATCCAACCCAAGTCTCCCCTGACACAACTTCATATCGAATTTTGGGTCTGCTCGACCTCCCGCAAGCAGCTGAGGCTGCGACACCGACTTTCAGTCCCCTCCACCGCCATAAACCCTGTTCCCCGCCAGCCCCACTGCACCGCGGGCTGCTCCCCCTCAGCAGCTCCAGGGCCGCGGCCGCTGTCGCCGCAGTGGGGCGGGGGCTCCCATGCCCCCGCCCATACCCATACCACCGGGGCGGGGGCGGGGCGTCGCGGAGCTTCGCTTCCATTGGTGGGAGTGGGTGCCCATCCTCGCTGCGCTCCAAACAGAGGCTGTGGATCGCGGGGGCCGTCAGGAATCGCTTGTTCCCTATGTGGAGCCGCCCGCCCGCCGAGGCGCTGCGTGCAGTGGCCGGCCCTTCTGCCCTGTCCGCCAGTCACATCCCCGCGGCTGGGCCGCAGCGAGGAATAGGAGCCTGTGCGTGCCTGTCAATCACTGGCGCTTCCCCGCCTTCCCCC
>WBNO01031139.1:103525-190416 GCA_013400575.1 Peucedramus taeniatus
CCCCTCCCCGCCCCGCGCCCCCCTGCGCTGGAGGGAGCCCGGTCCCGCCGGAGCGGTTCCGGGGGGAGAGCACGGCAGCGGCACAGGCTCGGTGATCGGGACGGGCGAGGGTCCGTCAGCGCAGGAACGGGACGGGTGGTCAGCCCGGGACGGCCGGGCTGGCTTAGGGGGTCGCTCGCTGCCGTCGCTCCTCCCGGACCGGCGGCCGGGGCGGCGAGGAGAGCGAGGGAGTTCGCACCCCGCATCTCGCACCCCGCCGTGGAGCTCGAGGGGAGAGAGAGGAGCACCGAGTGCGGCATCGGCTGCCGGCATTTGCTGGGGTGGGCAGGGAACCAGAAACAGGAGTTGCACCAGCTGGCTGGCTCCTCGAAAACCTCGGGGGCAGAGATACTCCTGGCTCAAAGGGGTTTTGAGGGAAAGGGGAAATTGAATGTAGACGCATTTTGGTAGTTTTGCTGAAATAATCAAATGCCGAAGGCAGATCTTAGGCAGGTCAGGTAGAGGGATGGATCCCGCTGTTTTGGATGCTGGCTTGAATTTTTTATTTACTTTTCTGTTTTGACCACTGCTAAATGTGGATTTTGCGAGCGAACCCGATGGCGGTTATTCCATTGTTCTTTGTTTGAACGTAAATTTAGTCCTGCTGCTGGTGGATTATTTATTTATTTATTTATTTATTTATTTTGGGAAAGGACCATTCCAGGTAGCTTTTGCGTCTGACAAAATGAAGTCTTTGTATTTTTCAATCAATTACACCTAATATTGACATTCTCTTTGGTACAAGAGACTTAAAGTGCTGCCTCACTCAGAGGACCATTAAAGACTTTCTCGGTCGCTACATGTAGCTGAATGTGTTACGACACATCCTTTCTCCCCCCCCAAATCTTCCTAAAGATTTTTCCAAAATGAAGAAATTTAATTTTCGCAAAGTTTTGGATGGTTTAACTGCCGCATCCCCTGTTGGAAGCAGTGGCGGTGGCAGTGGATGTGGGGCTGGTGGCTCCGTGCACCCAGGAGGGACTGCGGGAGCTGCAGGGACACCCAGAGAGGAGATCCAGGAGACGCTCACTTCAGATTATTTTCAGATCTGCAAGGTAAAGGCTGTATTTTTATTTTCTATGGAAATAATGAAAGCTACCCTGGGTTGGGGGGTGGCGAGGGGGGATAGTAAGATGATACCAATAAGCGTTTTACTTGAGAACTGCAGTGGTTGTATAAGGACTTTGGAAGGAAAAGACAGAGATCCAGTGGATGCTTTTTTCTTCCTGCTGCAGAGTTGGGGTGGTCACTAAATTCGTAGAAATCTTGATTTCAGCACTCAGGGCTGAAAGTTCACACTTGGACCCCAAACGGCTGGCAGGATTGTGGACATGAAAGCAAATCAGTTGGTGTTAGTACCGATAACATTTACAAGTCATTAGAAATTGAAGATTGTATGCATCTACTTCCCCTCCTCACTCTTCTCATGCGCCCTGCCTTTCGTTCTCTATTTTAAGAAAAAGGCACGAGCTAGAAATAAAAGTGTAGTGACTACTGAATATACGACTTCAGTTATTTGTGAGGAGCTGGATGTAGATTCAGGGTAGCTGTTTACCATTAGTACTGAAGTTTCTGATTGCATGATAGCAAACTTAGTGGGACAGCATAAATACCAAAAGTTGCCAAATCTGTTTTGGGTTCTATGTGTTGATCACTTCCTTAAGTGGGAATTTTCTATGAGTAGAAAGCATAAGATATCCCTGTATGTATTTTGGTTTGTATCTGTTTTCTGCAACAAAGCTTTTAGTGGTGGTCTTAAATACTTGAACCTGTAAAACAAGTACAAACTATTTGGTACTTCTGACCAGCTCTGGAATATGAAAATCATACTTTTGTAATGAAGACAAAATACAAAAGGAGATTATAGTCTTCTACTATTACCTGTCAGGTTTATGTGAATTCTGGTGGCTTACTAGAATTTTTGTTTGCTTATTTGTTTTGATTAGAAGCTTCAAAACCAGAATTTTTAATTAGTGCAATTTGCATTACTAGGAGTAAATGGACTCTACCTATTGAGTATACTTTGCTTTTATTAATCAGATACAAATTGATCTGAAATTTAGATGACAGTCAACTCCAGCACATCATTATTTCTTTTTATGTTTTGGAAAGAGGAAAGAAATGTAAATAACCAAGACAAGCCTATGAGACATTTTGTGTGCAGTTCTGGTCCTTGTGAAACACAGAGCTTCCTTGATCTCATGTTTCTAATTCTGTTTGGCTTGCAGCTACAGCTGATGTCAAAACTCTTGCAGTTCAAGGGGAGAAGGATGAGCCCCTATGGCTTAAAGACTCAGAGACCTTTAGATAGGTTCTACAAAATACTATTTTTTTCTTATAGTTTTTTGCCATCCTGAACCATAACAGGTTCCAGCCTTTTGACTCAAATGATGCTGTAGTTTAATAGAGTGTCATTGATGAGTGCATTACAATCATACCTGCTTCCCAGGCTTGTATTTTACTACTTTTGCTTAGGTACACAGTAATTTAGCATTTTGTGAAACTCCAGGTATTCAGTACAGTGATTTCCCATTTTTTGTCATGTCAGTAAAAAGATAACCCAAACAATTAAGGTACATTAAAATATCATAAGAAGGTCTGGCATTCAGAGATTTCTAGGTAAGGCTAAAACTCAACATGGTTTTTCATCTTTAGGTCATGTGATAAGGACAAAGATCTGTATTTAGTGAGATATATTCTTCTTTTGTATGGCATATTTGTGAAAATAAGCAACATAAGATTAAATGATTTTTTTTTTCCTAATCTCCATTATTTCCCTTGTTTGCTTTGATATTACTTGAAGACAGTGTTATATCCTGATAGACCTACTTGGAATATATGTAAAGGAATATGTCATTTGAAGAAGATTTCAGTAGCCAATATTTGCCTGTCTTAGCTCTCAGGTTAAAATGTTCTCAACAAAGTAAATATTTGCGTAGGAAACCTTTTGGTTGCTTGCAGCAGCACTTGCTTATGAATGCATGGCACTGTAGAAGTTTCTGGTACACGAAATACCGCCTTCCTTTTTCCAAGATACAAAGGTATGCCGAAAGGAAACTTCCAAAACACTCGGTAATCACGTGCTCCTGACACTCCGCAGTGTTTATTCCTCTGGCTCCCCTTCAGCAGCTGTTCCGCACTTGAGGAGCACCAGGAGCGTGTTTGAAGGAGGCCCCAGAAGCTGAGAGGGCCCTGCGCTATTGCAAGGGAACCGGGGCAGTGGGACCTGACGCAGGCGCAGCTTCCCCCCGCCTGCTCCTGGGGGCCAGAGCCCAGCCAGAATTTGTACCTGGGACAGTCTGAATCGGATTCAGAGTCCACCGACACGTACATAACCCAGATTCCGTGCTCCCCGAGCTTTTGTTGTGCAGCACTTCTGGTATTTCAGTTGGGTATTTGCATGTTCAGTTACATAAGTTACACGGGCTGCATATTTAAGGATCCGTGATCTGTGATCCTGCTGCACGCAGAACTGGGTAAAGCTAATTGCAATTTTGGTTTGTTATCTGCAGGGTCGAGGCATCTGGGCTAACAGCCTAAGTAGCACCTCAGACTGGTTTTCCTTTCTTTGCTGATTATAAAAATCCTCATTTAGAAGTGAAACATAAAAGCTGACTCATACTTAAGAATTAAAGGGCCTTTCCCTGCAGTTTTTATGTAAATAAGTTGCCTTTCTGAAGTTTGTGGGAGGTCTGCTTGACTGAAAACACAGATCAAGTCCTCTAGCAGAACACTGTTTTGAATGGTAACACATCTGATTTCATTTGTAACACACCTGAAAGCCTGCTCTCCATTTTGTGGCATTTTTAGATTGGTTATGACCACAGTGTCTTTTTGAGATACAGATTAGAGTTTAACATAAGCAAACTGAATATTTTACACTGAGATGCTCTCAATGAGTTATTTTTGGCTTTTATACTTAAATCATTAATGTGATCTTCTGTATTGAAAGAACAAAATATTCTGGAAACGCTTACGTATGAAATAGCTACGTCCTGTTTTAAGCCTGATAAATTTATATGTTGGTAGCTGTAATAATGAATCAGTGGCACCATTTTCAAAGTACTCAAGCAATGTGAAATATTGTCTTACCTATTTTGTGACAGCAGGAAGCTGAGGTACAGTTCAGGCTGCATCTAGGGGCTGCTCTTGGGATTTGGGTATCCAGGTGGAAATCATGAAAATACTGATTATAGTTCACATTAGTTGAATGTGTGAGATAGCATCATCCTTAAACTAGGCATAATCCAGTAGAATAAGATATTAAAGTCTATGTTAATTCTAATTGGCATAGACATAATTTCCTTGGGTTTGCTTCTTTGTATTTTCCCTCTGTATATGTATTGTTTTTTTTTTCCTCTGGCAAGCATTTTTAGACTCACCTTTGTTTGTCCAGACCATCCAGAAACTAAAATACAGCACTGGGGAGAGATCTGATATTAATAAAGGAAGTCAGAAGCTCACAGTTCAGATGTTTTAAATCATTTAAGCAGAACTTGGAGCAGAGGGAACATAAAAGGAGAAAAGAGTAATTTATTACTTTTTCAGAAGGTTGCTTGTTAGGGGATGACACAGTTGGAAAAAACTGAATAAGAATGAATATGTATATTTTTTTTATATGTGAAGTACTTGTTCTTCATGAAAATAAGTCTCCCATGTAGAACTACTCAGGGTTTTCTTGGAGAACAATCATAGAGTTGAATTGAATTTGTAGAGCATGAGGTTAATAACTTTGAAATCAAGATCTCAGTTAAGAGCACAGTAACAGCTGTACTTTACCAGATATACAATTAATATACTGTAACACATTTTCTTTTGCTGTGGGCAGCAACTGAATACCCATGAAAAGGTCCAAGAACTGGCAATTTAATCTTCTCAAAGAATTGCTTCCCAAATGGTTATGGACTGCCTTTAAACCCCAAAGCATGAGATTTCTCTTCTTTTCCAAATTGGTCTTCAGTGCTATTACTGGGTAGTCTGGCAACACAATAAATATCCTTTAACTCTTGCTGTATTGTTTATATTGATACTATAGTCATAGTGTCAGTATGTTCATTACCCAGTCTCTATGCAAAACCCATGGAGGCTGGAACAGTTTTAGGCTTTTGTTAAAATTGATATGGAATCCCATGGCCTATTGCAATTGTGTCTTCCTAATCTTGCTTTTGTTAGGTAAATACAGGCCTTCAAGATACAGTCAATGAGTAGCCAAGTTAAATACCTTAAATATCTGGATTTCTTATCAGGTGGTCTTAAATTTTAATTCCCAGAGTTTATAGGTTTTAATACTTTATTTTTTCAACCTATGAAGATAAACATTTAATCCTTCTGACAAGAAGCAAGTATGTATTTTAACTGCAAATGCAACATGACATTACAGTTCAGTGATAACAGAGAGAAGATGAATTTTGGAATGGCAATTTAAGCACAATGCTGCAGGAGCACATTTTTGGTTATGAAGAACTAAAAACAAAAAAAAAAAATCCTTGTTATAAAGTATACACAGTGTTTTAGTCAGTTTGAGCTGTTTGGTTAATCTGTCTTGTTTCCTTGTTAAGGTCATACATGGAGTAAAAAATAAAATGTTTGCAAAGTGCTACCCAGTGAAAACCCATTTTAAAATTAGTATGAACTCTTACTTGTAAGTTCTCTGAGTTCATTTAATACTTAAGTGGTAAATAAGATAATGTTGGGAAGGATTTTTTTCCTATATACGAGAGTTTGGATCTAAAGTTAGGTGCAGAACCCTATTCTATTTTAAACTATAGAGTCATAAATGGCACTTCTAAATTAAATTATAGTAATTTCATGAAAATTGTGATGAGCATAATGTTTTCTTATTTTTAAATTTTTGTATTAATTAGGAATAGGACTTACCCATGGGAAAGAGCATAGCACATTAGAAGATTCTTTTGAAAGAATTTTGAAGATTTTAAGGTACCTGTAGTTGTATAACTGGATTCACCCTTTTGGGGTTTTTTTGCAAATATCTGTATTTTTGCATTATTAATCCTAAATGAAGTAATGCACACCCTTCATGACCAATACATTCAATTACTTTTTCAAAATTATTTCCAGACCTTTAAGGTTGCTGAATAAAGCACTCAAAAAGTTCCACATTTCTTAAATAACTTTGTTTGCACAGACAACTTTTAATTACATAATTCCATATTTCTTCTATAGGTTTAATTTAGCAGAACAAATAGTGTTTGCTCATAGGAAAGTACTTCAGTATTTCTTTGCATACTTAAAACTCAGAGCATGCCTGAATATTAAGTTCCCCATGGACTTTTCCAACAGAAGTGCTCACCACTGTAGTTCTGAAAGCTTTATAAGCATTAATGAATTGACCTTCATAATATTTCTGTGAGATGAAAATGGTATTATCCCTCCAGTATAGATGCCACAGAAAATCAAATACGTTCAGGGTCCACTGTTTTGAGTTTCCAGCTTGACCTGCTTTGCATCTGTTTTTCTTTTAGCATATTTAACTTATCCCACGTCTTCCCATTGGGCCTCCCATTGTTTTCACATTCTGTGGCACATATTCTGCACAGCTGTAGAGTGATCTTTAGGGTAGTTGTTCCATTTTTATGCCCACCTTAGATAGCCAGAATGACTCTGAATTTCCTTTCTATCTCAAATGATTAGAGATGGATTTCTGGCTCCACCGTACAATGGTAGAAAAAGATAATTTAATCCCTACAAGAGGAGAACAAATTCATACTGCAGATATTAACTTATTCCATGTATTTATTGTTTTGATTTTTATGGTTGACCTTGCATTTTTAACAATATAAGAATCATAGAATTACGTGAGTTGCAAGGGATCCTTGAGGATCACTGAGTTCAACTCTTGATTTCACAAAGGGAAACGTAAAGGTTAAGATATTTGCTCTAATTTTGTGTCCTATTTCAAGTGTGGGTTTTTTTTGTTTGTTTGTTGGTTTGGAAGTTTTTTTGGGTTTTTTTGTTAATCCGTGGAATCATAGATGTTGGAAGATCATCTTGTCCCAACCCCACTGCCATGGGCACAGACACTTTCCACTAGACCAGGCTGCTCAAAGCACCATCCAACCTGTCCTTGAACACATTTAAGAATGGGGCATTGACAGTTTCGCTGGGCAACCTGGGCCAGTGCCTCACTACCCTCATCGTAAAGATTTTTTCCCAGTATCTAATCTGAATCCGCTCTCTTTTAGTTTGAAGCTGTTGCCCCTTGTCCTATCACTACATGCCCAGGTAAAATGTCCCTCTCCAGCTTTATTTTAGCCCCCTTTAGGTACTGGAAGGTGCTGTAAAATGTCCCTGGAGCCTACTCTTCTCCAGGCTGAACAACTCCAACTCTAGTGGGAACACTGGCTGTATTATTCCTCACCTGTGGGTCACCAGGTAGTTAATGAGAATTTTTCTCACTAATTGCAGTGGGAAAAGCAATTTTTTATCTCTTGTAGGAGGGATGGAGGAAGTTCAGACTGGTTGGCTCACAGTGTTCTGATTGAGGAGCTGTCACATAAGTAGTTGGTTGCATAAGCAACTTTGCCCCCTACTTCTGGAAGAAAAGTACTTACACTTAATTTTTAAAAGAAATTACCAAGAAATTACTTAGAGGTTCTTGGCTAAAAATAAAAAGATTTATTTTCCAGATAGAAAAGCATATTCTGTATAAAACATGCAGCTGTCCTCAGTGGAACTGGACTAAATCCAAGATAGACCCCATTCTCACTTCGTTTAGATGAATATCTACTCGTATCTGCTTCCTATTCTGAGATATCTGATACTCCCTGGTGTATGATTTATGCCCAAAACACTTTTTGAAGTCTGTGTGAAAATACTGTGAAAAGTTAGTATATTCAATTTATAAACCAAGAAAGGGAAGCAGTAGAGAGTGAACTAATACACCTTCCCAAACTACATGAATACAGTGATCTTTTGGCTATTCTAAGTGCTTATGAAAGTAGCTTGTGGAGTATATTAATTTGTCACAATGTGTGTTAGAATCATTATAGGGGAAAATTAGAGGACTGAAGGATTAGAAATACAAGTAATGTGCATCTGTGGAGACGAGAGAAAGCAATATTATTAGGTACAGATGGCTGGCAAGTATGCTCAAATGTAATAAGATGTTATCTTTGTGCAGTGCCGTGTCCACTCCTAGCAGATCACCAGCAAAGACTCTGAATAATAAAAAGTACTAGAGGCAATCTGTCACCTGTAGCTAGGGTCAAAGTCTGAGGAGGTGCACTCTTTATGGTTCCTTTGAAGTTAAGTTGTATATAGTACTGAAAAAAACCCCAACCTCAATATTCAAGGCTTTGAGTTGATGAATGCATGGACTCAGAAGGAGCCTTACTGAATTCTGTGGTGTGTATAAGTAGATGCATGTGTGTATGGTAGCACGTCTTTCTGCAGAATTTGAATCCAACAAATAAAAAATAATTGCTTATATTTCATTTAAAAGTCTGTTATGTAAGAATGCTGTGAGGTCAGACACTCAGAAGTCAGCTAGTATTATTATTCAGCTAGTATCCAGTTATGTCTATGTGTGAGACAATCTGGTCTTTATTGCACATTTTTATTTTCTTGAAGTGTCTGCTTATATTTTGTTCCTGTCGTCTCTCACATTTCTTTTGAACAGTATACAACATGTGAGGATGATGAATGCTATTCTGTTTGTGTTCTTTGCAACAGTTCCTGTGAGAAGATCTCTGTTATCCACTGTCCATCACAAAAATAGTAAATAATAATAAATTAATGAATGCTCATCTCTGTTTCATTCATCCTGTTCCATCTATTGTATCCCTTCAGGGTGAAGATGTGCTCTCAGTTACAGCTGTCCATCATCACTTGTGTTACAGATACATTCCATGTAGCTGTGGATAAAACTTAATTTTACTGAGTTCACAGATCCCTGCTTTATTCATTGTTTGTCCCTACAAACAATGTATATTTTGAAATGCTCCGTGAATGAGGCAAGGGCAGGAAAAGTGGCCTGTGATTATGTAAACAGAGATCTGGTTCTTAGAATCCTTGGCCGTGTCCTTGGTAGCTTCATAGGCAATGCAGAGAGGGACAGTGATGGTCAGGATCTGCTGGATTTCACTTCTGTGAGAGGGTAAAAACCTGCCACAAAATACCTGCATTTCATTTGGCATATACCTTCACCCTGTGTGAGCTGAGATGCTGGCTATTGTTTTCAGATTAAGTTCTCAATTCAACATCAGAAAAAAAAAATCTTCAAATTGCATACAGCATGTATACAGAAAGAAGGCAGGAGAAGATTAATTATGAATTAATATTAAATAGTAAACAATGTTGTAAATGCTAGTAATGAAATCTGGTAATAGCATTTGTATACAAAAATGCCAAATTACATTGCAAAACAGATTTTCACAGGAATAAACCAATAATACAGATTATCTTTATATCAAAGTGATTTTCAAACTCTATTTGTCTAGCTTCTTTCCCCACCATTCCCAAGCCCAAACCACCCACCTTCAAGAACTTTATCACAGCAATAACATTTTTTCAATCCCTCAGTATGGCTGATTTTTTTAAAAAACAAAAATATTTTGAAAGCAGCCACCAAAGCATTTGTTTCAGAGCAGAAACCACAGTTAGCCATAACAGAACATAATTAGTCTAAAGTAGTGAAGTTTCAGAAAATCCAAAAATCGGAAGTCATGCAAAATTAATTAGTGTTATTGTTATGTTGGTCTGATGTAAACTTTATAAAAACAGTTTTCTTTTTGTTTAATTTCTCATTAAAGTTATGAAATTATCTTATTCTCTGTATCCACAGTCATAGTGAAGACAAAAATATTTTCCTTTCAGGGCGATCAGATAAGTTGAATGAGTTTAGAGTTCTTGTACATGCCCCTGAAGCAGATCTCCAGCAGGCAGATGATATTCTGAACCAGCCTATCTGAAGTTCTAGAGTAGTACAGTTAAATGATGCAACAACAAAATCAATGGAACTGCTATTTGAATTACTTTGATTATAAAAATTTTCCATTTGGTGGACTGATATCGTGCTTAAGTAGGTAGGCCAAAATGAACTTTGCAAACAGTAGTTTACGGTTAGGTTTTTTAAAAAATTCTACCTTAAAGACAGGGGCAGATACAGTTTTATGAACAATCAAGACATTTCTCCGTATGCTGATGCCCTATTTCTTCTTGCCAGTTTAAATGGCAATAGAGGGAAGTACATTATACCATATTTACTGTACAGAGGGTGCAATTCCTTCATTGTGGTCTCCTTTTTTTCTTCCATTTTTGTATATTTGCCTGGGGTTTATTGTGGGTTTTTTTTGTTTGGTTGTTTGTTTTTGGACTTGGGAGAGTTCTTTTTTGAAAGAATAGGAAGGGAAGCGGTGAAAGAATTTTACATACTCTGTTCTCCCTTGGACTTTGGATTTCTCCAAAGGGCATAATGCCTCCCTTGGGATGGTTATATTAATGTATTACCCTGTAACTTATTATGCTGTAACTCAGTGCTGTGATGGATGTAGCAGGATGGTGTAGTTGCCAAGCAGTTGCTTGGCCATAGCTACATTGATTTAAATAGATCCAGAAAGTGATATTAAAATTCAGCCTCTTTAGCTTTGGGCAGGAGGGGTTGGACCTGCAGACAGTCTGCAGAGTTCATTTCCAACCTCACCTGAGCTGGGGATAATGAAGCTTATGGATCAATGTAATTTTATTTATTTGTAGATTTTCTTGTCTAAATTATAATAATTTTGTATTTTTTATACAGTACAGTGTATTTCAAAGGACAAACATGAGGAGAATGCTTTTTGAAATTCAGAAGGCCATATTTTTCCCCTCTGGTTTGCTTAGCTTGGCTGTTTGTATCTATCTGAATCACATCTAAATAGGACCATCCTTATTTAATAGGCTAACATCTAGCTTGCAGAACTGAAAATGACAGTGGAAAAACACATCTCTGAAGTATCTGCAGAGATCTTTGCTACAGAAATAAAGTTTCCTACGTTCATTGTACAAAAATGTATAATATTTAAGTCAGTTAATTTCAAATATTCTAAAATCTCTCTTATTTTTCATATAATTATCAGTGTGTAATATTTGTGAAACTAAACTTTTGAAATTCAGTCTGTATTTGAAGTCTGCTTTATGTCCAGGATAGTTACTTTCTCAAAATTCTACCATAGCTAATCAAGTGACCTTTTATAACAAAGTAAGTTCCATACTTTCAAAATTAAACAACAAACCCAATTTGCCTATTGCTAAAAGTATTATTCTTCTATGCCAAAAGTTTTTGTAGGGAAATATTACGAAATTCTGCAGGTTTCTTATACATATCTTTTCTTCCTGCCCCAATATTCCTACTTCAGTAACACTTCTCTTTTGTGCCCGCATTTTCCATGTTTTTTTCTTTACTGTATTTTTCTCTACCAATACTGATCTCCTTTTTCTTCCCCTCTGTTTCACTGCTACTGGCAAGAATAATAAGCTCATAAGAAATAGCCTGCTGAGACAAACCCATGGTCCATATCTCCCAGCAGTCAGTCTCTGACAGTGGCAGCAGAATTGTCACGGAGGGTAATAAGTTGCATCACTTTCTGCAGTCCACTCCCTTTCCAATCTCCCATCATTCACCATCACTGGATTTGATATGTCTGAGGGAGTATCTTTATCTGGTCCTTTTAAAATCCATATATCAGTCATATCAATGAATTGGTCCCATTTTCCCCCCCATTTTAAACTAATCTTTAATTTCTTTTGAATGCCACCACGGCTTTGCCAAACATGTTTAGCTTACCCACTCCCTTGTTTATGAAAGTCTTAGTCATATCCCCCCACATACAGCTCTCAAGGTTTTCTGTAGCAGCAGAATGATGCCCTCTGTGTTATTCATTATTCTCTTCCTCATGATGTCTAATATTACCTGGCTTTTTGGGGTTGCTATTGAACATTAAATCAAATATTTCAGAGGAATGACAACCATGCCCAAAAATTACTTTGCTGAGTTGTAAATGCTAGTTCCAATATCAGCATTGTGCAGATCTAGTCAAGATTTTTTTCCTTCTAGATATCTTACATCTATCTACACTGAAGCTCATTTATCAACTCCTTGCCCACTTAAGTCACTCTAATGAAGTCTTTCAGGAGCTGGTCACCAGCAGTACTGAATTTCACTATCCAAAGGACCTTACTATTAGCTATGATCTCAGAGACTTCAGGGTTCATTACTTTTTATACGTCATTAAATGCAATGAATAAAGTTGGTCCAAGCATGGAGAACTCTACTTGTGAATTTTCTTCATGGTAAAAAATCCATAAAACTCTGTCCTTTGTTTTCTGTGATCTAACCAGCTTTCTGTCCACAAAGAAATTTCTTCAGTCCCGTGACGCTTCTGTTTCTCTAATAACATTGCTGTGGAATATTATTGGAAGGCTTTTGCAAAACTTATGTATATGCATATTCCCTTTATTTACTTGCATGCTGACAGCTTCATAGAATTAGAGAGAACTAGTCAGACATGATTTCCCATTGAAGAAACTCTGCTAACTTTTGCAACAATCTTTATCTGTGTGCTATGTTAGTCTTTATTTTATCATCTTCTCAGGGACAGCAATCAGCTTTCCCAGTCTACAGGTCCAGAGTCCCTTTTGTAAATGACTTTTTCCAGATGACTGGTTCTAGCTTTACACCAAGGAAAAGAACTATCTGCAGGTATCTTTACCTAAGGAAAAAAAAAAGGTATTTTTTTAGAATATTCTGTGAATATGCTCAGAAGCCCTGGTTACTACTAGAGGTTGAGAGCTAGATGGAATCAGTAACTTGGGTTTGAAAATTGTAGCTAAGCTGTGATTTTTACAAAAAACATTACTTTGAAAAATGAAAATTTAACTAATAAAAAAACTTATCTTTCCTGTGTTGTTTACTTTGGTTGGAAGTCTACTGATATCTTGTTCTCTTTCCACTTTTCATGAGAAGGGATCAGTCTATACCAATCAGAGATTCCGGACACAGAGATCCATAAATGAGGGATGTCATGGTCTCGTAGGCATATAATACAAGGCAGCTCATTTGTATAAGCACTCATTTTTATCACTACTATCTTGGAGCACCACAATACTAAAAATAGTATTGAAGTGGTGAAAATGCTGTAATCACTGACATTTTTTAATTTCCGACATAGCTGAGCAAGATGCTAGAGAGGTTTCAGTCAACACTTCATCCTCTATGCTGTAAACCAATAAATTATTCTTCAATGACATTTTTGCATGTGGCTGTTGGTGACAGTTTGGAAGTAGACTCTACATACTGAGCCACAAGTTTAGACTATGTAGTTAAATTTTTAGCAAATGTACATATTCTCAGAAATTATTTAAGTAAATCACTTTTGCTGTCAGATGTTAAATGAAACAGGGTATCTGTAAAATATCAGTAGAAAAGTTACAAATTTTAAGTTTATGCAAATTGTCAGAAACACTTTTGGCTATAAGCTGTATTTATTAGTTGGTACAGTTTACAGTTTTATCTAGTTCTGTGTTTTCTGGAGCTATTTAGAGAATGTTATAATCACTTTTATTTAAAAAGTGTCTTTGAAGTCTGATACAAACTACCACAATAAATGTTAAGAAAACTCTAATAATGAAGAATTGCATTATGCACCCTCTGAACAATTGTACTGGATATTGCATATCAGTACTAGCGCAATTTTTTTTTCAGCTAATGAAATATATCATGGTATCTTAGACTGAAAAGGACCATTATGTTCTCTACAGGATATTAAAATGTTCATTGGTAGNGTTATTAGCAAGCCCAAATAATCAATTTCCTATATTAATTTAGGTAAATTGTTTGTGTAAAGATTACTTTAATGATATATACATGCAATTCACTGCTTAAAATGATTTAGAAGAGTATTTAACAGAAAATAACTAAGCTGAACACAGATTTATGCTGAAATTGTATCCACATTTGTAATTGTTCTGTTTCAAATAAATTGGTTTGGATATTGCACAGAAACCGTATGTCCTGGGGAGCACAGACTGCGTCCAGAGACAGCGTGCCCAAAAAGAGACATTAAAGGAAGCTGGATAATGTGGAGAAAAGCAGTCCTGGCTCCATCTGCTCTCTGGTTTTTCTCTCTCCCTTTTATTTTCTTGGCATCTTCTTTCTTGGTATATTTGAGGTAGTTAGGCCCCCCCATATTTCTTTGAACACAGAGTGATTTTTAACCATACTTCTGCTTTTGCCTGCTATTGGCCCCAACCACTTACCACTGATTGTTTTGTTGTATGTTGTTCCTACTGGACGCAACTCAGATAAAATAGGAATGTATTTTTTCTTTTGTTTTTGTTTNNNNTTTTTTTTTTTTGGTCACCCTAGGATCAAGTTAATTTTGTGGCCTTCTCTTCTTTTTCATCTCTTTCTTTTTCATTAGTAAATGCTGTAAGGATGCTCATGCACAGTTATAATACTTTTACTCATCCTTACACTCAGGTTCACTTAGGCTGTATCAAAGCACAGCTAAAAAGACTAGTCCAAGTGCTGGCTTTTCATGTCAGTCTTTCTCACAGTCCTTTGTGAAAAAAGGGACCAGAAAGCTTTTGTTGGACCTAAGCTAAGGACAAGAACCTGGGAGTTTGGAATGTTAAAGATTTTCCATGTTCTTTTGTAATAAGTTTAATCTTCAGAATATTTTCTGAGGCTGCTCTAATTTGGGCCAAACCCTCAGTCATAGAGACATTTTTTACTGCTCTAACTCTGTAATGTATAACTTGGCTATCCTTCCAAAATGGTTTTGTTCTTTTGGAATCCTAATAAATATAAATATTTTACTTGAAAGATGTAATTTACTTGGATGTTCAGTGGATTTCAACAAATTTTTAAAAATACTTTACGAATGGCAGAATTTTGCAGTCACAGAATTAGTCTAAATACTCAAAATTGGAAAATGGCTGCAAAATAGAAAGGGCACTTTTGAGTCAATCCTAGAGTTCAAAAATTGTACTGAGCTATGATCCCGAAAAGATGTACATCACTGTTCTTTTAAAACATAGTTCTATCTCAAATCCAGGACCCAATTAAAATTTCCAAATGGGAAGTCTTACTCTAGATTGCAGAAACACTGAAAACACAATGCAGATCCTAAATATGTAGGCAAGGATGCAAAGAGGTCTTTAAAAATATGTATCTTTGCATTCTCAGATCTTAAAAATAGTACTGAAAACTCCAGTCGTGGCTAAACATCACAGAAGCTTACTGTGACTGGAACTGATAGGAATTCAAACTTTATTATAGAGAGCCTTTCTAAAATCAATAATTAAAAAAGAATAATTGGGGAAAATACAATTTTTCAGGTTCAGGTTTTTCAGATAAGGAAGAACATTTGTTCACCAGAATACAGAAGTTTCAAATATAATAGCAGATTATTAATGCTACATGTTCAACACACTAGAAAATACTACAATCCATGATTTCTGATGTTTTTGTGACATGAGAGGTAAAACCATTTCTAGGGTGTGTAAGTTGGATCGCAGCTTAGGTATCAGAATAAAGAACTTTATATTTGAGTAATCCTAACACTTAAGAAGATGAGAAAGTTAAAAAACCCCAAAACACAAAGCAAACCAAACCAGAAACAGAATTGAGATCTTTGATAAATGCCTACATTAACATAAAAAGTGAGTTACTTTTCTACAGCTTACTGAAGTAGCATATGCTTCTGGGTTTTTTAGCCTGGAAACTAATAATTAGACATTCTTTAAACAACTTCCCTTATCAGCAGCAATTAAGAAACGAGACAAGATCTCTTTTAAGGAAGTGATTATTTTCTGAAAAACATACATTTGGTTGTTCCCAAACTGCTTGTGAATATCAGTTCAAGTGTTTCCAGCTGTAATGGAGGAGTTGGAGTGATACAGCTGTGGAATCATCAGCTGCCTTTTACTCAACAGGTCTGCAATTAAGGAGTCCCTTTTGTTGACGTTGTTCCATAGGGGCTGCTGAATACTTCAGCAGACGTAGTTCTTGAACTAGATAATTTCAAGGAAGAGGAAAACAGCTTAAAAAGTTAAAATTAATTCAGTTCAAAGTACTTGCTCTCCAATCCCAACCACTTACTAAAAAAAGAGTCAGTCCTAGAGTTCAAGGTTTTATTTTGTTAAATAATATAAACCATTATTATTATACTAAAAAATAGCATTTTGTGCCCATTTTTAGGTAAGCACCCCACACACAAATTTAATAACAGTTCATTTTTATGTGTCTTGTGTTTTTTATGTGTCTTGTTATTTTCACTTTTATTCTTACGTTAGTGTTCTCCCTCATAAGCATTGGGCAAGTCATGTTGATCATAACCTCCAGGATAAGGTAACTTAAAATACTGAGACAGTCTTCAAGGATGTGTTGTATCATGCTCAGTTTATTTATTCCCCAAAGTATCTCTGCAAAAATTAGAATTAAAAGCATAGTATTGTAAATAAAGATTAAGAAAGGGTGAGTGGTTCAGCTGCTCATTTTGAGAACATCTTCTCTGGCGTCTTTGTTTTTTAAATTGATATTAAGGGTTTTTACCTCATAGACTCGATTCAGTTTATTGGTTTATTGGATCTTTTTCCCTGGACATATTCCATTTCTTTCTGCTGGAGCTGTTCTGTTGAGGCTGAGCGTTTTGAAAGCATATCATGTGTCTTTTTTTTCAGTTTACAGTTCGGCTGCCCTCCATATTAAGGTTATCTTTCAGTATACCACTTCAGCAGTATATACCAGTTGTGTAATAACATACACTTTGCAATCTACTTTGTTGCAATAAAACCATTTAAAATATTACTGAGCGAAAAGCATAACTGGAAATTCATATGAACAAAATTCACCGCTGTATTCTAAATACTTTATCTTTTTAAATACTTCTCTTGAAATGTATTGAAAATGCTACAACATACAGAAAAACATAAGCATGAAACATTTATGCTGTTCTCTGTGGTTGCAGTTCAGTCACTTCTCTCCTTTGCTCTGTTTCAGACGGTTCGCCATGGTTTTCCTTACCTACCCACTGCCTTAGCTTTTGACCCAGTTCAGAAAATTCTGGCAGTTGGAACAAGAACAGGAGCCATACGAATGTATCCTTTCTCATTCAGAATTTGCACCATTTCTGTGTATTTGTAACACAGGGATGGGAATTACCCTCTGCAAGCACTAAGGTAAGGCTACAGTTGTTACGTTCTACTTCATTTTGCTCTATGGGACAGACTGGAAAAAGATGTACTGTTGAGGAATTAACCAGGTCCCTAAGGGGTTCAAAGAACAATTTTTAATTGCATTTACAGCATATGGTTTTGACATATATTGGTTAAGATAAAATAGAATTGATCTTTTTCAGCATGAGAAGTAAAAGTGGACAGCAAAATGGTAATGAGCAAGTTGTGAATGTTGTGCTAGCAATAAATAAATTCATTGCTGCAATGCAGTTAGCCAATGTTAGATTGCAGTTAGATGGCTATGTATGAAATTATTTAGACACTTCTAAGTGAATGGTAGGAAATAAGCGATTTTAGGACAGAATTCCTGTCTTCCCAGAGGAGAAGGTGAAGCACTATAAAAGTGCCTGTTTCTTTTTGTTAATTATAAAGGTACTTCCATGCCAGCAATTTGTAGATTGTTTTTAATACAGTAGGATTTTGAAGTCTATACAGAATAAATTTAATTACAAGGTGATTAAAATTTGAAGACTTAAAGAAAAAGTTGAGAATATTTAAATGTGATACATTTCAAAATGTTTCTCTACATAATTTTCTTAGTTTGGTATGGTTCCAGTGTTTTCCATTTCAGTGAAAATACATTTAAGTGAGGAAAAAAAGGAGAAAGACTATTACAAGAAGGTTTAAAAGTTACAGAATACAGAACTAATAAACCAATGTTCTTTCCAAACTTTTTGTAGCCAAATAAATTATGTGTTTAAAGTAGGGGACAATGCTGTATGAAATAGCAAGAGAATATTTTCTGGTTTTTTTGCTATCCCTGTTCCCAAGGTAACTATAAATGTAATGAACCAAAGACAGGTTACAAAGTAAAGAAAAATCTCCTTGTGGAAAACAAGCCTGTGCCTCATGTAGCTTTACTAAAACTTTGGTTCTTCCGTTTTTGGGTACTGTTGGTCTGAACAGTTGCATTTTTGCAAGCCTCAATTTCTGTCTGATCCAAAATTTCTCACAAGACTCAACTAAACCTCAAATTATGTGACAAGCTTTGCTTTGATATTTCCACTCTTTATTTCCTACCTGTGTGAAGTAGATTGAATATATTATGTTCAAATGCAAAGAAGAAAGTGTCCATGAATTTGTGCACTTCTGGGAAGTGCAAGTCTAGTAGTCATGGTTTCTTCTTCTTTTTAAAGGTATGCAAGGTTAGAAGTCTGGGGCTTTGTCCCTGGAGACTTCACTGATATCTTCAGAGTGAGAGTATTGGGAATTTCATAGAAGTAGGAAGAAGACCTTGCAGAAGATTGACTCCTGAGCCCACCTCTTCTTTCCATCTCAGCAGTGTGGCTTTTCTAGGAGCAGTGCTGTCACTGGCTAGGCATCCCCTATCTCTACAAATCCCTCCTTTGAGGAAAATTCAGGTACAGAGCCTGAATTAATACAGGTTCATATAGAATTAATTTAAACCTGCATGTCTCCTGCCGCAGGAATGGAACATGAAGTGGAAAAATAGTTACATCCCTAAGCTTATATAAAATTCTCTATATGTTTACTGTAAAAATAGATTATAAAGAGTTAGCAGAAGGGAAAAGAATGTTTTTCAATGTGTCCTTCCTTTTAACATTTCTTCCCCTGTTTGCTAGCGAACTCCTACCTCATTCATGGAAAAATTTCTACCAGTTCTAGTATCTTAATCAAGCAAGAGCATCAAGATTACCAGGGAATTTGATTTTTTTTTCTTTGTAAGATATGTCATAACATAAATGCTTCTTAGCTTAGTCACAGAGAGCCTGGTTTGCTTAATTGACCCCGGGTTAATGGAAACTGTGCTTTGAAGACAGAGGGTGCCATAAAAAGAATTACTTATTTATTCATTTTAACTGAGGTTTCTCCACTTGGCTCACTGAAACAGGCCCTGCAGTGAAACAGGCCCTAAGACTACCCCCAGAACACCACTCAATTAAGCCAGTCTTGTTGCAGATGTTTGTAGTTGTTTAAATCAGGCAGTAAAATTCAAGTCAAGATGTAACAGATTAAGTATTAAATACGAAAGTACAATTCATAACATGTTTTTTTTTTTTCGCAAGCTAAGGAAAATATAGGTTTTAGTGGCTCTAAGTTTTCCACAGTATCCTGTAAAAATACTGTTTAACAGAACTGCACAATTTCATTCTGCCATGAGTATGTCACATATGAAAAAGGGAATTCTTTCTACACATACATTGTGTTTGGCTGGTGTTTCTTAACAGTACTGTTGATGAAGTGAAAGGACAGACTACTTGGCTGCCATCAGAGAAATTCACACAATTATTTATTTGTTTTTTTAGTGGTAGTGCCAAAGGTACCTGGTTTGGATCGGACTCTTCTTTAGGGAACACAAAAGGATGGGAAGACTGAATTTATGTTTAATATTCATGTGATGATGTAGAACAAGTTTTTCCGTCATGAGTCCAAGTCGCTTGATGGTACTGTTGCTTCCTTGACTTTCTGAAGGATTCACAAGGTATTGGTATTTCTACTGGTCACAAGTTAACAGGTCTCAAAAGGCAGGCTGTTTTTTAAGAAAAGGAAGCATATCCTCCTGTGTTGTGAATCAATGTCTAACATCAGGCCTTCAGGTGATCATTTTGAGTGATCCAGCAACAGTACTGAGGTTGACTATGTTAAATTGTCCTGAAATAGAGCATATTATTCATGAGCTGCCATTAGAATGCAGAGATAAATGGAAGTTCATTTTGGTATGGCAGTCAATTTGTTTTCTCCTAGAATTCTTTCTAGGGTGCTTAAATGCAACTGCTCTAGCTTCTGTAGCACTGGGAATTGTTGTTGTTATGCTCTACTGATCCTAGCAGTCTCTGTGGGTTTCCCAAAAAAGTTCAAACAACTACAGGGATTACGTACAGTGATGGCTGCTGGGTACTGGATCCTCATAGGTGCAGCCCACAGAATCAGACAGCACTGCAAACCATTGATGAAGGAGTATTCCTACTACCAATACAAGCTAACAAAGTCTGCAAATAAAGGGCCAAAACCCTGCTTCTGAAACAGTTGCTCTGGCATCTAGTCATTCTTTACCTTTGTCCTAAAGATAGAAAATTTCGTTTTTCCTTTGAGGTCATTTCTCCTGATGGAAGCCTGTTCCCAGCTCCCATACTTGTGATCATTGTTCAGATCATTTTTTGATACCACACTAAGTGGATTATCCTTGCTTCAGGAAAAGACTGAATTGAAGAGGGGCCATGAAATTAAATTCCTTTTCTTATTGTCTCCATATCCATCTTCTCTAGTCCCAGTGTGAAGAACCTTCTGACACAATAAAACCAACTGCGCAGTCTCAAGTTGCTGTCAGAGAAGGTTTTGTATCACCATACAAGGAGGTGAGAAATTAAGATACTCGGTGAGACTTAAGTCTTTTTTATTTCAGAGGAAGAGGAGAAGCCTGGGTTTTTTTCACATTCTCAGTCTGAATAAATAGGTTAAAATCAGTATTGTTAACAGTGATTATTCCACTAACAGATCTGAAGAAGTGGCACGCTGTGCTCAGATTTCAGGATGCATATTTCTATATTGTCATTTACTCAGCTGAAAAATTTTTGTTACAATTAATTCTAAGTTCTTTCTGGAGTCACTGAGTCTTATCCTTTGGAGTTATTTCATTATAAGCTGTGCTTAGCCATTACACCTCTCTACTTAAAACATATAGAATACAACATCTACTTTTTTTTCTTTTTTAATCAAACTGCTGATTATTTAGTGGTAAATTGCAGTTAGAAATTCTGAAAGAAACTCTTCTCTAGCTATTCCATCTTTGCTTATCATGAAATGAGAAGGTTTGTCTTAAATTCAGCGCAAAGAAAACAACTTACTTTGTCCAGAATGGCCTCCACACCACTGAAAAATTCACCATCAAACAGGCTTAAATTAGTAATATGTTTTTGGATGTGTTATAGTGTGGTCTGGTGCTGTAATTGATACATATTCTTTAGCCTTACAGGCTCCATATTGTCATGGATGCAGGTTATGGGGCATGCAGATCTTTACTTTCACTGTTAGTTGCTTGAGCAAAGCTGTAAGGCATCTGTAACCCATGCAAAGCTTTTCCAGTAGGCATAGCTGCTTGTTATCCATGTTATCAGAAAATACAGTGGCCATTTTATACCTAGGCAAACAAAACATTATTCTGACTCATTAACACATGACAGTGGAAGCATTGCTCTATCCCCACCTTTAGCTTAGCTGCACAGCTCTGGCCCTTCCTTTGCTCCAATTCTGCTGCTTGTCAGATCTATTACTGTGAGCCATCCAGTGCACTAACCTGGCAAAATACCAGTTCTTTTGCTGTGCTACTTTTTTTGCCAGATTAGCAAACTGATTTATCTGGTGCTTACCTCCAATGCTAGTCAGAATGGTGCATAAAGAAAGTGGAAGGAGTACAGTTGGGACTGCACACAGAAGGAAATGGGGGAGTAACAAAATTTTGGCACTAAGCAGTAAGTTATTAAATTGACTTGTCTTAGTGTATGAAATTGCATCTGATAAATTCAGGTATGGCAGATTGCAGCTGTCTATATAAAATTTCCTACAAAATATAGAAATAGTCTTTCAATTTTGAGTGGTATAGAAGATACCATCTTTTACTTACATGTAAAAAATCTTCATGTAAAGCCATTTGCAAATCACAAATATTCTACAGGTTCTGCTCAAGGGAGATTCTGCTTTAGGATCATATTTGGAATAACTTTTTCTGGCCTGTTTTATGTACTTCTTCCAATGCTTTAATAGGAAGAGTGATTTTTCAATGTCAAATAAGGTACAGCAACACTTATAGCAGGTGTGTTTTGTGGAGAAACAAACATGCCAAAAAGGCCAATGGCATCCTGGCCTGTGTCAACAATAGTGTGGCCACAGGATCAGGGCAGTGATTGTCCCCTCAGCACTGGTGAGGCCAGACCCCAAATCCTGTATCCAGTTCTAGGCCCCTTTCTAAAAGAAAGATATTGAGGTGCTGGAGTGTGTCCAGAGGAGGGAAACAGAGCTGTGGAAGGGTCTGGACCACAAGTCCTATGAGGAACTGCTGAGGGAGCTGGGGGGTGTTTAGCCTTGAGGAAAGGAGGCTGGGGGGATGGGACAATGACCTTATCACTCTCTCAAGTACTTGAAAGGACAAAAGAAAATGGCCTTAGATTATGCAGGGGAGGTTTAGATTGGATCCTAGGAAAAAATTACTTCACTGAAAGGGTTGTGAAACCCTGGAACAGGCTGCTCTGGGAAGTGGTGCAGTCACCACCCCTGGAAGTGTTCAAATGTCATGCAGAGGTGGCACTGAGGGACATGGTTTAGTGGTGGACTTCTTAGTGCTGGGTTGGTGGTTAGACTCGATGGTCTTGGAAGTCTTTTCAAAGCTAAGTGATTTTATAAGATCATCTGGTTTCTTTCTGTGAAACAGCCAGTAAACATATCTTCAATTCCAAAGTTACTGTGCCAAGTAAAGGGGAAGGTGAAATCTAAACCCAAGATAGCTCTGTTGAATGTCATGGACTATTCCTGGGAGGTAAAACTGAGGTTGTTTGTGCACTCTAGAAAAAGGAAAATCTGGCAAAGAAAATAAATAGCACTAATTAAATCATTGCTGGCAGAGTTCTGAGTAGGCATGGAATTTTACAGTAGCTAAAGGAAATGTGGTAAAGAATGTCTGACATCAGGTTGGATGTACTTTAAAAAAAAAAGAGGAGAATATAACTTGGGGTTTTGGTGTGTGAGAAGGGTGGCATAAAAGCTAAGTATAAATTGTGACAGATTTACTTTCCCTGGAACTGCTGTCTTTTAATCTAAACAAGGTTTCAGTAGTTCTTTATCCTCAAAATAAGCCAACTGTGTTCTCTGCTGTTTACTCTGTGTGATTTATTGGGCAGATGGAATGGGGGTAGCACAGACAAGATCATAAACCCAAAGTCCTGTTGTTTGACTTGGAGGAATCATTAACACATTTCATCTTTAATCTCATTGTACAATGTATTTGAGATTTTTCTAGAGAACTTGAGCTGTTTAGGAATACAAACTTCACTGAGAGTCAGTACTCCTAATCTAAGTTCTTTTAAAAATTCCCCTGGAAATCAACATACAAATATTTATTTTTGTGTATATAGATAGCTGAATAGGTTATTACAGAAATGAATTTATTGTCCATTTGCAAGAATAAGAAATTATTGTAAAAGGTACCAAAATAATCAAATTCATCTGTATTACTAAATCTGACAGAACCAGAGTTTGGAGAATTTTTTCTATGCTAAGACTGCTATGCATCTGGTTATGTGTGCATTCACATATATATACACACATATACTTATATATATGTATACATATGTGTGTGTATATCTGTGTGTGTGTGTGTATGTGTATATATATATATATATATATATATACATATTAGGTTTCTGCATACCTCCATAAATTTGGGTCCATTTTGGGTCCATTTGTTTCCCAAGCCTCTTCCATGCTTTTTAACTAAGCCGACTGAATATGTTACAGTTAAATGTACTGGACTTCCCTCACTTTCAGTTGCTGTTTATCCAGGAGATAAAAATGGAATCTGAGATCTGCAAACAAATCTACTGAGAAAATGTAGATTTTCATATATTTGGAGGTGCATGTAAAACTGGCATACAGGTGGATGACTGGCAGCATTTTAATTGGGGCTGGTGACTGCATTTATGAGCACTATCTGAAAAAAATGTTTTCTGGATGTCTGTTACAAGGGGTTTTTTTGAGTATAATAAAAAAAAAACTCCTCAACTTACTCTGATAGTGAAATTATGACTACTGGTGATAGTCAACTATTTCAAGTAAGTGATGTGTCTTAATTGGACCTTGTGTCAGCTTTAGAACTTTCTCTACCTTTTCTTGTTCCAAACTTTGTCAGCAAGAAAAGTGTTGATGTGCATAGGAAATAACGTACATCAATTTTCCCTTCTTTCCAGTCTGCTAACTATCTTTTTTAGACAAATATCCATGACCTAAATTTGGCAGACATCCTTAAACCACAGAAATTTGTAGTCATGCTACACAGTTAGTTATTTTTAAGATTCTTTTCTTCCTTTGCTTGTATCTGGCAGATACTCTTGATGGTAGAGGGAATTGATACTTCTCCAAATAACTTAGGAAAGTTAATATCTAGTAAAAGACAAACCCAAAGCACACGGACACATAGAGTGGGAGCCTTTTAGTGTTGTGAAAGGAGTGCTATTTTTGTCTAGCTACAGGCACTCATTCAGTTTAAATTCTTGATGACTTCTTGAAGTAAGGTGCCTTTCTTGCACATGTGTTGTTAATGGAGGGAGACCAGGGATGAAAGGGAACTGTGGAGGGTTGAATACTCATTATGAGGTAGAAAGGCTACAATGACTGAATAATTGTCTCTGCACTGGGAATACCTAAGGAGAAGTTTCTGAAACTAAAGAGTTCCCCCATGGGGATCTTGCACAGCAAGGAACATGAACCATGTGATGAGTGTTTTAGTAGGAAGTGGGACAGACACTGTCACACACTATTTCAGCCTAAACCTCAAGGAAGGGTGTAGGATAAAAGCTCAGTTTTTCCTGAGGTTGGAGAAATGGGGAGATGGACAAAACATAGACTATGATCTCATTTAGTAAAGGGGGAGGGAAAGGTTTTCTTGAAGAAGTTCTCTTCCCTCATCCATGGTCAGCTCACTCCCTCTTTCCCTAACTGACCTAGTTTCACTCCAGTTCTTATAATTCTTAGATTTCTATTCCTCACCCCTGACCTGTCTTTTCTTAGTGGCATTAAGCAATCAATATTCTTTAAATCTCCATCTTGCGCCTAACCTGTGCAAAGCAGTCTCTGAATTACATCTTTTTCTAAGGAAACTGTTCAAGTCAAGAACCAAGATGTTTCCCAGGTGCTTCCAATACCACATTCAAAGCCACACATGAGTACAAAAGGGAGAATTAAAAAAAGAACATCATGAAAGAAGCCAAGTTTGTCCAAAAGAAATTGTGGATCAGGAGCTATCAGAAAATGAATAGCTGAAGTAGCCAAGTCTTAGCAGGCATTAAAGAATGTAAATGTGGCTTCAATCTCTTTGTCCAGAGAGAACACAAGGAGGGGAAGTGACCCAGAAATTTTGTGAGTCTGCTCCTCTTTAGTGCTGTTATGAAGGAGGAGATATTATGATGTTTTATCAACACTGCTTTAGTCTTGTACTCAAAGCCCATCACCCTGCAGGGCTCCATGAAGAAAATCAGCTCCATTTCAGCCAGACACAGCACACTTTTCAAAAATTCTGCAGTACTGTTTGTTTGAACAGTTGTGCTTTTCAGACAATGATGAGTAGAAATTCAGTGATCTTAACATGTTTTAATTGTAAAACTGATAATTTGAGCAGAAAAAGGACAGATCTTCTCTCTAATTACTGCCAATAACTGTGCTTTCCAGTAATCAGTTTTTGGTGTTCTTTTCATTTTATTGAATAAATAGTAGCATATATTTATATGGTATAAAATAGATATACTGTATATAGTATATTAAAATAGATATACTGTATATAGTATATTTATATGTTGATATTCAGTATTAACCCTAAAAAATGCTCACAGATAGCATAAGAAAGAAATAGCGGAATATGATTCTTTAGTACTATAGTTGATTTCTGGTTGGGTTTTTTTTTTTTTGGTTGCTCCAGCAAAGCCCCAGTCACTGAATACACTACATTTTAAGCAGCTGCAAGAAGTGCATTTTAAATGCTGTGACTTTTAGAAGAGTTTGACTTTCTGTTTTGTTATTTGCTGTATTTTCTGCAATGCAGAATTGATAGATCTGTGACACATTTACATATTTCAGTTGCTTCAGTAAATAAATAAGGATTGACAGAATTATGTGGTCTGATCTGAGATACACTCATTTAAAAAGCACCATGTTTTTATTATGAGATGAATCAATATGAGATGTGTGGTAGAATACATTTAGGTACATTCATGTACTAGGCAAGCACATGAATGACTTTAGTCAATATTCTCTTGGAAACCTATGATCAGAACATACCAACTCAGGCTTTTAAAATATTTATCTTAATATTTTTGCCTAATTACTTGCAATACATAAGTTCACATTTGCAAATAATTTCTCCATTTCAGGTGTGGATAGATATGTGTGCCCTGGCTCCCATTAGATTATAACAAGAGGGCTTTCTTTTTTCACAGCAGTTTTATTAATTCTAATTTGTAGATTTTGAGAAATTCTACTTTAAGTTAAATGCTTAGAACTAAGGAGAGGCTTATATAATGCATCAATACTTTATCTGTTGAAGAACTGGATTTAAACTTTGTGATTTGATATGGGGAAGTGTCTTTTATTCCTTCTGCAAACATCCTACATTCTATTTAGTAGATTATTTGCATAGTTTTAATACCAATATATTTTATCTAACTGGCAAAATTCATGAGAGTGGCATCATTTTGAAACCCAAGAATACAGTCTCTTATATATAAAAATTAAGTTAAAGGTTAACTTTGTCTCATGTAGATTTGGTGATTTCAAAGTAGCACTTAAATTCAGAGCTGCCTGTCTGCACCCATAGCTCTTGTCTTTGGTAAATTCATTTATTTTATATAAACAGATCATTGGATAGCATACTCAGGTTATAAGAGGGGCTGGAACCTAAGACCTCCCCATCCTAGGTGAAAACCTGCTAGCCATGATTTCTTGTTCCCTCTCTCTTGAGTATTCCCTTCTCTCTCAAACTCCCACATCCTGCCCTCCTGAGCTGAACAACTCAGGAGTTGCTGAGGTTCCAGGAAGGGTGTGGTCAGGACACTGTGCTTATAGCACTTCTGTTTTAAGCAGAATAACCAGTCCCTTTTTGTTCCTCATTATTTTGAGACCCAAAAACTGTTGCACTGTTAATGGGGAAGCTTTTTCATCCTTTATCAGTACACCTTTTCATTCGTACAATAAGGTGTCTGGTGGATAGAGACACCTGCAAATTTAGAACTGGTCACATGGATTTTTTGAGAAAAGAAAAGAAAAGCTTTTCTTTTTAGAAAAGTTCTAATCTTCAGGAGAAGCCAAGACTTGCCTTTTCAAGTCCTTTGACCTTTAATAAAAAGAGCTTTTAACTTGATTCCTGCTGTTTGTAGCTGTAAAATAGTGAAGTATCTACCAGTGTTAAGAAGTCATTACATTTAATAAATGTAATGCATGGTTTTAAAAGTCTTTTAAGATGAAGAATACCACATTTATATTTTCCATAACAATAGACAGAGGAAATCCTTAAATACACTGACATCAGAGTGATGAGCTCCGTTAAAAGCATTTGTGAATTACCAGGTGTGTTTTAATTATGTCTCCACAGTGTGTGGTTTGTATAATATGAATGAATAACCATTCTTGAGTGTGTATTTCTCAATAAAAATAAAATTTTGTATAAAAATGGACCTTAAATTAATTTAAAAATAACTTACCTAAATTAACATGATCATCCAGACCATAAGCTTTTCAAGCTCTCAAATTCCTCAAGTAGGATGTCCCAGTTAATAAGAATACAAAACTAGAAGCCCCAGTCTTTTATGAAACGAGAGAAAAAGCAAATTCTCTTGTTAAAATCATCCCTAAAAATGTCTTCTCCCATGCTTCTGAATTTTGTACCTTAGGATCTCTCTAGCACTGCAACTCTCAAATGAAAGGAAATACTAATGAAAAACTGGTTCATTTTATAGGTTCCCTCAGTTTTAATTGATAGATCACTGTTTTGGACTTGAAAGTACAAGAATCACTTCATTAGGCTGACAGTTTTACTACAGCAAAGAAGCCTTCAGTTTTCTGAGTGTAAATTAAATCTCTGAGAGATCAATAAATGCAGTAAGAAAACAGTGTTGTTTTCATGGCTTCTGAGCAGCTTAAAGGTGAGATATTTTCCAGTTGTTAGAAAAAAAAAAGTTTAACTCTTTTAAAAGGAATTTATATAATGCTACCTGCTACATATTCCTAGAAGTAGACTAAATCTTCTGCTGCAAGATAGGACAGAAAACCACTGAGTCCTTACTTGTTTCTTCAGAGGAATGGTTCTCTTCTGATTTGAAATTCATTAGTTAATGTAATTCTGAGCAAGCAGGTAGAATGTTGTACCTTACTTGCCTATTTTAGCTAACCACTGCCAGGGGTTCCCTGTTCTAGCTAGCCATAACCCTTTTTAGGGCTTCACAGAAAAGATACTAAGAGAGATTATATTAAGAGTGAATTCTTTTACTTCTACATTCATACCCTAACCAAAGGAACTCAAACATAGAGTCCTTAGAAATACGGTAGAATTAGATCTGCATGTTCAGTTCATTTTTCATTAGTCCTGCATCAGTTCTCTCCTCACACTTCTCCAGCTTTGCTATTGTCAGGATTCTTCACCACTCTCATGCTTTTCTGACAAGGAAGAGCTGTGTCAGGGTCTTTGTCTACTTGCCATACTGTGAGCTGTAGAGAAAGGAAGAAGCGCAGACGTTACACTTAGATAGAGGAAATGAGGATGAAAGAATTAAATACTGCTTTTTTTAACTACTGCATTTCTCTGTTGTTGCTTTCCTGTCTCATCTCCTGTGAGAATGATGTTATATCATGAGGAGAAAAATGAGAAAATTTTGGTGGTTGCATGAAACAGTCTAGTTGGTTGACTGTTCCCAAATACATTCCCAAAGTGTTTGCTCAGGTTCCCTTGGCATGTTTCAAACTGGCTACAGGGGCTGAAAGTTCTGTTTGCCCAAGTGGGGCATCAGGTACAGCTAAATTTATTCATCTGGGCAAAGGCCACAAAAGCTGCTGCCACTGAATGGTTTAAAGATTTTTTTCTACTTCCCTAATTTAGAACTGGATCCTGAATGTTGTCAACCAAAAAAATCCAGCAATTTCTGCTAATGTGGTGCCATTTCTAACAGGACAGGTGAAACTTGTGAATGGTGGAGATGGTCAGAAAGAATGTTCACAATGTCTGTGCTTGGTGTTATCTTTGCTATCCAGAAACAAAACTTCCACTGGGGCCTAATGGTTGTCTGGCTACTGGTTTGTCTCTAAGCACCACTAGATAAGGCTCCTGCTATCAACCTCTACAAACAGATCTCTGAGTTTGCAAAGATAAGGAACCTGTAGTCAAGTAGGGTTATGTTATCTATCCTTGCTTCTGCTATTTCCCATATTTAGAACATCACCTGTGTGATCATCAGCTCCTAGTTTTACAAGGTCTGTGCATTGACAAAAAACAGGCAACGACAGACTGTTACCTTTTGTTTTGGGGCTTCATCTCAGGATAAATACATTGCACTTCTGGACTCTGATATGATGTTGGCATCAGGATTTTGATTAAGACAGAATGGAATACAAATCAAGGTTTCTCATGCAACCTTAACCCTTCCAGGTGATCATGTTTCTGAATTCTTTGGTTTAATTTACATTCTTTAGCATTCCTTTATCACTTCAGTGTGATCATATAGTAAATAATTATTCAAGATTTGGGTCAGTTTTGCACTAGTGTTGGAATCACAACTTATTTTCTTGTAAATGTATTGAAATTAATTTTAAAACAATAGTGCTAATACTGAGTTAATAATTACATAAAATCAGTTGAATTTCAGAAAAGAAAACCCTAGATTGTATAAAGTATCTCAAAATCTGAACTAGAAATAGCCAGATCTATTAAAACCATCAGTTTATTTGCCTTTTAGTTAGCAGCCTTATGTTCACAATTAAATCATTCTGCTTGCTAGACTTACCTTTAGAATCCAAGTTTCAATCCATTATTTCTCATTTTTGCTTTCTCTTCTTCTTCCTTAGTAGAGATTGAAAAGAACTAATACTGTCTATAGTTCCAGCAATGATTATAAGGGAAAGTCGGTCAGTATTCTCTGAGGCTCTGAATGGCTTTTATGAATGAAGCCTGGTATCACAGGCATAGAAATCAAGTTAAATTTGCCTGTGTTGCTGCTTATGAAATAGTTAAACATCTTGGATGAGAGCAAAAGAAGCTCCCCCAAATTATATAGTTTGAGAATTTCATTTGAAGTATTTTCAAATTGCCTGAAAAATCAGCAGAAGCTTTTGGGAGGAGCAGACTCGTGCAAGCATCTTTCATTAAAAAAAAAAAAGGAAAACCAATTTCTCACCAACTTTCTTAAATGCATACTTAGCTTCTTTTTATCAACCAACTACAAGACCGATGACAAAATTAGCGAGTGTTATTTAAGTGAGAATTTTTATACTGTCCATGGAAACAGTGCTGTCTTTTTTTTAGTTCTAGTCAGTTTATGGTTATATAATCATAGTATGTCTGCCCTGGAGCCTTGTTGTCACTGCTCATTGCAGTCATTCTTCAGACATGATTCTGGAAATTCAAGGCGCAGGGTATTTTTATCAACAGAATCTTGTGAAGTTATCGTTTAAAGAGAAATTGAGCTGTGGATCTTCCATGCCAGCTTGAAGCTCAAGCATATAGGATCTCCCATGGGGCTTTTTTATTGCAACAGTTCTGTTCATCAACACTCCATATAGAGCTGGTTGTAGAGGTTCACATATCTCTTCCTAGAATTCCTGCTGGTACAGCAGTTTAGATTCTCCTGATGTGCATAAGCAACTAAACTGATTTTTTCTTCTAGTGGAAATTATACTGAATTTGTCAATTTTGCACATAGCCATAATTTTGCTCTTTCATCAAGTTATTTTGGTCTGTATAAAGATTTTTGCTAAACTTGCTAAACCAAATGGATTTGTTACATGTTTAACTCTTTAGGTCATTAACAGATCAATAAATATAGCAAACTTTATCAGATATATATTGTGATACTGTGACTTTACCAAAATGACATTGCCTTTGGTGACACTATCTTCAGAATATCACTGCTGAAAGTGGACTGTGCTCCCTTTTCTCCCATCCATTTTTTAAATGCTGTTCAATTACTGGAAGATCCTACTGGGAATTTTTGAAGCCCATTAGAATTCAGGTTTTTATTGGCAGTTAGTCATACCCTTTTTTTCTACCATAACTGTTAATCAATGGAGGTATTTTCTCTTGTTTTGTGTCTTCAGTTAGTTTGTTTTCTGTTTAAGGAAACTCCTGTTTAAGGAGTTTGTTTTCTGTTTGTTTTCTGCTGCTGTTTCTGCAGCCTTTTGACAACAGAGGAAGTTTTTTCCCAATTTCATGACTTTTTAGTGGGCCAAGAAGTATCAAGAGATCAGTATCATATGCATATTTTGGGAGAAATTATTGTTAGTTTTTAGAACATAATGTTTAGACTAAATTCTTTATTGTTATATTAATATTTTAATTTAAAGCTGTTTTCAAGATTCCAGTGTAAGATTTACTGTCTTTTAATTTTCTGGATAATCTCAAGTCTCTTTTAGAAGTATTATCTGTGCAATTTGGGAGCGGGCATTGCTAGCATCCATTCTGCTTCGTTCCTATGCTTATGACATAAGTATTGTTTAGACCTACTAGTAGTTTTCTTGGGACTTTAGCTGCTGGTTTCTGAACTTACATTTCTGATACCTGCATCTTTAATAATCTTACTTAACAGACACACACACACTCACACAAATAAGGAGTGTGCAGCAGCATAAAGGAACCTTTGCCAATATACTCTATTACAAGCTGAATCAAAGAAATAATTACATTTTTTAATATTCTTGTTTGATCGCTTCCTGTAGCCCAAGAGATTCATCAGGTTTTGTCTCAGATTTTCCTGCCTGGGAATTTCTCGAGAGTCCTTTTCACAGCTGGATGGTCGAAGAAAGAGTCAGAGCTGCCTGGCCTTCGTTCTCAAGGTTGTTTATTATTTCTTATCTATAACTTGTTCTCCCTGACCAGCCGCGATGCGTTCAGCAGGTCAGTCCAAGGCACACTGCCCGCCCCCGGGGCTGTGCTTTTTATACTATAAACTACATAGACATTATTTACAGTTAATTCCCAATACTTATCACCTATGTTAGACAGTGAACTTCTACTTTAAACCAATCCCCAAGTGCCAACATCACCAAAAAAATGGAGACGATGAAGAAGAAGGAAGGAGGGCAGTACACACCCAGATTCCTCCATCTTGACCCCCCCGTACACTTCTTGACCCCCCTATACACTTCTCATATGAATTCTAACATTCTATTTTTCTACTTAATAATAAGCTACTCATTTTATTCTACTTTCCCTGGTTTGTAATTCCTCATATAAAGTTGGTAATTGTTTCCATGGCTCGAGATGGAAGGCAGAGGGATCTTTGGCTCCATTCCAAGCTCTCTGAGCCCCCTGCCCGGGTCTCAGCCCATCCAAGGCAGCAAGAGGGATTTCCTGGTTTCCCGCATTTTTGTTGTAGTTATTGTTGTTTTTTAAGCTTGCCATTTCCAATGTGATTCAAACATATCACATTTGAGGGTTTTTTACCTTTATCTCTCTTAATACTCTGTACAATAGTGTAAATCTAGAGCAACTCTTCTGAGCTGAATGTGGCTATTCCAGATGGATGTTGTACTTTCCACTTCCACATAGCCTGGCAGCACTTTCCCTCAGGTATTATTCTCCTGATTAAAATAAAATAAAATAAAACGTTTGAGCAAGAACATATATTTGCTTTTTATGATAATGGGCAAGAAGTTGTAGTAAAAACTGGTTTTAGATAAAGAAGTTTGAACTGTTAGCCCAGCTACTGTTCTTACAAAATTTCCATTGTAAAAACTTTCTTCTACCTTTCTCAGGAAAAGTGAAATTCATTTTGGTTCCATCATATTTAATGAGTAACATAGTTTTTACCTGAAGTGCATTTAGCCTTCGGGGTTTAGTTTCTTAGTTTTACAAGAAAATCGCGCTTACTAGCCAATGCCTATGGGTGTAACACCAAGCAAAGTGCAGGGAGTGACATAGTTCTGATGGATCTCAATCAGTTTCTTAAAAAAGGAAGTTTAAACAAAAATGGGAAACATTTAATATGAAAGAAGATAGAATTCATTCAGTTTTAATACTTCCATTTTACATTTGCATGTTTGAACAGATATGCAAATAGAACAGTTCTAGATCAGTATTTTAAAAACTATACCAATATGAATTAAAACTAAAAAAAAAAGCAACACTATAAAATGGGGACAAAGTAGTATTTCTTAGGGAGACCTTTAATCACCAAGTATCGAAAGTATTAACATGGGTTTTGATAGAGGTATCCCAGTTTTACTGATATGAGGAAACGGAAGCACTAAAATGATTTAACCCAGTCTTTAATATGAGATGCTTGAAGAGCATAGGTCCTTTGATTTTCAGGCTGGCACTTCAGCCACAAGCTGTTCAATTCTATGGCATTTAGCCTGAAAGTTTGTGTGCGTATTTCTGATGCTCTTACATGTTGTCTTCTAGGTCATAATGAATTTGGGGTTGATTTACCTTACCCTTTTGCACGGTGGTGCTGTAATACCAACCTAATAATGTAATGTATTAAGGATAAGTTACCTATATCCTTTATAATATTTCCCCCATTTACTTTACTGTTGCTGTGGCTTGATCAATAGGTTTTATATTGCCTATTACAATCATTGAATAGCATATATATCATACATGGAAATTGTTCTCACAGTCAGGTTTTGAGCACTGTGATGCATACACTGGCATTTGTTTAATGTATTGCCACATACAGAAACGCCAAGTAGAATCATGGAATAAATAGATTCAGTGTGCATGTTCCTCAAATGTAAGAAGTAAAAATTTCATCACCCAAATGTGTGTCTCCATGTGTTATTTTAGTTCCTGTCTGAAGTGAGGAAAAATGAAACAGTATACACAAAAAAAGAAGAGAAAAGAAGATGCTTTTGGCAACTGCATACTTCCAGATTGCATTTGTATTTTATGGGGAGGAACTGGGAAAGTGCTGTGTAATGTGACCAACTGTCAGGAAAATTACCACCTGTCTCCAATCTTGATTTTAGTCGTTCATAAAATTAACAGAACTGATAAATAGTGATATCCCTATAAGTGAAAACAGTTGATGGATTGATCTGTTTAACAGGGTTACAAACTATTTATTAACCAGGTAATAAAAGGCCAAATAAATTCTTTGTACTGTGTATCAAATTATCAAAGTCTCAGGCAGACAGAACTGGCTCTTGAAATCTATGTGTATGTTAGGTTTCAGTTTCTGTAAGGCTGCATATTAAAAGCCTCCGTTTACATTTCTCTTCCATCTCACTAATGCTGCTTTAATTTCAGTCACAGTGGCAAAATGATAATCACTTTTGCTCAGGAGTTCAAACAGCCACCAGCTATATCATCCATATTGTAGAATTCTGTTGTTGGTTTCTCTAACCACCTTTCTCACAAAGAGGGGTTGGGAAACTTCCAGATTCTCCTTTTTTCCCTTCTTCCTTGTCTTTTCTCTCTGAAGGATGAGGCAGGGTTAACTAGTGAACATTCACTGAAATAATGAGTGCATACATGAAGACCTCACATTGCCACTACTGCCATAGCCAGTCCTCAAGCTACTTGGTGTGAGTCACATCTTAAAGGAAAAACTTAAATAGGAAAGTATTACTCCTTTTCCTTGTCTCCAACTGTGTTTTGCTACTCATTTCAATCACTTTGGCATCCTTCCCTGCCACTAAGTTGTAAAGCTACCAAGTACTTCACATCTTGCACTCAGAAATACTTTCGGTTCTGATGCAGTCCTGTGTTCTGCAAAACTTTGGGAACCTGGTCTTCACGTGTGTTTGTCATAGATCCTGAACTGGAAGCCTGGTGTTGTCCATCTGGCTATTTCACTGAAATCTTAACAAGAGATGATAAACAGGAGAGAGGGAAGCTGAAAAATCATATCTCAGGGAGAGGACACAGTCTACTAAAAATCTTCTGCTGTAGAATACTCTCCTGCTATTGCAGAAAACTCCAGTATTCAGTTCCAGCATCTTCAGATTACTTAGTCTTCATATATGGTGGTATTTCTGCTGTTTCAGTAATCTGCAGCCGCTTTTCTGCGTTCTCTCAGTATCAGCAGATACCCACATTAAAGCTGTCTTAGCAGACCCAGGAGTCCTTCACTCCACCCTGCCTAGCACTCCTCTGCATGTTACTATGCCTCTGCACATTTCTCAGGTCTGGCATGTGCCTTTCCCTCTACAGTGTCTCACAGCCTCTCAGCACACCCAGCAAGTCTTACTCCTTTTGTTCATCAGTAAGAGCCGCCAGGTTTTGCAGAGCTCTGATCTTCTGTTGCTATTGTTTGCTGCAGGGTATATTGACCATATATACTAATATTTGAAGCAGAACAGAAAGAACTTTCAAGTTTCTTCTGCTTGCAGTTTAAGAATATTCTAGGAACAGCTATAGCAATTGCTAAGAATGGAACACACACACAAAAAAAGAAAAACTAAAAAAAACCACAAAAAACCCAAAAAACAACCAAGCAAACAAAAACCAAACAAACCAAACCACTACTGTTTGTAACTTCCTTTAAAGCAATTGGGTCAGTTGAAAGGAGAAGGAGAATAAATATCACCTGACTTGGACAGTTCTCTTAATTAATCTGCAAATCTCCAGAGATTGTTCAAATACTCTTGCATTTTGAAGGATGCTTTTTTCCAATCTTTATTAAAGCTTTAAGCTTCTTGGGGTGTCGCACCACCACAGGCTTTGCCAGCTGTGGGCATACCTAAACTGAGGGACAGGATTACAGTTGTGGGAGAGAAGAACTCAGCTGGTGAGCTCACATTGTGCCTGGGAATGGGAATACATGATGGGAGGTCAGCCCACAATGACCTCTGTGCTGCCGCAGACAACATTGTTACAAAACCTTTGTGAGCTCATTGGGAATTACCTTCCTGAACTGAAGTCTCATCTTTGCTGGCTGTATGGTTGTCTTTTTGTAACTAGAGGCTGTACTCTTTTCATATTTTACAGTAACTCATAAATGTTTAAGACAGGTTTTGAGCAATTAGTGCTGTTTCTGTTCTAGAAGTTATGAATTTGTTATGTGCAATGATTTTCATAATGTGTCACCTTAATTTATTTCACTCAGTTTGGCAAAGAAAAGCAGTAAAACTTGAAAACATGTAAGATTGCAGTTTTCTAGTTGCATGAATAATGTGCAATATGAATTCCAATCTATTTTCATGAAAAAAAATAACGAATGGCTTATTCTACTCTATTCTTAGCCTGGAAATATGCTGACACATCTAATGCATCATAAAAAGTACTTTACATGTGAGTTACCTTGGTTAGCGGCTCACTGGGTCCCCACACTAGCGCTTCCTATTTATGAAGAGACTTTACACTTGAATGCAATTTGTTTCGTAATGCTTAAAGACAAATTACTCTTTACAGCTATTAAAATGTGAAAAAAATCCGGTGGACTAAAAATCTCTTTTTTTACAGGCAGTTCAGGGGTTTTCTCCCCTCCAAGATGTAGCCATTGTCTGTTTCTTATTCATCCTTTATGTGTGACCTGTCATACTGAAGTGGTTTATGGAGAGGCAGAGCATTCCCAAGATAAAATACTAGGAGCAACACTAGAAGGATTTTGATGCAGTTTAATTTTAGAAATCCACATCAGAAAGCCATTTAAGACAATGATTTTTTTACTTGTGACCATGGAAAAATGTCACAGTTTTTCACAGCAAGTTGGAAAATTGATCTACATGTTTATCTGTGATCATTCCCATCTCAGAATGGGATCATATGTGTTTGATATACTTCCTAGAAATCTTGAGGGGTCATTATGAGTTCTTGGGTTGAAGCTGATTATTTGACCTTCCTTGAGGATGTCTCCTGCCCAGGCTAGGAGCAACCTGAGTATCTGGAAATGGTGGAGCTGTGCTGTGCACTTGAACTGGTTAAGGAAGAGCATTGCTGCAACTCCTGGAACTTTTCAGTGCTACTTTATCTCATTATCTCATCTCCATTTTCTTCTTCTTACCCTTTTTTTTACACCTTTGTTATGAGGGGAACAAAGTGTCTGTTTTGAGGAACGGTGTCTTTCTAGCAGCTCTACAGGAAAGGCTAGAAAAAAAGTATAAAAATTACGAAATTATTTCACTTTAGTAGGTTCCTAAGTAGGCAGATCCAGAATTTTTGTCCTGTAATTGGATTCCTCTTACAATGCTTATTTTGTAATCCAGGATCAAAATAACTTAAGCAATTTTGAAATGTAATCCAGCACATATTATGCTACAGGGAGTTATTAAAATTCTGAAATGTTCTTCTAGATATCTACTTGATGAACCTGATACAAATTTGGAATTCCAGTTGTTTGTGTTTACTTAAATTGAAGCTTATGGAAGAAACCAAAACCTTGCAGCTAAAATGTGTTCTCCTCTTTGCTGTTTTAATGTGTTCAGAGCCAACTCACACATTAAATAAAACTGGGTTTGAACTTAACACTTCAAGTGTTATTTTTTACTTTTAAGGTTATTCAGCCATCAAAACTCATATGAGTGGTTATTTATTTTCCTAGAGCTTCAGATTTCTCCCCATCTTCCTTGAGTGCAGTGAAAGCTTTGCTTGAAGTTTTATTGTATTGGTTGGATGAATGACTGGAACCCTCTTTGTTGAAACTTTCTGTGCTGATGCAAACAGTGCAAGAAACAAGAAAAAATAAAAGGCTGTTTTCCCTGTCTGCATACACTTCCTTTAGACAAGGTATTAATTTACAATATTTTCCTTTGTAAAATGCCACTAGAAATAGGAAGTAAAATTATTATAGAATCACTTGCTGGTTGCTTTTGCTTGCTTACATTTTGGTTTTAGTATACACTGATATTTGTAGGACAATTTCCCTTCCCATAGTCAGAAAGTAATTTAATATTACTGTAGTTTCAAGACCTCCAGAAACAAAGTTAAATTAGAAACAAAACTGCCAACAGGACGTTAAATATACAAAAAAAAGTAGTGGGAAAAACCACTGAAGTATTGTAGACTCCAGCAATATTTTAGAGGCTGGATATCTTGCATTATGTTTCTGATCTATTTAGGCAGATAAGAACGGGATGATATGTTTTTCTGAATTAACAAACTCAAGGTAATTTAAGGGGTTTTTTTCCTTTTAAAAATAATGAACATCCAGAGAATATGAACCATTTTCTCTTTCTCTCTTTTATCTTGAATCCATTCCTTTATTTGAGGAGTTAAGGACTAAAAATTGTAAAAAGTTGGAATATTTATTTAAGGTTGTCTCAACATGTGCAGGTGCTAAGCTGATTCAAACTAATCTCTGTGTGTTCCTGTTCCTGCTCTGAGGACTGGTTCCATTCAGTACTGTCCTCCACCAGCCAGCACTGCCATCGCTCCCTCTTGCTGCTTGGTGAGCCAGATCTGGGAACTGGGAAATTCAGTCTAGGGGGAAGGAGTTGTTTTGTCTTTTGCTGTGTATCTGCTTTTCAGCACAAATGCCTCCCTGTTGTGCTTGTGTGGCAGTGGAGTGAGCCACACTGTCAGCACAAGGAAAATCAGACTGCTCAGCCAAAGGCAGCAGTGAAAAACGCCAGAGCACCACTTTTGGGTGCTGTGGGCTTAAATATGCTTAGACCAATCATGGAACCACCCCACAGCATTTCCTCCTCTGCTGTTTAACAGTTGATGCTATGGATGATCTGAAGGTATTAAGTAGATTGATTTTCAGTTTGTCAGTCATCTTTGCAAACATCAAAAAGATGAGGCAGTGCAGAAAGATCAGACAAACCAGACTGAGTCAGGTCACAGAGCTCTGGGTACAATAAGAAATTTCAAAAGTTACTATATAGTGCAATTATACATCTTATTAATATTATTATATTCATATGTTAATAATATATAACAGTCTAGATTTTATCAACGTTTGTTCATCACTGAAAACTGCAGATTTCAATGAGGAGTTTCAATCTCCATTTTCAGCAGCTTCTCCTTTGATGTAGAATGGCTATTTTTAATCAAAATTTCCACAGATAGAGCTTTGTCTCTACAATTTTTTTTTCTTGTTTCAGAAGGCTATCTATACAAGTAGCACAAAATTCCAAATGGCTTTTTGCCATAATCTTCAAAAGGGAGATGTCTGCCCAAGTTAATGAATTGATTAGTTTTAAATGATACTATAGTTGTAAGATTTCACTTCTCCATTCCCATGTTATGGGAAATTGTGACTGTGCTTTTCATAACTTAAAAAGTTATTTATATAAACATCTGTAATCACATTTTTGCTTTATAATCCTATCAGGTAATACAGGTGGTCCAAAAATTCCCAAATAACTTTTAATCCATAATTTTAATATTTGCCCGAGCTTCAGATTTTCATTCTCTACTTCTTTGCCCCTTTGTTTCCCAGTGCTCTGAGGAGTTGATGCTGAACCATCAACATTTTTGCAGTCTGCTCCCAGAAGTGAAGTGCTGTTGACATAATTTCTGAACCCATTAAAAGCAGGTTCCCATGGGGCAAATATTGCATGTGTACAAATTGTTTACAGCTTCTGTGTGGTCAGTGATGATGATAATTGTAGAGAAAAAGGTCCTGGGAATTAAGCCATGCAGAGATTTGCTGTTTAATTTTGACAGTGTATTGGTTTTTGGCTATTGCACGGTCTTTACGCTCGCTAGAAGTATAAAGGGCAGTTCTTTTAAAAAATTACCATCAGTAGCTGAGATAGATGCTCTTTAGAATGAAATATAATGATATATAGCATTTAAGCAATCAAACTGTTTTTTCACATGTCAACCTTTTCCTTATTCTATTTAGCTAATTTTGTCAGATCTTACTGTATTACTGATAGCTTGCTATGGAAAAGTTCAGTGTTATGACTCTGACTTTGCTCTGTTTTCCTTTTCTTTCACTGTACTTCATCTCTAAGTGAACCCTTCCCTCTTCTGAGCATGATGTTATTCATAACAGTTGCTGAGTGGATGAGTTTAAAAATGTTTTAGAACATGTCCTTTGATTGCGTGTTCCTTTTTTTTCCATGTTGCAGTCATTATTGCTGATGGAAATATTTTATATATGTATGTCTATATCTCAATCAAAGTACTTTTTTGAATTCATATAAAAGCATGTTTCAGCAAACAGACCTAATTTTAGTTTAACAAAGATCAGAAATAAATTTGCATATAACAGCTGTACAATATACAGGTACATTAAACAAGACAATATACATGGGAAGATACACATGGAATGGAGCAAATACTATGAGACTGTTAACTTCAGAATTGGCCCAAATTAAAAACTGCTGTATCTTGAAGCAATATTCAAGTCTTGTTTCATAAGCACTAAAGGGTTCCTGAACTCAAATAGTCAAAAGGGATTAAATTACCTAAGTTATGCATATGTTTTATGCTTCAAGTACCAGGGAACTCACTGAGTACATGCCCTTGTATCCTCAGAATGTGGGATGTCTGTAGCTAAGGGAGCACTTCTGTGTTGCACAAGCAGGAAGGACCTTAGCCCATTTATTTGCTGTATGTTGCCCTCTGGTCTGTAAAGATAAAAGAGATATATGGGGGGTGAATCAGAACGTGTTCAGGATAGGCATCTTTCATACTTCAGAATTTTCCTGGAGCCAGTGAATTGGCAGTCTATACTTATTTTTTAAAAGCTTGAGTAAGCTACATAGTTCCCCCAGTAACCTTTTGCAGACAGAAGAGGAGTCCACATCCTCAGGTTCTTAAACAGTTCTTAACATTCATAGAAGCAAATCCTTCTGATTTTTTTTCTAACCTCTAGAGGCAGAGCATTCTTATCTCGCCATTTTTTATTATAGTTCATCTTGCTTTTCATCATTCTACAGGCTTTAAGTAAAGCAAAGATTTTAGTTAGCTGAACTAACTAAAAATCTAATTAAATCCTGGCTCAGGATTTCATGAACAAAATCGTATTTTGCAGCTGATTATTTCTTGTCTTTTTTTTGCCCTGATCACTCCTTATTACAGAGTCTCCTCACCTGTTTAAATTTTCCTTAACTAATTTTTTTCACCTTTTTTTTTTATTGTGAGTAGTGGTGACTCAGAGGATATATGGACAATTGAAAAAGGTGTCCATCTGAGGAAATGCTTGTTGAACTCCCAGGGATGGCGTATTTTGCTTCAAAACTACTCATATCTCTGTTTTTTGAGATCTCACCCAGCATAACACTTGCTTGTGGTCCACTAAGAGACTCTGATCTTTTTCTTTCCTTTTCTCTTTTAACTTCAAAGCCTCTTAAATATGTAAGATCTGCATCTCAGCCCTACAGCCCAGTATTTTTGTAACACATGACAAAGGATGTGTCTTTCAAGCTCCAGTGTGTGATAGGAATGTATGCAGTGATATTTGAGGATGAAAAACCTTTGGGGATAGAGCTGGAAGACTGTATAGGGAAGAAGATCCCAAACCAGGCACAACATTTTCACATTATATATGGAGAGTGCTGCATGGAATATTCCTCCTTCTGCACAACTCCCCAGTTAGCTCTTGGAGTGAGCTAAATGCATCTCTTCAAAACAGCCTGGAAGCTGAGTAACAATTACATCACATGGATAATCATGGAATCTGCTCCTCGCTTTGCTCCTGGGGATTATTTTATTTAGCAAAGTAGATGCAGTAGTCTGCCTTCCAACTGCTCCTTACAGTCTGGACTAGTTCCACATTCATCTATTGCATTTCGGTTCCCTTGGATTTAAACACCAGACAGAAATGCATTTGATGACAGTTGTCAAAGCAGGCAGTCTGGCTACTTAAAGGTACCTACTGAATTAACCAGGAGCCATGTCAACTGTGGCTAAGCCACTGAGCTCCTTTTCTGGAACCAGGCACCTTAGTTAAAAACTGTGTTCATGTCTTGTCAGCCAGCTGCTGTTGTCCAGCATGTTTTATTTTTCAAGCATTAAATTACTGAAGACATCAATACAGTAACATGAAATATTATGCAAGATATCTGTTATGTATATATTTAATGATCTTTGCTACTCTTCCTGTCTTCCCACATTGTCGGTGAAGTATCATAGTAGTAAATGAATATGTGATATTTATTAATTTCTTATTACCTTGTAAGTAAGACATAAATCTTGATGTGAAGACATAAAGTGCACAATTCACCCTTTTTCACTAATTTCTTAATTCTCTTAAAAAATTTGCTTCTTTTTTTGAGTTCAGCTTTCAGGAATTGCCTATTACGGCTTTCTCAGACTACAGAACTCTTTAGTAGGGTTTTTTGTTTGTTTGTTTGCATTTGGTGGTTTTTTTTGTTTGGGTTCTTTTTTGTTTGGTGGGGTTTTTTTTTGGTGGGTTTTTTTTGTGTGAGGGTTTTTTTGTTTTTGGTTTGTTGGTTTTTTTTTTGTTTGGGTTGTTGTTGTTGTTGTTGTTTTTAAGCAGATTTATAGACAATAAGCAAATCATGCCCTTCATGTCAGCATTTTGTGTGACCATGGAATCTGTGGTTTGGGGACTGGAACGAGGCAGTAGGAAGCATGTTTTTCTCTGAACCACTGAAGGGGATGGTTCCATCATCATGCAAGGCTCTTGAGTGAATGTAGTATTATAATGTAGCATCTGTGGCTCAGTGCACGAAGGGAGGATGTACAGTCTCCACTGTTGAACACTGCTTAGTGTTGACATCTTTAAAGCAGCATTCATCCCTTTCTAATTTACATATGCCTGTTGAAACAGAATCATAGTAATGCAAGAACCACATAACAAAAACCTGTGACCTGCTTTACGTGAAAGATAAAATTATCCCTTTTTACCTTAATAGCTTGATATGGATCACTTTCTTCTTAATGTAATCATTAACAAATCATCACACACAAAATTAGGAAGGCTATTGCATTTTCCAGTAATTTGTTCATATGGCTTGCTTTTGAAGATGCTCCAAAGGTCCTACTAGCAAGTAATTTAATTAGATGAAACTATTTTGTTTGCTGTTTCTGAGCAAGACATTATCAAATTTAATAGCACCAATAAAAAGCTCCATAACTTGATATGTAAAAATTACCATGCTTCAAACTGAAGCTGGATTATTTTTGCTCCTAGTTTCAGAATGGCTTTTTGAGATTCTGTTTAGACCTTTTGTTTTTCTGTAGCTCAGAAAGTTCAGAGTTTAAAACTAGTATAATTCCTTGAGGTTCTTAGATTCTAAGCATGAAAGCTATCGCACAATTGCTGAGTGCAAACTTGTAGGCAAGCTGCAATAAATCAGGGCATTACTCAGAATTATCCTGACTCAAGGGAGCATTTAAAGGTTCTCTCAATGAGTTTGTGTACAATGAATTGACCATTGTTCATATACCTGTTACCTAATGGCAATATTATATCCAGTAAAGGGTTTGAGTTAGAGAGACTGGCAGGATAGTTTTTTTTATTCTTATAGTAAGAACAGAACATAATTCAGGAACCAATGTATTTAAATTAAATGTTGTCATGCTTATCTCTGCCACTGTAGTTTTAACTCTTTCGTTTGGAAATACTCTAGAGGTGATCTTTAATTACTTAAATGCGCAGTATTTTTTCTACAGGATCCTTAACACCATTACATTTAGCTAATGGATTTGTTTGGGATAAGCTATACGTTCAGTGGTTCTACAAACATAATTTGTATTCTTGCCTCTATCATAGTTACTGTCCTATGTTTATTTGTGAAGAATACACTATTGGGGTTCTTTTTCCCCACACTTCTTTTTAAACAATTTGTTGCTGTCAGAGCAGGCTTGTTGCTACTGTAGTGCTGCCAGATGGATTCCAAGGTATGGCTCTGGCATGCATATTGTCCTACAGCCCAAAATGTCTTGGAGGAATTACTGCTGTTTTCTGTCTGAATGGTCTTAGCTAGCAATATGTTCTGGATGGGGTTTGAATATATTAAAAGAGAAGATAAGAGGGGCATTGCTGATATCTATTGAAGAATAAGGAGTGCAGCAATCAGCTATGTTCAAACCAGCCTGTTCTGGCCAGTAGCCTCCTACCCACCAAGGAGCAAGGGAAGCTTCTAACTTCACTTGTATATCATTCATGACCCCATTAGATCTCCCAAGCAATTATACTCCACGGTGCCAGCAGAGAGAATGGGGTTTATGCAGGGAAACATAGCAGCAGTAATTTAGACTGGTAGCCATGCACAGCTATAAAAGAAACCCTGATCCAGACTTTTGAGAGCAATATTTTGGGAGAGTGGTAATCTTAATTACTCAGGTATCCCTGAGTTCTTGTCTTGTTCTATTTGTCTTTTTTAATTCAGTGGATTTTGTTTGCTTAAATATCTTTGATTGCCATTTCCCCACCTGAGACCTCCAGTAAGTGGTGAACATTGCTCCCATTCATAAGAAGTTTCTGGCCAGGACATTACACTAATATTCTAATGTAAAAAAAATAGAAGAAAAAAAAGGTTGATGACAGTGTATTTTTTTGTGGCATATTCTCAGAAGCCCTGGTAGCACAGCTCCTGCATCACTGCCTCGTCCAGGAGATAAGAGGAAGGCACTATCAAGATTTGTACATAAATGAATATTCTTGACTCAAGTATCCTCAAAATCAGCGTTTGGAAGGATATGACACGTGACATCATGTGCTGTGTGTCCTCCAATCTGTTCCATGCAAAAACACCATAAATTCAAATTTTTGCAATTTGAATTTTGAAGTGTACAGCTACATATGCAAAAGGCAACCTGGTATAATATTGTGTAAGGGGGACGTTAACATTTAGATACCCATTTATTGAAAATTATATCCTAAAAAAATGAGAAGGAAAAAAAAACTTATTCAAATGGAAAGAATATCAAAATAGAAGTAACAAAGCTATTTAGAAATATCTTCACCTCACTGGAATGTGAGGATAAATCATCATTTTGGAAAGGCATGTGGATGAAATTTAAAATGGATATTTACAGTTTTACAAATCATAGCATTTCATGTTTCTTTTCAAAGCATGAAATTGTTATCCCCAATCTTTCTACTCAAAGCAGTGAAATAAGAAAGGACAATGACAGTTCCAAAGATAGGCAGGATGATTAAAACCCACTGACTTATGCTTTATATAAATGCAGAAATGGCAAATGGGCATTTTTTGACTGCAGTAAACTGCCTGAATTATTAAATAGCCGAGGAATGAAAATGAGCAGAATTTTGGCAGGCGTCTTAAAAATCTCATGCAGAGTTTGCCTTTTCCTTAATTGCTGCTCTTTCTAAGGGAAAAATGCATAGATTGTAATAGTTTGTTTCATCTTTTTAGGTTATCTCATTGTTATTATTAAAATGAGCTCTCAAAACACAACATTCCAAGAATCCAAAAATCTGTCGATTGGTCTGCCCTATGCTGCTTTCATAAATAAACTAGAAATCAAGAAGGCAAAAAATCTCATCTCTCTTCTTCCTTTGAGTTGTTATTACCATTTCCTTGTGCTCTACAGTCCTAGGCTTTGTTGACTGTATTTCATTACCCTCTCTCAAAGGTAGACTTATTGGGGCTTAAAATGTCTGCCTACAGTTGTGTTGGAATGTTGAATCCTTTTGCACACCAGCAACAGAGATGGGTTTACAAATGATGTTTCCCCTTACGTTCACATCACCATGGTGAGTACACAGCAGGTACTCTCCCCAACTCAAGTGGGATGCTGCAGTGGCAGTGGGACAGAACAGGTGTTTTATAGTGTTGGAGAAAAACATAGAAAAGGAGCTTTGAAAGTCTAGAAAATTAGGATGCCACTTTTGCCAGTTTATTTCTTTACTGCTTCAAAATGAGAGAAAATGAAATGTGAACAGATCTTCTCTCCTACTTGCATGGCATATGCAATTAGATATCCAGATTTGTGTCTAGCATCAGTATAGTCAGCCTTGTTCATGATATCTTTGCTTTCCAAGTTAAAAAAAACCAACAGCATTCTATTTGCTAACCTTTGGACATGTTACCTGAATAAGAATTTTATGCACTTTTTCTGTGTGCATCAATAAAATTACCAATAATAAATATGGATTAGGATTAAATTCAGGGAATTTGTATTCCTCTTACCATATATACTTTTTGCAAACTGAGTTATATCAGTGTGTCATTTAGAGGTATTTGGTCTATAAATCATTATTGCTGCAAAAACTGAGTTCGCGCTGTTTCTGACTACAGAAATTCTTAGATCAGTAGACAAAGAAAACTGAACTTGCTTAACTCTAAAAAATCAGATTGCTTTTAAAATTGTCTAGGAACATAACTTGAAGTGTACCATTTTAGGCTTATAATTTGAGAGCTGGGGCAATTCTTGTCCCATATTCTCTTTCTGCCATAACAAAGGACAAAAAAGAAATACATGCTTCCACAAAGATTAGTTTGTGTTGATGCTATTGATCTGGTTCCTCTTGTGACCAAAGGTCATGCTGACTGCTAAAAAGAGAAAGTGGTTGAACAAAAGACCACTGAATTAGAGGGAGGTTGTTAGTACAGATGGCTCTGTAAACATTGTCCTTTTAGCTGCAAGCTGAGCTGCTATTTTTGCAGAAATTGTTACTTCTGTTTTATTTCCCTGAGTTCAAAAGGCCAATTCTGAGTGCTGAACCAAATATTGTGAATAACATAAGGTTTAGGAAAAGTCCTCATTTCCAGTATAGAAGGTGTATTCTGTCATTTTAAGGGATAGTATCCCAGTGGACCTGGGCAAGCTTGAGAAGTGGGCCCATGAGAACCCTGTGAAGTTCTGGAAAGTCCAAGTGCAAGGTGCTGCGCCTGGGTGAGGGCAAGCCTGGACCTGAGCACAGACTGGGACGTGAACTCATTGAGAGCAGCACTGCTGAGAAAGACTTGGGGGTTCTGGTGGATGTTAAAATGGATCCAGAGGAGGCCACAAAGATGATCAGGTGACTGGAGTATCTCATATTAGGAGAGGCTGAGACAGCTGGGGTTGTTCAACCTGGAGGAGAGAAGGCTCTGGGGAGTTTTCCTTATAGCAACCTTCCAGTACATAAAGAGGGCTTATAGTATAGAGGGAGAGTGAGTTTGTACACAGACAGATTGTGGTAGAATAAGGAAGAATAATTTTAAACTGAACCAGAAGAGATTTAGATCAGATACTAGGAAGAAATCCTTTACTGTGAGGGTGGTGAGGCAATTGAGCAGGTTGCCCAGAGAAGTTGTGGATGCTCCATCCCTGGAAGTGTTCAAGGCTAGCTTGGACATGGCTTTGAGAAACTTGTCTAATGAAAGGTGTCCTTGCCCATGGCAGGGGGCTTGGAACTAGATGACCTTTAAGGTCACTTCCAACCCAAGCCATTCTAGGACTGACTCTATGTTTTATATATGTCTAAGTGCAAGTGTGTAGATAAAGGTATATATATCTAGTTACACACACACACACACACACACACATATATATATATATATATATGTATGTAATCCAAAGGCTGGCTTTTAATTCCAAGGATTTGGCACCATTTGAAAATGGATTAAGAAAAAAGGGATTAAGAAGATATAAAGTGAAATAACCTTCATTCAAACCTTGTGTTAGTTTATGGGGAGGGATCTGAAAACCAGAAGGACAATGTTTACGTTGTCCATTTTCTTGAGGCTATTTACACAGTTTCGTTTTTCATTATTTTCTATGTCCACGTGTTGCAAGAGGGAAAAATAAAAGGACTAGACAATGCTTTCTGTCTTTTCATAAACAAATTGCTGTGCATTCCTGGATTTCTTAGAAGTCTTCTAACTTTCTTTGTCCTCCTTTAAGATTTTTTGATGTCTTCTCTTTGTAATTCCTTGTTGTTTCTAAGGTCTCAAGCATGTAAATTGAAGAGTTTTCACTGTAAAATTCTTCTCTATGCTAGCAACATATATATAGATATCAGTCTGATGTAGAGAGTCAGTAGCTCAGAAACAGAATTTCATAGACCAGGTATTGTTTATTCCTTACTGGGTTTTTAAAATTTTTTATGGTTCAGGAAAATGCACACACATTGACTGTATAGTGTGCTGCAATAACTTTCATGTTACCCCGATCCTTTCAGATTTTTGGCTTGCTTTTTTAAAAAAAAATTATTGTATTTTTCCAGTATTTTCTGAGGTCCAGATCTTACCAGAATTTGTATTATTGCTTTCCCCACACATCTGTGAGGTCTTTGTTCATGGTGGGAGGTGACCATATCAGCACTGTAGAGCCAGTTTCATAGTATCACTTCTACTAAAAACCTAGTCTCTAGAGCTGTGAAAGTGGTCTCTGAAAAATCCAAAGACTGCTGCATTTGCAGAGAAGCAGTACTGAAAACTTAGTGCAGGGTGAGTCAGATGAAACACAATGAAAGAACATTTTAGTGATTTCTAGAGTTTTGCAATTATTGAGAGTGACATTGACATTTTTCGCTGTAAACTTTGTGTCTCTGGAGATTGCCTATACAAGCATTATGCATTGTGCAGCCTCACTTAAGCTATCTGAAAGCTTTAAATGTTCCATGTTCTTAATTTGTCCTCTGTAAAAGAATAAATGTGACTGAGGCTGTGTCTTCACTCGCTGAGCAGACATTGACTATGTGCCAAATGCAGCAGTGAACAAGTTTGCTTATCTGGAGACTTTTTTCCAAGCTATGTGGCTTTTAATTTTATTTTCTAGAACTTTGTAAGAAACATCTTCCTAACAGCAAACCATAAGAAACTGAAACGGGGAAATGGAAGGTCTAGGGTTCACTGCCTGTTTTGGAGGAGCAAGTTCTGTGAGATCTCGACAGCTCTGTTTACATGTGACTCCTAGAGAGAGTCGCAGTACATGATTGACAAAACAGTATGAAAAAGTGGGGAGTGTGCAGGAAGGACTCTAATTCTGGCAGAAGTGCATGGGCTTATGGCTGAAGGATGGAGCATGCAGGTGCTGAGGCTCATAAATTGGCTAGGAGAAAGGAAGGGCTCTCAGGATGGGGTACCTTTCACAGTTTAACTTTCACAGTTAAATGGAGAATTTTGGTATGTGCCTCATAAAGAGTAGAAGTATTGCATATTTGTGTTACCAATACAGCATTCTTCAGATTGGAGACTGATGTACAGACCCTAATGGACACTAATGGCCTTAAATAGGGTAAAGTAAAAGACAATTTCCATTAACAGCTCAGAGATATCTCTGTAGTCAATTGATTTTAAATATATTCAAAAATCAGTTCATGTTTATATATATAAAATACTGTTTTAACACTCCTGAAAAGGTAACCCCCCTCACAAACACTAGTACATGACTTTTAGATCTGGGTTAGGTAAGGATCATGATAAGCAGTATTCCGTCAGACTTCAGCCTAGAGCTGCAGAAAAATGCTACAGCTTGACATTTGCATAGTTAGTCAGGCTTATGTTTTTAGGGAGGCCAGGCCTAAAGTGAAGCTAGAATATTTTCTGTAGCTTCTCAGTATATTACCTTGCTTTGCTCTATGTAGTGCAAATGTCTGAATACTCGTTTTTCTCTTCTCTCTGCTGTGTTATTCCCACTTCCCTTTTAGGAATCCATGAAAGTTTCCATAGTGTCAGAATAGCTTCTTTAATGATCTCTTTTTAGTTCTGAAGAAATAAGCACAGTGAATTATTTTACCAAAACTGAAATAAAGGGGAATTACCTGTTGATAGTGAAAGATAAATTGCAGCCTTTGCTATTTTAATAAGATTTATTCAGTTACAGAACCACATGAATATTTTCTGATTATGTAAATTACAAGATATTCCATATTTTAAAGTACGAATAGCAATAGTAGCAACCATTTAAAATTTGCAACTAACTGACATATAAATTATTACTGTAGACTAAACTATATAAAGGTTTGGTTGATAAAAGATCCCAGCTCTTATGCAGCAATAAACAATCACTGTATTTTCCTTTTCTAGATTTACATATCTATTATTAGTCTTTAATTTTCAAAATATTGCTGGTTTTACTACCTTGTTTATGTAGCATATTGTGTATAATTTTTCTATGTCAGACATTGTTCTTCTGATGTTGGTACCTTCCAGGTACCTCAAAGGGAATATGCCTTTCATAGGAATCTGGCCACAAAACATTTGTCACTGAAAACTGGAGTTTCTAACATATCTATTTGGTGTATACACATTAGTGTGTAATTGTATTTTGTTTATGCATATGTATTGTATTTATGTTTGTGTGTGTATATATATATATATATACGTATATGTATATAAGCTGTAATGACCAAGAGTGTTCTGCATTTTGAGTAAGACAGATGGTTTGATAGAGTGAAAGCTATATGTATATAAGGACAATTCAAAATAAATAGTTAGCTGTAGAATCTGATTAAATCTCTTGGTTTACCTCCAGATACATAATCTTTGAAGAATGGAAGATAATTTTCTGTAAGAAATTCAAGCAGTTGAAAAAAAAAAAAAACTCAAAACATGGAGTTCAGAAAAAAAATCCTAGTTTTTATTAATATAAGTATTTGAGGTGCTCTTTGAGGATAAGTATATTTAGTTAAACTGAGTCTTTCTGGGTCTATGAAATAAAGATATCAAAATAGTATAGTAATTATGTATAGCATGTTGTAAAGCATATTTATGCATGCCAGATATTGTAGTTTATAATTATATCAAGCTGTCTGCAGAGCTTTACTTCATCATTTTTTGTTAAAGCCAAGGAAAATAATAAATTGCTATATATCAGTACATTATTAAAAACAGCTTATTAATCATGGGAATAATGCCATAAAAATACCATGTGACAACAAAAATAACTGTTGGAAAGACCTTATGCATGACATAAATGAAAATGTAAAAAATATCGCATATGCTTCCCCAAGTTCTTTTCAGATGCCAAATCACAAAATTATGAATTATGTGGGTCAGTTAAAAGAGAGGTCTTCCATTTGCCTTATGGTGGCTCCATCTACACCCTTCGCTGCCTGTCTGGATCTCAAGGGCAAAGGTGATACCCTGATTTGCTGTCAAATCCTCTCAGCCATGGGAAGTTTCCAGCTGTGGAGGAGGGAAGAGTAAGGAGTGGAAAACAACACTCCTGGGAGCTTGGTGTGCAGGCAGCTCTGGTGGAAGACAAAAATGAGACCTTTTGTAGGTGCCAAAGAGGAACCATCCAGGGCTGATGAGCCCCTTTGCAGGTGTGCAGTGTGGAAGTTTCTTCTTGTTAACTTGTTTTTGGAGCTATCTCACTCCCAACGCACCTGAGTTTTTTATCCTTCCCTGTGTTTTGGTTTGTGCCCTGACGAGCTCATGTCAGTGATCCTGAGCCCTTGGGGAGCTCTGGAGGTTGCCCACTTGGGGAGAAAGGAGGAGGTAGCTCTTCTGCAATGTGTGGTCATGGCAGGGGCAAGGGACAGTGTTTCTTCTGTGATCAGGATGGGAAATGGTCAGGAAGCTCAGAAGCAAGGCTGTGTTGTGTTCTCTCACTCCACTTTGGGGAAATGTCTGAAGCAGTGCTTTGTGCTTTCCACAAATGTAAGCCTCTCTTTCCTGATGTCTTCGGGTAACTTTGCATAATTCAATAGATCTTCTCTTCCTTTCTCTTTCTACTTCTTTCTCTTCTACTTTCTTTCCTTCTCTTTCTACTCAGTGGCCACCTCCTTTTGCTCCCTTATTTTCTTGCTTTAGGCAAATGTGGCCTGAAGGATTGGAAGAACTCCTGTTCTTCCTTATCTTTTATGATTACAAAATTCTCTGCAGGCTTCTCCTGAGTTCCCTACAGTTTCAGGCTTTTAAACAAATTAGTCTTAGTATCACAGTATTTGTCACCAAGCAGAGTCTTCACAGATTGTGTCAATTTTTGTTTCAGTGGCCTTTTTATTATGCCCATGTGGAACAGATTCTGAATAAGATTCTGTATCAGACATCAGAACTTGGGAGACTAATTTAAGCGTGAGGTGACAAGCTTTCCTACCTGTGTCATTTCAAATGTATTTTTTCATAAGTTTTTAAAAGGGCTAGTTATTGGGTTAAGAGTGTTTTATTCTGAAAAAGTGATTTTTCCTGATTACCATGGTCTTTTCTGCTTAAAAAAATTTAAGCTTTTTTTTTTTTTAAGCTTAAAAAGCATTTTTTAAAAGCTTAAAAAAAAAAAAAACAGCCAATATTGTGGAATGTATGCTATGAAAAATGTTTTTCATTCTTTTCTGACTTCTTTGTCACAAACATTCTCTTCTTCTTCAGCACAAGTATTTGTGCTGGTCAACAACCAAATGACATTAACCTGCAGAATACAAATATGCTTTCAGGCTGTATGAGAGGTGTGGATAATTTGGATTACAAAAAAAATATCAGGAAATCCTGCATGCTGTTGCCTACCTGACATGGTCTGTGTGGGTTTTTGTCCACCTGAAATCTTCCTCTTTTTTTTTTTTCCTTATTTTAAATGCAGTTTATATAGGTAGATTTATAGTTTAGATATAGTTTGTATTTTTATGTAGTAGAATTTTATGTAGTAGATTTTTATGTAGTTAGGGAATCGAAAGCATTTTGTCTCAAGCACAAAAAATTATTTCTCTGTTATTTTATATCTTATCTTAAACTGTTCATGAAATCCAGGGAATTAGCAGCACTATGTGAGAACTCCGTATCTAATGAAAAATTGATCACAGTTGTTACTGGTAACTAATGCCTCACTTCTTGAAAAATTACACTGTAGTTCTTGGGTGATATTTATTTTTTTAGTGTATAGTCAAAATGTTTATTTATTAAATTTTTCGCTGCTTTCTTTGAAACAAGAAAAATTAGGTTATTTTCTAATGATAAAATAATAGTTGTGTGTTTCATCGATTTATTTCACAGTAATCAGGAAAAATAAGGGAATTACTAAACTAAAATCACATTCTTATTTCCATACAGTTAAATCCTCAAAATAAGAGGTTCTATTAGAGCTGAGAAAAACATTCCTCAGCATCTTCTTAGTGCCTGACTTTATAGTGAATGTTAAACATGTTGTTTTAGAAGCCAGGGCTGGGGAGAGATGGAGGAGACAGCAAAATAATTAACATTGAAAAATCCATTGCTTGAACAGATTTTTGTCCTCAAAATCTCCTAAACATTTATCTGTCAGTCTCCCTCTCCCTGCTGCACAATAACAAAGACTTTGACCATACCAAATGGCTACAGATCCTTGTTTTTCTGGCAGCCTTCCTAGTTAGGAAGTGCACAAGTGCGGTTGTAGTTGGCAGCCCAAATCATCCCAGAAGCTCCATGATTTCTGTGAGTAGCATCAGCTAGGCTTCATACCTGCTATATAACTCCATGGCTCAAGCTAATCTTTACCAGGAAAGAAGGTGCAAGGAAGAAGAGTTTATATTTACTTTTTCCTATCTGGGGCCCATTCACTTCCCCAGGACTTAATGATGTTAATATTTGGGAGACTGATAAACTGCTTTGTCTTCAGAGACAAAGTATCTTCTCATGAAGCAGGTAGCAGTTTAGATGAAGAGAAAATTAACAAAATTATCTCCCACGAAGAATCAGAATGCATGTCTCATTTTCTGGAGAGGTGATTACATGTTATGCTTCTCTATTTATGATTCTGTACCTTAATGTGAGGGTGTCACTGTAGGACACAGCACAAATGATGCGACGCAGTTCTTTTCAAGGCAAACGAAAAACTGTTTGTTAAAAAATCTGACTCCATTTTTATATCTTCCTGAATTGGCAGTGTCATTGGAGGATGACAGTCCATCAGGTTGCTCGTCCCCCATAAAAGAATGAAAACAATAAGTTATTTACATAAAGTGTGTGAGAAAGTTCTGTACAAAAATGCGAACATCAGAAGGCTTGAGAAAACTTGAAAAAATCAGGGCAACATGAGGGTTATTCTAAGAATTGGCTAATTGCCTTACCAACAGGAGTGTGTGTTAATGGTGCTGAAGTTTAACAGTTGAATGCTACATTCACATTAAACTAGTAACACATTAATGTTAATGTATTATGTATACAATTAATGTATTACTATTACTAGTATTAATTATGTATACAATTAATGTATTACTATTACTACTATTATTAATGTATTACAATTACTAATTGTATACAATTAATGTATTACTAGTAATACATTAAACTAGTAAGTTTAATTCTGCACTGGTGATTGAGTTATTTTGTAGCAGAGATATAAATTTCCAGTGTGTGAAATCTAGATAAGGGCTAAATAACCAGAATGAAGTGCTTTTTAGGGAAGCTTTCACTTTTTTCTCTCTTTTTCTCTTGCCTTGTCTTTTTGTTTTTGTGAATGTGAAAGACGACTATAGAAATCTTGATAGATTTACAGGAGAGAAACAAAAATTACTTGGCTGGAAGAAGTGTGTTGTAATGAGAGATTTGAGGATCTCAGTCTGACCTAGTTTATGAAAAAGGAGAGGGAATGATGATTTAACTGCTTTCTACGTGCCCTTCTGCAGGAATAAAATGGCTACTGAAGATTTTCTAAAGTAAGAGAGAAATATATTAATGGCTTGAAATAAAGTCTGACAAATTGCCTCAATATTTTCAGCAATATATGTTCTTAGTCTTTGAAATTAATTACCAAGGAAAGTCATAAGGTCTTAATTTCTTGAAATTTTAAACTTTATTGTCTTTCTGGAAGACAGGCTTTTATTAAAGAGTATTGCATTCATTGAGGTAATAGAAGAGGTTGGAGTAGACATTTTCATGCTCCAACAACCAAGAAAATTTGCTTTTTTCCATTAACTGTTAGAGAATTCTAGTTCTAAAATTTTAATTTCAGACAGAGGAATCTTTTTTTATAGTATTTTGTCTATTGGGTTTTTTATTATGATTTGTTTTAATACTAGTCCAGCAATTCTGGCATATTTGTAAAATTGGAGCTGGTAATAGAAGAGTACTAATTCTGAAAGGATGTTTTAGTAAGAGTTTTGGTTAGACCATCAGTAATTGACTACTTGTACCTTTAGAATACCATGATATGCTACACAGTGATCTAAATAGATTCAGCACCAGAAGAAATGAGGGAGTCTTTGAAAATTAAGAATGAATCTGGTTCAGCTTTCATAATCTGTCATGCAAAGATGTCAAAAGATACTTAAATTAATGCAGGACACTTTAATATGCAAAGTGCCTTAGTGCAGAGCTTGGAATTTGTGGTATTTGACTCAAATAAGGCTTAAAACAAAGAGGGAGCTGCCCTGATTTATGATTTTCCACCTGCTTTTTCTACCAGGCCTTTGCTAAGTAAACAATTGCAGCCACTTTGCTCTTCACTATTTCCTTCATTTGAAGAATTTCCACTCTTCAGCAGAGCATTAAGACCAGGGTCCAACTGTTGCATTTGCTTTGTTCTTGAGGAACAGTATTCCTGAGGATACCATTGCAAAAGAAATATGGCCAGAACCTGAGTATTCTGTATCCAAAAATACTTGTCAAAGGAATCAGGGTTTTAAAAACATTGGAATAGAGTGCATTAAAGCTCTTGTCATTGGTCTGGATTCTGTTAGGTAAAGCAGGATGCACAATGCATTGGTCATCCACAAGTATGAATGTCTTGAAGTTCAAAGAAATTTAGGTATTACTTGTATTACTTAAATATAATATCTTCCCAAACCCGCAAAATATACCAACAACAACAGAAAAAAAACCAAACCTTTCCCCCGAATCTCAAAGTATCAAAAAAGCTTTTGCTCTTTCAGACACTAGAGACTATGGTAATAATGGGGCAGAGTAGCCAGAATAGAGGAAATATGAAATTTAGAATTGTAAATTAATTTCTTATCACATTTTATTTCTGGATTAACAAATATAGCAGGGAAATAATGTGTAACGTGTTATTCAGTGAAAGGAAGTTCTTGTACTTTCCAGATGAAATAAAATCAGTGCAGTAGTTGGAGCAGCAGATAGATTGTCTGTACCCTTGTTGCAGAGATGTAATTCAGAAGAAATGAAGGAAAATGACAAGTATTTACTGTGATGAGGTAGTAAAGGAAAAGAATATTTTCACTTGTGGCAATTGATTTTAATGTGGTATGGGATCATCAGTGCGAAAGTTGATCTTCCTTAAGCTGGGACACAACCTTTTTTATTGTCTTTAATGTATTGACTTAGATTTTTTACTCATTTTTAAAACAAAAATGTATGAAATCTAAAGTATATAGTTCAGTTATTAGGTAGATAAAAAATTCAGATACTTTAATTGCTTTTTGATAAATATTATTGAATCTATTCTTTTTTTAATGTCAGAGAGATCACTTAAATTTGACACTATCACTATCATTTTACAGTACCATTAATAATAAATCTGATGAGTGATTAGTTTGCAATGAATATGAATGCTAAATGTTGGACTAGACCGTGGGAAATATAAATGCCTGTGTGATTTGGATTTAAAATTGCTTAATTTTTAAAAAAGCCAACAAAAAATGTAATTTTGTTATGGGATCATAGAAATCACATTGAGCAACCAATGCCATCTTAGTAGTCACGAAAGTGCAGGTCCTAGTCCCTGAAAAAACTCTGGTGTGGTGAATTTGCAGTTCTCTTATGCCTGGCAAGATCAGTATGGGAAATGTTTGTTGATAAGGTAGAGCTAGGGCTCCCTCTCAAAAGTGATTGCTTAAAACCAGACAAAACTGAAAGTAAGCCACAAGAAAAATGTGACACTAAATTGGATAGCAAAAGACAGTTTAGGAATTCACCTCTTTTGAGTATATAGAGCTAAACTCATTGGAAAAGCCAAACCTGACAAGAAAGCTTCACTGTGGGCTGCAACAGAAAAGGACTTCTAGTGAGATTTTCATGTTCTTGTGGAAAAATGTGTGTAGATATTCAATATCATGTTCTACATAGTGATAACTTAAGTTGCATGAAAGCAGCTGTTGTAGGTACCTATCAGTTTCAAGTTCTGATGTATGTCTTTAGCAGAGAGGAGCTGGGACACTCGGCAAGAATAAATATTTGCCTTTAAACATGGTTAGTTTGACATCATCCCTTTCATAGGCATTTCTTCTCTTTCCATTTACTTATTAATCAGTTCAGTTTTCAAGTTACAAATGAGTGCTAAGATGTAAAACATGTAAACTGTGTAACTTTACCTAAGCTATGGCCTTACATTTTTATAATGTATTAGGATGTGAGTATATCTCATATTTAAGAGAAATCCATCAGCAAATGACAAGAAAGCCTCCAAGCATTGTCAGTATCTGTGAGTATATCTTGTCAATGCTTGTTCTAATAAATCAATATTCTCAGAAGACCTTGTACAGCTCCTGCTTTATCTGTACAGGTACTGGCATTTCCTTGGGCAAACCTAAATTCTAAATCTGTTTACCTACTCTGAAAATTCTGAATCCTTCCAAAGTATTAAAATTACAACATCAGAAGTCTCTGTTGAAGGAAAATGGGAGGTTGTTTAGGGTTTTTTGGTGTCCCCCCTCTCTCACTTGGACAGTGTCAGAAAGTAAAGTTTCTGTTTCTCTGTCATTCCTTACAACTTTCTGGTAGGAATGATCTAATTTTTCTGTCTTTTGCAAGTACTAATCAACTACATCCTTCTTACCTTGTTATCTTCACATTTCCCCCTTCTTTTAAACATTTCTCTCCATCCCAGTATGTTTGTGTGCGTGCATGCATTTTTCTTTTCCAGTCTGATTTTTTGGGCTGATTTAGCAAATAAACTGTGGTCACACAAAGCATCCCTTAGTAAATATATATTAATTTGGAAAGTTGATAGACTTGAGCTTCAAGTATTGGAAAACTCCTGCTCGTTTTGGTAAATTAAGTCAAAAGGAAATATGCAACAACCGAAAATGAGCAGTCCAGTTTCCAAATTTAAAATCACCCTACTGTTTTCCTAGACAGACATCCCAAGAAATGTGATGTTTATGTGCACTGAAGTCAAATGGAGATAACTCTCTTCCCCAATTGCACCATATCAATGTTTTGTATTTATATTCTGTCATCTATGTTAAAATTAATCTGAGTGATAGTTTCTATGCTGAACATAGAAGAACAGTGCTTGGAAAAAGAAAACTTTTTCCCATCCCATTTAGATTAGTACATTTCCTTTAGTAAAAAGGCAAATCAGGAATATAGAAGTGCAGGAACGATGACCATGCAAAGGTGATCTTTGTATATCAAGTCTTGCAGACCATATAGGATTACTGAAATGTGACTTTTGTGATTATTGTTTGTGGAATGAAAAGAATAGATAAAGCTTTTATGTTATTGAATAGTCAGTAATGTTTGTTAGGGTTTCACAAAATTGAAGCTAACTACATCTCCGTGTTTAGCTTCGCAAATATTTCTGTTTTGACCTTCACATTAGTAAGAGTCAAAGGCTTTAACTAATTTATGGTCTCCCTTTCTTATCCTACCTACAGTTTAAATACTTAAACTTCAATATGGCTTTATGAGTAATATCTCCAACTGCTGAAAATCAGCATGGGGAGAAGCTCATGAAATTGATGTGTGTATATACTGTGAAGCTAGATTTCTCCCTGTTTTACTCCATGTTTCTCCTCTCTTTTGCTCATCCTACATGTATGATAGATTGCTCTGCAAGAGCTGTCTCTCCCTAGATGAAGCCTGTCTTAATAAATAAAATTATAATGGAGACTTCTCCAGGAGGCAGAATGGATGGCCTACACTGGATCTTGCTTCCTCTGCCCAGTTTGTTTCCCTGCAGGCTTCCTGCCTCACATCACACTGCAGAAACACAGATTAGATGGAGTTTAAGGCATTTTTCTCATTGTCTTGAGCAGAGAGCAGGGCCCTGGTGGTGTATCCTATTGTGCTGGCTGTTACTGCAGGCCTGCTTCCTGACATGAGATAACAAACCCAGCAGATCTTGCCAAAGATCATGGCAGTGGAAAAACTGAACTGATAATCATCCAGCCTCTACAGTCTCTGCCAGGTCTCTTCATTCTGTACAGAGGGATTTGGGTTTTTTGGGAGCTAGCACCCCCAGCAGCACCATCATGCTGTCAGTTACCTGAGGGAGCCAGATCTCTTCAGCTGTAGCAGTGCTTCAGTTCTCTCCAAATCTACAAAGAGTAATCCCTCGAAAGGAGGCAGAGCTCTCAGTCTTTTTAATTAGAATTGCCAAGGAAATATGGAAGTAGTTTTGATCCTTCTTGATTCTTGTCCAACAAGAATTGGGTTATTCTGAAATAATGCTGTATTAGTATGGTAAGTTCTGAAACTGCCCTGCTTCACTGAAACATGCAGATTTTCAGTAATTGGCATGGAAAAACTGGGATCCTGGGAGATTTGTGGTATGTCCTATTTTATTCCCAGTAGTAGTTGGTCTATTCTTAAAATGCAAATGCTCTTTGGAACTTACTCAGTATTCACTAACTACATTTTCAAACTTTACTCGTGTTTTAACCCATGTCAACTAATGGGATTATAAATTTTAATTCAAGTAAAACAGAAATGCTTCTTATAGCTATGTTCATCAAACATGAAGATAGTTTGTATAACACAATCTGCAAGTGTCTGCTTAAAGTGGCAAAATGATAGTTCATACTCATTTACACCAAAAAGACTTCCTGAAATACATTTTACCAGATGCTGGTTGCCTGCTTTATGTATATTGAATGGAAGGGCTGATTAACTATGGTCTATATTGTACTTTATTTCAAAATCAGATGGAATAATTATGTGGCTCAGGAGGATTATAAAAGTGATAAATGTAGATATCATTTAACCTGCATCTGGGACTAGAAAAAAAAAAGCACCTCTTCCATGTAGCTCATTGCTGAAATATTTTCTTAAAAATGACATGAGTTTTACAATAGAAGAAAATAAAACTATTTAAGGTTGACTGATACTTGAAATGCCTTTCAACATAGGCATATTTATAGTGTCAATTATATGGAACTAAACCTAAGAATAAAACTTGCCAGATGATTCATTGAAATTTAGTCAAATGCTAAATTTACTTCAAGTAAATTCTTACATTTTTTTCTAATTTTAGTAATTCACATTTGAAGAGCTTCATTGTCAGTTTTGGCTTTTATTGACAGCACATATTCCTGTGGGCTTTACATGACCATTCTTGCTTAACAAATGAAATTCTAGATTAACATCTTTCTTTATTAAGAGCCAAAATAAATATATTGAGTGGCAAAAGAGCTGAATATTAATATAGCCTAAATGAAATTTATATCAATGTCATTTGTCTGTTTTTCTGGGGCAGGAATTAAATTATTGCCTAGTAACATATTAAACTTCCTTTTAATAAGTTTTTGAATGTGAAGTACTTTTCTGTGTTGTACCAGAGACCTCCTGGAATCATCCAATACTAAACAGATGATAATAGAGCTGAAGCAGTGGATGAATTTAAGGAATTGCTCATCAGCTTGACTTACAAGATGAGAGCAGTTTCCTCTGGAGTAATTGAATTATTTAATATTTTAGGCAGCACTGCTCTGCCTAAAAAGAACATAGTGTATGACCTCAGCATCTGTATTATCTTGTGGTTGGATAAACACTGAAATTAAATTATTTCTATTGGCATATTGATGTTAAAGGGTACATTCCTTGGAACAGTGGAAATGTTCAAGCATTCAAACAAACGAATCTCTACACCACTTACCACTTCCAAAGCCTGAGTCAAGATCAGGTGCTTTCTTTCCCAATGTCTTCCCCAGTTAGTACATGTGTGTTGGTGCGGTTTTTTCTGACCAAAATTCCCTTGCATAATTGTCTTGGTTTGAAAGACAGGTACCTGCCAGCAAAAGCTGGAATCTCCCTTTGAATAGAGAATGTGAACCCCCTCCCTCAGATTATTATAATTTTGCAATTGGAGGCTCTCAGGCAAAGATTTGGGAGTGGGAATAACAGTTCTTTACTAGGAATATTAGACAAAACAAAGAAAATACAAATGTAATAGCACTAAGAGACAAGCAAAACAAAAACAACAAAACCCTAGGAAAAAAAAACCTGACAGAGTCGGGGATGTGACCTGACACCCTGGGTATCAGGGTGTTAAAAGCAGTCCAGATGAAATCCTTCTGGAGTAATAGATGCAGTTCTGTGAAGTGGAGATGGTCCTGTAGGAAAGTCCAGTGGTGACGAGATGAGTCCAGTCTTCCTCTGGGAAGAAATCCAGTGGAAAACCAGCAGGGTCCTCTGGTGCTCCAACATCCTTTAGGAGCGCTGCCCTTCAGACCAAACTGTCCTGTTCACTGCTGTCCCCAGGAAAAACCTGCTGCCCCCTTTTGTTTCAGTCAAGCACCCATAAATACCCAGCAATTAGTTACCTAGCAAAACCACCAGGAAAAAATTCCACAAACACGAAAGAAACAGATCCAACCCCCAACAATAATATATCTCTCTAGGTATACTTAGCTTTCTCCGTTAACAAAACTGATCTGTGATGTTACGCATGGAAATTTTCTGACATATTACTGAATGAGACAAAAAAAAATGCATCATCAAACCATCCACTTTTACTTTAGAGCCTCAGGGTTATATTTGCCCAGTATTCCATGTTGCTTATTCCAGTATAATCAGAAAATTTAACTGAATTGTTATTTAATTTTATTTGTAAAGTTGAGTTCAGACAAGAAATATGTCAATCAGTATACAAGCTCTGCTCATCATCTATTATTGGATAATCACCTCACTTTCATAACCTATTATCTGTCTTGATAGCTAGTAGTCTGGAGATTTTCAGGGAATAAATTTCTTTAAATTAATTCTGGGATTATTTTGTTGTTGTTTTAGCAGGTAATTGTGAATTGAACTTTGAAGAAAAGAGATTGCTTTTAGAAAGCATTTATTTTGTGTTGAAGGGACTTTTTTGAATGCTTTATCAAGATGCTCATAATTTTTCAGTGCAGTATAGAATTCTCTCATCTTTTCAGTAGAAACTTTTCACTATTTCAGTTCAGTGTTGATTGGTTGATAAAAGCAGTTTTGGCAGGGTCTTAACACCTGATAAGAATAAAATGTAGGACATTCTTATTGCAGGACAGAGCACAAAATTTCCTGCAATAACCAGTCATATATGTGCTCCTGTTTGCTTCTGCTTTGCCTTTGGAGTAACACAACAGTATGCAAGGCAGTGTTAGTCTTAAAATTCCATAATTGCTCATGAAACACAGAACTAGAGTTGTGTGGGACTCAGTGCTCTGATGTACCTGGCACGAAGAATCAGCCAGTAGTAATTGCGGCAGCTGTTAATTATTCTATCACCTTTGAACAATGAAGTTCTTCTTTCCCCTGTGTGTACTAGCCAAAACAGTGAAATGATTTCATGTAAGAGGGAACATTATCTCATCATTTACTCCCATCTTCTATAGACTATATAATTTGGCATAGGACCTTCATCACCTTGTTCCTAGTCTGGTTTTTGGGGCTGGAAACAGCATTTGGGAAAACAAGCTGTCTTGCTTTAAAGATTTCCAGTAATAGCTAAGTGCTGTCTCTGTTTAACAAAGTATAATTGTGTATCTCAAGCTCTGTCACTATATGGACGAAGGTTTAATGTATTATTTTACTGGTCTAACTTTTCCATAGCAACTCTGGGAGGAATTACTATGTGGGAAAATGTATTTTTATTTTTTGTTACATTTACTTAAACAGGTCTTTTGACCTTTTTACAAAAGATTGGTTATGAAATCACTTGTCATTCCATCTTCTGTTGTCACCAGTTGTTCTTCATAACTGGCAGCTATGAAGAAAATCTGCACCTTGTAATCACTAGAAGTTCAAAAGTTCAAAAAACATTCCAAAAAATCTGTGTTGAAGAGTCATATGAAAAATACTAAGTTTTGACCTTATGTAGAATTTATATAGTCTTTCATTTTTGATTGAAGAGCACATACAAAAATTCCTTCAACTTTCTCTAAATCTGTTATCAGCAAATCCAGTGGCAAAGTGTACAAAACCAAGGAAAAGAAATACTAACACGACATTGGTGCTTAAGTTTTAAATGCAGTTGGGTTCAGTATGGAACCATTGTAGATGAATGCATTTGTCATCAGTGACTCCACATGTGATAACCTGCATCTGTTATGTGTGTTCTGGGTGTATGATCCACACGGAGCAAATACTGTGTTAAATATTAATGCCTGAGGACTGAGAAGAAAAGCAAATCAAAATGGCTGAGTTAAAGGTACCTGCTTGGTTTCTTTGGTAAGACAAAGTGTGTTAGACTACCATCTGTGCCCACTGCAAACAGGTGGGCAGCAAATGGTATAATTTGCATAGTCCTCTTAAAAGGCAGTAAATTGAATCAAATGCTGTGGTGTTATCAATTTTTTGGTCTATATCTCTGTAGGTTGTTGCTCAGGATCTTGATTATGTTCAAGTGACTTTCTGGCTGTGGAACACACAGCCCTCTCATTTGTGTCTGCTTAGTTTTCCATAACCCCCAGTGTTTATTCGGGCAAGAGTATTATTCTGTCCCAGCTTATTCTCTCTATAACTTATTACAGGATGGGTTTGTAAACAGATACGTTCCTCCTATTCCTGAGTTTGTCATGCTTTTGACTGAACTGGTGTCTGCACTGCCTCTGAAACAGTGGCCCCTGTGAATATAATTAATCATACTCTTCACCCACTTCCATGGATTCCAGTTTTCATTCATTGTTCTGTTTCTTGGTTTTATCTGTGTGTGTCAGTGAACTTGCTGAGGTTTATGACTACCTGGGAAAAAAGAGGAAGCCCACTGTAAATGCAACCTTTTGGTGTTGGTTTTTTTTACTACTGCATGAAGTACAACCTCAGAATACAGATCTTTCAGTGTAACTGCCTGGCAATATGGAGCTTTTACAGTCTAATAACTAAAATTACTTCTCTTTGAAAGTGAATTTAGCGCTGGGTAGTTTCTGTTAATAGTTGTGTGTGTGTGTGTGTATATGTGTGTGTGTGTCTGCAGACACAAAAGGACGTTTATTCCACAAATGGAATATGAAGTTATTCGCCTGCATGTGAACTAGATAATCTTGAAGGTCCCTTCCAGCCCAAGCCATTCTATGATTCTATGATTTTGTGTTATTTGTGAAACTTTGCTAGAGTCAGTACCTCTGAGTAACTACTTTTCGCAATGTACTACTTCAGGCTTAGGGTTGACTGAGTTCAATCACATGTTGACTGTATTTGTATTCTGTTTCTGGAACAGATAATTCTCAAAATAACAAAGACCTTGAAAAGCAGTCTTATTCAGAAGAGATGAAAATATGTAGCCTTATGAGTTTTGCTTATTCTCATGGTGTCTGCAGATACTTTGGGAAATAAAATGGCTTCTAGTATATAGAGTTGCCATTAAATACAACCTATCTATAAGCTTTAACCTGGAAGAAATCAAAGATCTGCCAAAAGCAAAATTTTCAGTCAGTAAAAGTAATAATGAGTATTTAACTGTTCCTGAGATTAACTCGTACATAATTTGTATGCATGAACAGAGAAATCTGTGTCAAGAAAAATAAACAATTTAATGTTTAATGTTTAATTAAGCAGTGCCCAGTGAATCTACAGCAAATAGAAGGCCATAAAGGTAGGAATAGGTTGTGTGTCCTTTGTAAGGAATTCGGGGAGCTCAGCTACAAGCAGTTGACAGAATGGAGCTTCTTAGGGAGTGCTTATTTTTTGAAGAGCAATGGAGAAGTCTCAAAAACAAAAACCACTATGATTTTCCTAATTTTTATTGTAATAAATAGGTGGTAACACATGCATTAAAAGCTATATTGAATATAAGAAATTACAAAATGCAGTCTATGTTTTTATATTGTATTAAAGAAACCATTACCAAGATGATGTGTCTGGCTTTGGTTTTGAGATTTGAAAGAAGTTGAGCACACGTTCTAGACCATGTATGAAAACAGACAGGAACTATTCAAAGCGAAGAAAATTGCTGGTGACATGAAAGTAAAGGAGCTCATAGTTTTTGCTTTTATTTATGAAGAAGATAGATAAGATACAGCTTTCAAAGCAGGAAATTTCTGCTAATATGAAGGTATGTAATTTAGCATAAGAAGATGTAATGAGATGCAAAAGCTTGAAACTAAAGCTAAATTTATTGATTCCACATATAGCATGACATTCTTCATAGTGAGGATCACAAAACACTGAAGCAATACATTTCAGAAATCAAAATATAGAATATCTCATGTAAAGAGAGTTAAAAAACAGTTTGAACCCCAGTTTTGTACTTAGGACGTAGGCATTTATTTGTACCAGAATATGCACTGTCCTTAGTAGATAGAAAATTAATGTGTATGAGACTTGGAGAAACTCCATGAGGGAACTGTAAAAATATGTATTCCAGGAACTGAAAGTAGCTATGTTCAGAACTGCAAATCTAGGTGCTAAAGGTGCTGTTTCCATAATTTTAATCTTTTGACAGGATCCACCCTGCGACACAGATACAATTGAAAAACCTTCTGGTTGGTTTAGTTGGTCAGTGTGTGGTTGAATTCTTTGATCATTCTAGTACTTGACTATTTAGATCAATCCATTGGTACTTTTGAAACTGATAAATCACTCAATTCAGTGGAATAAGTCTTCTGCAAGAAGAAGCTGTCCTATATTCAAGTTACACCCCAAGTCAATTCTGCAGTTGGTTTATGTAATGGAGTAACACCAGCCCACAAGCATCTGCTCTTAGGGTGCTGTATAGTCCTACTCAAACATGTACCAGTCAGTGCAGATCAGATTACAAGGACATGGAGCAGCAATGCTACTCTTGCAGCACCCCACAATTCTCAAATGTTTTAAAGGAGAGGCTGTAAATGGAGATTTCCCATTTCTGTATGTATCATTTTAATAAAATAGTAGATGTGAGACCATGGTTTCTGCTTTAATGTTCATTTCTGTACATAGATTGTTCTTAATAATGGAAGAACTTAGTTAAGTACCCCAAAAAGTTAGAACTGCTTATTTACATAGCTTGGTAACATTTTCTTCTATGGAACAGTTTTGGTTTTGAAAAAGGTGCCATATGTGATTTAGGAGTTTTTACTTGAGATATCTGCTATCTGCCTTGGAAGGAGGTTCTTTATGACACTGTATCTTGACTTCCTTGCCTCTGCAAAGAGGAATGAATCACACTGCAGTCCTTGTTATTTCTAAAAGATTTAATCTCACACTACTTAAGAGTCACTGTCTTAATGAAGGAAAACATGTCCTACCTCATCCCCTTCTGATCCTAAGAAGTTAAATACCTGCTGCAAGTGACACTGGCCTCAACTTCATGAGTCAGTTCTGAAGTATCTGTACTTTTGGTTCTCAGTGACCACCAAAGACTTGCAAGTCTTTGGATTCCATTAGTACTAACCTCTGAGGAGAATGAGACACATCAGATCTCTGTGTATCACATAGTAAAAATGAGTCATGGAGTAAAAAAGCTGTGGGGTAGTGTGGAAAGTAGATCATGCTATGAAAAGATTTGGTCATTGTTACCTCTCATCATGAATGTAATCATTCACTGACAACTTTAATTTCCAGGATGTGAAAGTATAAATTCTTGGTTATTAATGTATTATGCTGCCAGGGAAGATGAATCCAAGTATTTAAAATTAGTCATCTTAGCAACTGATTTTTTCCCAAGTAATTATAAGCTTTGGAATATCAGGATGTTGGAAATACTCCGTGAAAAAGTGTTGCGTACAAGTGAATGAAGAGCAAAAAATCCTATTTCGCTCTTACAGACCTTAAAACCAGAATTTAGTGTAGTTTTCAGATAGAGCACTTTTCTTTTGGAATGTTATTACTGTCACACTTTCACTGCTTGGTGTACATAATTCTAATTCTGCTTGTTTTGCTCTATATCCCAAAAGACACCCAGACTTAGTTTTCATCTTTTTCCCTTTTATGTATAAATTAGGATAATCTGGCATGGCTTTGAAGGCCCCTGGGAGATCCAGCGTACTGATAAGAGAGAAGATAGTGACTAGTCTTTATTCTTGAAACCCGTGGTGTCTACTTTGCAGTATTTAGATGTATTGGTCCCCCCTTTTAATATCCTCAGAGATACTCCATTCTCCCTGATGGCAGAGTCATCATTTAATGAAAAGGCAAAAGTAAAAAGAATAAAGTCAGTCCAAAGCCTGAACTACAGGTAGTACTTCTGCTGTATGTCCTGTTGTAATACACTGCTATGAAAATATTTGATGAGGTAAGGTTGTACTTCTTCATCCTTGGCAGCAAAACACAGAATTTGCAGCAGATGGGCTCAAGTGCCAAGAACATGTGCCAAGTCATCATATCTCTTCAGCTCCTTCTGCTAGAAGGACCTCACTGCAGCTCCCAGAATGTTTGAAAACCGCCAGCAGTCAGTGCTAATGCTGCTATATAAGCATCAGTTCTCACTTCAGGGCAAGTGGCCAGAATGAAGCAGACAGCACAATTTCTCTCTTATTTTAGTAATCTGTGAGTACTTTAGTAATTTGTTTTTCAGGGTGAACACTGATGCATATAAATGTGACTTTTTGGAGAGTGCTTTCTTTGTTTGGGATATGCTGAGTGAAATCATCTTCGTTAGGATGTTTCCTAGAAAACTGACTTAGCATGATGCTGAACTGATGCTGAAGGGTGACAGACGCTTAATCAGGGCAAGGCAGCTGTAATTTTCGTTAAAGACAATAATGAAGTAGTGCCATGTATTTGTACTGAGTATTAAACTCAGGTTAAAAGGAAAGCATTTATCTGTTAAAAGTTCCAGTTAGTTTGAAATCCCAGGTGGGTTGGTGACTTGCTTGGTCGGTTTCGGTACTTTCTCTCACGTTACAAGAAGTGGTTGTTAAATGTTAAAAAAGAGTGCCACAGAACAGTCATTCGCAGTGGACCAGAGGATTACCATAAACTCTCAGAAAGTGCCTTAGACTACAATACATCTTTGTTGTCCATTTTGAATAGATTGTTTAAAAGATGTAGGTTTTTATTATTTTATCAGTTATGATTGTATCCGTGACTGTAGCTTGGGAACAAGCAGCAAATGGAGTGCTTCTTTTTCTCTCCCTTGCTGTTCTGTAATATGGTTATGATGTTTTATATACAACTTTTCATATATAAGCACCAGTTTTATGAAACTCTATCTCCATCCTACAAATAGAGAAATGAAGGCTCAGGTAGGAAAAAATACTTCTTTCCCCTAAAGGTTATCCACTAGACCAGTTGACAAAATCAAGAGTAGAGTTCAGCTCTCAAGGTCAGTGATATCCGTTAAGCTGCTTCTTTAACAACTGTTAGAGCAATTGCTTCATACTTGGAACTTCTAAACCTCGAATTTGCTAATTAATGGATTGTACTTTCTGGAGGCCAATATTAGAATGATTTACTGTACATCTTTCTCCTGTGAAAAGGGAAGAAAATATTCTGATGTTACCTGCTGCTAAAATAAGTGGACAGTCGGCTTTTTTTGGTCAGGGTTTTACAATATACTAATATGATTGTATATTACAAGTGGATCAAGCTCTATGTTGCAAAATATTGTTTCTAATCATAATTCTGATATTTAAAATATGTGGGTCTCCTATGTTTCACACAATATGGTTGCTAATATATTTCATATTTCTCCTTTTGCCTTACTTTTGATCTTCAGTAATTTTCTGGAACAACAGTTTCTTGCTAAAGTTTCTGACTCAGATGGGAAAGGCCATCATTCTCTAAGTTCGGGAGATGACTATTTAGCATGCACAGAAAAAGACCTGAAGAGAACAGATAAAAAGCTACATTCATAATATGTCTAGTCTTGATAAGTACCGAAATCTGGTACATTCATGTGTTATATAAACCAGTAATGTATAAAAATAAGATTTAAGATGCATCCTGATGAATTTATATGTTAATTAATGTACTTTGTTTCACAGGGAAAAAAATAGACTAGAACATATCACTCATAATTGCATGTTTCAGGCTGCTGATGTTGGTACTTTATTAGGATAGTAGAATGTCAGGATGAATTCTTTTGTTTTACAGAAAGGAAGAAGAATTGAGGTTAATTAAATGTTAATTAGAGTTTAATTGGTAGTTCTTTCTTTCCCTCTTTGCTTCTGGTGATAACAGGAATGTTAGAATCCTTGACTGATTACAACAGATTGGGCAGGCCTGGTGTTGATTGCTACTGCCAACATGAAAGTGGTGCTGCAGTTCTGCAGCTCCAATTCTTAATCAATGAGGTAAGGACATATTTACTCAGATTCTTCTATATAAATTAAGATATAAATCTTCTCTATAAATTATGTTGAATAAGTCAATTCATATTACTGTAATTGAGTTATATAATTTATCCTATTGACAAATTGTGCCAACAAGTAAGTGGTGTACATCCAGAGGACATTCAACATACTGCCTTTTAGAAGAATATTTATAGGACTGCACTCAGGGAAAAGTATTGCCTTCCTATACATCAGTTTAAAGTACTGAACAAAAGGCAGTCGATACATGAATGTGTGTAAAATGATGTAAAATCCATTAAGTTACTAAATATGCTGCACTGCCCTGGTTCATATAGAAATTAATAAATGGGCCAAATCTTTCTATCAAAATATATTGATGGTTATTGACTGAAAACTCAATAGTTGGGGATATGCTATTATGTAAAGCAATGAAAAGGAATTGCAGGGATCATCATTCAACCATCATGCTTAGTCTTTGTAAATGGTTTGTCAAAATCAAATTTAGACAACATGAAGAAACGGTGCCAGATTATAGCTTGCTCTTTGTAGAAGATTCTGAAGACAGGAATAGGCAAGAAGACTTTCTGGTGAATACAAATCAGAGGGGTTTTGGGATTTTTAGGACCTTAGAAGTTGGCCAAATCTTAGTTCAGTTTTGATTAATTTTCTCCGATGACATAAGGAAACACTTTTGACAGTTGCAAGTCCTCTTTGTAAATGGGGAGATCTTAGAACTTCTCAGGGGAAGAGTTTTTGTTTTATGGGTTTTTTAAACCTGAAAAATATTTAATTTTTTCCTTACACCTATTTGGAGAAAGTAACTGAAGCATGGACAATTAGGAGGGAGGACTGAAACTTTAGAAACAGTCTGGTGAAGTTCTTAAGAGGAATGCAGGGATGAGAACAGGAAGGACAAAGTTTGAATCAATATTCTTGCTTTTCATTGGGTGACCAGAAAACCACCTAATGCCTAAAATTAATTTGATTTCGGTGGTGGACAGTCTTTCTGACTCTTTGGGAGATGAGAATTAAAGCATAGATTACACCGTATTAGAAGTCTCACCTCCATATGTTTTATTTGCATAGGTCAACGTTGAAAAGAACATTTGCTAGGATAAGAAAAGTTTATCCGTCAATCATAGATTGTAGGAACTAATCTTTCCAGTTACATGCTTGCCCTTCCTTAGTAAAAAGCATCACCTTGTTTTCGGGCAATCTGTTCCTCTCTGCGATGGTAATACACAAGGGTAGATCTATGCCTGGCCTGATCTGAGGTATAAGTGTAGCAAACCACTGCTGGAGCAATAGGGAGCTTCCCCTGCAGGTAATTTTCACATGTCATCAATATTCTGTGGTAAGGAGAAAGGCAGTCAAAAGCAGGTAGAATAAGTTCACTCCAAGTTTCTCAGTCAGATAGAGGCCTGGGCTTTGAAAGATGACCATTTTTGGAATACCACAAACAGAACCAGTCTTCAGAGTATTTCTGATCTGTGATAAAGACTCTCACCTTCTGTCTACATCTCTTAGTTCTTCCTACATCCTGTCCTCTTGCTACCTGTCCCTACTTTCTTATCTTCATCCTCTTTTTACAGTTCCAGTTTTGAATTTTCATCTTAGCTTGATATGACTACTAAGCTGTGCTTGGCACCGTCACATGTGTGCCTGTCCATGCACTAGTCCCTTTACCCTTCAGTTATGTCTTTCACACTCACCTTTTTAAGTAAGTGTTGTCTCTTTTCCATTTTGTTAATCTTTCTGCTTATGGGGAAATACTTGGGAGTTAGCTTGTGTAACCTTGGTACAAAGCTTTAATTTGAGTTTTAAATTTATGGAGTTTTAATTTAACTTTGGCTGATCTTGTACTAATTTAAAATGTTTAAATTCACCAGAGGGATTCAATTGTGTATTATTTGTGGTAGAGTATTTTTGTTCTAGAAGAAAGGAGCTATTTTTCATAAACTGTCACTTTTACCAGTAGATCTTTAGCAGTGAGGATCATGTAAGAATAATACAGAACCTGCAGAACAATAACATGTTGCTGTATTTTGTGTCTGCTGTAGGGTGCTTTGGTCAGTGCGTGTGCAGATGATGCACTTCATTTGTGGAACCTCCGACAGAAACGACCAGCTATTCTACATTCTTTGAAATTTAACAGAGAAAGGTAAGACTATATGATACAAAGTAGAGATCTCATTACAAAAATGACACTTCCTGGATTTTTTTTAAAATACCTGTTGCCCTTCTATAGGTGGATATAGTTTTGCCTTGAATATTTTTCTTTCAGGTTTGTTTCTGTGGAACAAAAACTTAATTTTCTCTTTCTGCAGCTTTCTCAGAACTAGAAAAACTTGGTCTTCTTTATGCCAAAATATTCTTTATTTTACTTCTACTTGCATGAACTGCTGTGAACAGTAATTAGTTTTTTCTTCAGACTGGACACAAACACTCACTTTTGGCTGAACTGTTGTTCAGTAATAGAGTACTTCAGCTGGCTGTATGAGGGTAATAATTATTTTCTTTACCTTGAAATCTTTATTTTTGTAAAATACTGGGAGTTTAGCAGAAATAGGTTGTGAATTTTGGAAACCCTGGTAAGTGTAAAGTGAATCAGAGTGGTTTTTCTTAATTTTGCTTTATCAGTACCTAATTGTAGGGATCTACTGAAAATAGATTAAATGAGTGGTTGTAATTTTCAAACTCAAACAGGAGCTGAGCACTTAAATCTGTATTTAGTCACCCAAGTAAAACCTGATATGATGTTGGGGAACCTCAGTGCTGCATATCTATTCTTTTTAATAGAAAAGCTCCAGTTAGAAAAGAAAATAGAATAGAAATAATGGATAGAATAGATAATAATAGATAGAATAGATTCTTATAGAATAGAAAAATAGAAAAGAAAAAGTTCCAAGTTTCTCTTAAGGAATTAGGGCAGTAGTCAGGAGACCAAGATTCAGTGCATAAATGCAGTAGTTGTTTTTAACTGGAAATTTTACTCATATTTTCATTCTCTTAGCATGTGCATTCAGTGTTTATTAAGGTGCAGCAACTTTTTTTGATATTTATATATTTGCTTGTGCAGTGGGAAAAGATCTCTGTACTTCACCAGAGCTGTGAAGTAAACAGACTCATCAAATCTTTAGCTGCAGCATGTCTGAAAATTATTATGGAAATACATTTTTCTTTGTTGTTTATTATCCAGATACAAATGAAATTTGCATTAAATGTCACTGAGGTTCATGATTTGTAGTGGGAAGTATTGTGTAATAATTTAGGAAATATATAGCCTGATTCCAGCGAGTTTATAACCTATAGCAGAAGTGTAACAAGTGGTTTGGGACTGCATGAGGGAAGATGAAAATGAAAAATTAGGTGTGCATTTCTAGCTGCTTCTGGACAGTAAGTTATCATTTTACATATGGTGAAATGTTTGAATCTTGATATTCTCATCAGGTAGGTGCATTATTCACAATTTGTCATTGATAAATCTAAATATCACAGAAGTTATTCCAGTACATCTTGGTCGAGCTCTCCCAGCCAGCAATCTGGCACACAACCTAACCAGTCATTGCTTATAAGAATGCAGCCTCTGTTCATCTCTGCCTTCTCTTCAGAGATACTAACCTATTATCTTGGTCAGTATTTTATCAGCATTTCTTGCTAAGAGAAATCACATACATTAGCACTTTGCTAAGAGCAAAACATATGTCATCACACTTCCCTAATTTTCATTTTTGTCTGACACCCTAAAACTTTGAGCAAAATATTTGATGCAAGTCGTTTAGAATACTGGAAAACTTTGCTTAAAACCAAATTTTCTCTTAATGACATTTTTGAATGAGGTGCAAGTAGGATCTGAGAATGTAAGTTATTTGTAACAAATGCATTGCTAACTATACTGCCTTTTATCAAAATCCAGTAAGTTGTGAACAAAAAAAATACTGTTAGTTCTTTTATGTATATTTTGTGTAACTGCTTCAATTGATGCCATTTAAATAATTTTTATTAGGACATCAGAGTCTGTGAGGAAAATATCCTGCAATATAATATTGTCAAAGAAGTCCAGTCTTAAATTAAAAAAGAGTTTTCCATAAACATGAAGAAATAGCATTGTAGGCAGTTCATTCTTTCTCAGGGTTCTCTAGCACTGCCTTAAGCTTCTGGTTGGTTTTTTTAAATTATTATTGAGAGAACTTGGCTTCAAAATGAAGTATCTTAATTTTTATTATATTTTCTTTTTACATCCATATAAATTTATTTTTAATCATCTAACTTTCAATTTTCTAAGATCAATTACACATTTAGTATGTAAAATTCAACATAAGCCTCTGGGCAAGTGACAAAAAAGTAAGGCTAAAGCTCTAATTAACCCTCTCAGTTTGGAATGTTTATATGCTTAATAGAGCTAAGTCTAAAACAGAACTTTCTTTTTGTTTCTGAATATATTTTTGGTGTTAGAGAACAGAAGCTCTAAATTATGGAATGGTCAGAGAAACAGTGAATGAAATAATGGTTGTCTTAACTATATGAAATCTATGACAAAATGGATATAAGGGAAACTTGAGAAGCTGATAAAGTGATAAGATCAGAATTGATTTTCTTCAAGAAATTGAAAGATCTGCCTTCCAAAAAATAATGATTTTTCTCATTGTAGGAACAGTTAAAAATACTTTATTTTCATCTTCCCCTCTCCTCTTGCAGGGTGGGGTTAAGAGAAAGCAAGATTCATATTGAATAGAGATTCTTTTGTCTTAAGTTTGGGAAGCAGTGAACAAGCTGGGTTTTAAATGTTTCTTAAACGGGGAGAAATGCTTGCTGACAGAAAATAGGTTTAAAATACTGATGCACATCTTCAAAAATAGTAAGGTATTGAAAGATGCCATATAGGGAAGTGTTTAGAAAGTCAAAGGCTAGTTCTTATAAGATTATTTATAATATAACTTAATTTTAGATTTAGGTAGCTTTCACAGAGCCAAACACATAATTGTTCAGGTGCATTTTATCTATGAAAATGGAATATGTGAATCCTTCAAATTTTTCTATTTGCATGCCTCTCTTCAGGATTTTTAAAAAATTTAATTTTATTCATCTAGTATGTTTGTCTCCTTGTCACAGTGTTTAGCTTAGTTGTCTTTTGTTTAACAAATGGCAGATTTACTTCATGAAGTGATGCAATATAATGCATTTAAATTCTAATATTTTATCTGCTTGTAATGATGAAGATGATTTTATTATTCCAAATGCTTGTTTTATTTGACTTTGATTAATTAACTTTCATGTAGAATCAGTTTATTCTGACTTTTTATGGTATTTGGTGCATGAACCATAGAGGTGGTAGTTTCTGTTCGACAGATGAATGTTACTTAAGTCTTTGGCTATAACTCACAATGCACCAGTCATCCAGTAGTTGAACTGTATAATTTGTAATTTGCTTCTGCTTCTTGACATTTAAGATTTCAGGATAATGGACTGAAATCTGCTCTTTAGCAGTGTTTCTGTACAGGTTTCTGCAATTACTTGAGTCAAGTTTCCCCAAGTGCATCCATCCATATATCCCCTCTCTCCCTCCCACAAAAGTAAAAATGTTTGTTCTTTTCTTTGGATATTGGTAAAAGCATAGTTGGAAAGAGCAAAGAATACTTAAAAGGAGTAGTCTTTGACTTAATAGGTAAGATTCAGTATTAAGACACTGAATGGTTTATGAATAATAATTCACTAACAAAGTGCACCTTTATAGCCACTAAATCAGAGTTTGGGGCTTCTCCAAATTTAGTTTTTTCTTCTTCTGACCTACTGTTTAACTAATGATGATTCAGCACTAGCAATAATAATTCATAATTCACTGTTCCTTTACTAAGTGTCTCTTTGGAGCAAGTGTAGAAGGAACACTAAAGAGACTTAATGGCAAACACATATTTTCTGTTTTACGGTGTAATGCTCTGGACTTTTTTGGACTTAAGCAAAGTATAAATTTTTGCCAAAAAGTATATATTTATTTTATATGAAGTAATCATCTTAGATTTCTGTTGCTATAATTGGGATGTAATACAATGCATTAAGAACTTTCAAGAAAATACAAATGTAAGCACTGTGTCTCAGTTTTTGGCTCCATACCAAGAGCTGTAATGATAAGACAGTTACTCAAAGACATGTTTGACAGTATAGCAGATGGTTTATAATACATGATTTATGGTTTCTTTTACAAATAGGGTAGACAGGTAAAACATTTTAAACTCTGTAAACATTCTTTAAGAATTACCTCAGTGTTTTTGAAGGTCAAAATTGTGGACACCTTCCATATGTTAGTACCTCTTTTTCCTTCCTTGATGTCATAGGAGATGCCAGATTGATCTTCAGTAGGCATTTTAGGCAAAATAAATAACTCAGCTACTGGAACTAGACACTGTCCCTATTTGCTGTAAAGAGCATTAAGGTTAAGCAAAACCAGTGGAAACTATTACAGGTCTTCATTATTTTTAATATAATCAGAGAAGACTTCAGCAAGTACAACTTTAAATATACAACAGCTTACAGATTCCCATTTAATATAAGTGCAGCTGGAGTAGGAGAACCAGCAAGGATTGCAGTGTGAAATCCAGGTCCTGTAAGCCAGCAGGCATTCGTTTCACTGATGAGCACAGTTCCTCTCCTGCCATTCCAAGGCTGAGCTGGTTCAGGTGGGTTGACTGGCATGGGGGACAGCCCTCCTCTCTTTCTTCTTTCAGCCATTGCTGACTGGTGTGTGACAAATGAGCCAACAGTGCTCCAGCAGCTTAGCCAGTGACTTACAGCAACACACATGGGCACAGTGTGACACAGAGTGTTGGGTCTTTAAACCATCTGCATGCACTCTGCATCAATGCCATGACAATGCCACAAGTGCCCTTCTGAGGGGAGTCACCAGGTGACACAATCTGTATAACTGGCTTTGAGACTCTTAACACTTTCTTCAGAGTTAAGGTATGCTAGCACAGAGCAAGAGGAACCTTTTAAGTGGGCGACTTTTAGAGCAGTTCTGTTAGCTGTAACTCACTATTAATTGGAAATTTGACTCCTACAGTTGAGATCTTTGTACAAGATCTGTACTGTATCTTTGCAGTATTTGAACAAGATGATTGAGAGTATTACTTCAAATGCTTGAAAACAAATTAAAACAAACCACCCCCCCCCCCAAAAAAATAAAGGTATTTTTAAATAAGGTAACTTCTTAAGTCTATATTTTTTCCTGACAGTAGGAATCTTATTTGCCTTACTGTATCTTTGCAGGGTTTTGTGTCCTGTGTTAAGAGCATTTTAAATACTTTCTCTCTCCTTTGCAGATAAACCCCATCAAAATGACAGCAAGAGGCTATTGAGTGAATACTGGTGACTGGCTGTGTAGTCACAGCAGTACCTGTGTCTGTTCATTTGTGGTAGGGAACTTGTGGGTTAGTTAAAATAGGTTCTCTTTCTTACTGCCTGTTCAAGGAACTGGATTCCTGTGATGGCTTGCCTGCTCATAAATGAACCTCCTGGTTAATAGTGTATAGCTGCAAACTCTGTTTATGTACTTTCAGAGGTCATTATTAAATTAGAGATCTATCATCAAGCAAGGTTCTGTACGGTTGCACGGTCGTGCTGTACAATAAAACAGATTCTGATTACATGGTGTGGTCTAGCATTCAGCAATTGCAAAGAACCATAGAACCCAAATATAAAGCAATATTATACCATAAAAACATGCCAGTTTCTGGAAAGGATGTAAATTTTCTCAGATTGATGATGGCAAAAATGAGGAAACCAAAAGAAGCCATGCAATTGGCATTCTCTTTCACATCTTGATGAAGATTTTACAAAACATTCTTCTAGGGGATTTTGTTTGGAGTTTTTTGTTGTGGTTGGTTTTGGTAATGGTTGGTTGGTTGGTTGGTTGGTTGGTTGGTTGGTTGGTTGGTTGGTTGGTTTTATATGTATAGTGTGTGCTTGCATCAGCATTTGTCACTTCTGAAAGAATGGTGCTCAGGGGTTTCAAAACCCAATGTTTTCATGCAATTCTTGAGCTTGAAAAGATTCCTGAAGCTCTTAAAAACCTTTTTTCTAGGGGGCTATACCTTAGTGCTGCAGGGCAGGAAAATGAACTTTGTCTAATGTCACCTCAGAAGGACAAAAGGCTGGAAAGATTCTTCAATGACACTGACCCAAATCTTGTTAATGTCTTTATTTACCACATGCCTGTGCTTTCTGTGTTAAAAACAACAAAAAAAGAGCATTATTTTTTCACATCTTATATCAAGTTATGGAAAATTTCATAGTGCACTTGACCTGTAGGATCAATGGGAGCCATACGCTCATCCTGGAAAGTGTTGTGCAACCCAGCTGAAATGAAGACTATCTTGGTTATAAAAATAAATCAGGCAAAAGCATTTTGGGGTGTTTCTGTCTTCAACACAGGTTAGCTAAACAATCAGCAAAGAGCAAAACTGCAAAAATTAGATTTGCTCATTCATACCAAGAATCAACAGGTTTGATTTGATCCATTTTTGAGACTGTGCAATCTACTGAAATAGAATGAAAATTCAATTGATCCTTAAAATTTTCTATTTGATAGACGTGAGCCTTCTAGTGGAGTAGAGCTGAAAGGACTTCCTCAGTCTGGTTCCCTCAGTTGCACACCAGAGAACTTATATACCTCCTTTTCTTAAATGAACAAGCTGACAATGTTTTGCATTAAGGTTTGCCAGTCCCTTATGATCCCAGGAAGAAAGGCACTCAAGGCCCTATAAGTTAGCATTCAAAATGCTATTTATTAGAACTAGCACTACAAAGAATGTCAGAAGAGCACAGGGAATCTTGCATTCCTGTAGGAGCTGGGAGTCCTGAGTTGGGCATCATCATACAGGCCTTCAGTCAGCAGGCAACCTGTCCATAGAAAGTGTCACCCCATTTTTGTCTTGTAAGGAGACAGCTGCATGCATTATTCCTATTATCAGCCAGAAAGGATATTAACACTAAAACCTCCTTCTGCACTGTTGGTGCAACCACCAAGTAGGAGATGCCTGCAGGCTTCTCAGTGACAACAAGCTGGCTGTGTCTGTCCAGCTTCCAAGGGGTACGTGCAGCTCCACACAGCCTGGAGACTGCGCTGCTCATGCGGCCCCTGGTGCCTACTTGATGTCACTCGTGTGTGGATCACCAACTCCTCCATATGCAACAGTCCCCACCCAGGGCCTTACACTGTTATGTAACTACTTAAGCTGAAATCCACTGTTTGCTCTGCAGGAAAATTGTTCCATGTTGGCTTGGGTTTTGGTTTTTTTTTTTCACTACAAAAATCAAGATTGTATGTTTTCCTTTATAATTTTTTGTCTTCATTAGCTTTTCTCTGGGCTTTTTTCCTCATATCAATTCTGTCTGAGCTGATGATTCATCAAGGGAGCATTTTAGATACGGTCCCATCTGTGCTGTGGCCATTGACAATACCATTTTCATTTGTAATCTCTGCAGAAATATGTTTACTGATGCATGCAAAAATGGCATCTTCCTTTCATGTGGCTTCATCTTACCAGTGTTTCTGGTCTTGCTGTGATTGACTAATGCACCCATTACACTTCTTCCCTGACGTATATCTACCTGGCAGGGAATGTGCTGCCTTTCAAGGCAAGCCTTTAATAGTGGAAGCAAAGCAAGACAAGCAAAATTATCTTTTTCCATCACTTCTGTATCATGAGCTCTAACCGTAAAGTGGAAGTTCTTTGAAGTTTGAGGCTGTGCCATTTGCATTTTAAATTTAATTCCATTTCTTGTACTTTACTCATGCAGATTCTCCTTCCTCTGTAATATTGTGTCCTTCAGAGATTTCATTAGTATTAGTACCAAGATCACTTGTAAATTGAAATTACAACAGCTGTAAAATGAATTCTTGAGAATCTCTCAAATATCCAGTAAAAAAATTCCTTTTGCAGTAAATCCAAGCGTAAAATAGACATTAAAAAATAGAATTTTATAGTGATGTTTTTTATAAGTGCTATATTGAGCATATTGTCATATGCTGTATTTCCTATTATAGGAATATTCTGGAATAGCCTACCTTTGGTGAACCTACCTTCCATATTTTACTGTAACTTTCAAAATTTTTCCTTTTGAAGGACAAAACACTTTGAAGGACTCCAAACCTTGGTTAGTGTGTATTTTTAAGTATAGGTGAGCAAGTAGTAATAACATTACAGTCAGGACATCAGAGATAACAACATGGCTTAATTTTATCAGGTTTAGTTTTTTATGTTTACCATCTTGGGTGGGATTTGTAGTGCAATCTGAGAGTTGGTGCCACTGCAGAAAAAGTGCTGCAAGAGCTTAAAATGGCTATTCTAAAACCAGTTTGGTTTCTTTATGCTTAAATTACACAAGGATAAATGTTAATCTAAATGAGGATCACAGAAGTCCGGTCAAATTTTTCATTCTAGAATATTAGAAGGATCTCTGTTGATATGCAGACCCAAACTTGCATTTAAGAATCTCTGTTTCTCCTAAATGGTGGCTTTTACAGTCTTTCCCCAAAGTAACTTCTAGTCCATCAGGATTCTGACAATATTATTATCATCAGTTTCATTTCAATTTAAAAAGTCCTTAAATGCATTATGCTACAGTATCTGTTTCTATGTGTGTTTGTTAAACGACTTCTCTGAGGGCAAAATGCTACATCTGAATTACTCTTAGAGCTAGCAGCTGTCTTTGATAGCAGAAGGGCAAAAAAACCCTGGAAGATGACTTAAAACCAATCAGTTAACACTTGCACACATGAAGCCATCATGGCCTATAGAGATGCTGGAGAAAAATGTGTAGCTGGCATAATTACCTGAGAACTTAACAACAGCACAGGGCCCTCTGACCTGACAAACCCCACTTTTCCAATCTACGTCTTTCTTTGGGTCTCTCCAGCTGTAGTTCCCTTTATTATTTCTCTGAGAAAAAAAATCTCTTCAAAATTCCATTTTTAAAAAAAAATCTTTGTGAAGTTTTGTTTTTCCTTAAATAAGGAAGAAAAGCGTGTCCTGGTTTATTTAAATTTTATGTCACCTGGCCCCATGTGATTGTTTACCTGGGCTTCTTCCCTCTGGAAAAAATTCCTTAGCAGGAGATATAATGTTGCTATATGCTGTCAAACCTTACTTCGTATGCTGAGCAGTGTGCTGGTTGTTTCTAATGCTTTGTAAAATAAAAAATAAAGCATGTTTGTCAGTAGATTTATGCTTTTTTGAGAAAACACAAGGTAACATGTTATGTTGTTTTCACACAGCAGCTATGTTGCCAAATTGCTCTGAGGCCAGGTTTGGATAGCAAAATTTAAAATATATATACTCACAGCTATGCAGTGAACAATCATTTCATGGTTTCAGTCATAACAAATGAGAGGCCCAATACTCTAATACAAAAATGCATCATATTAGACAACAGAAAAAAAAAAGGTCTTTTAAAATGTGTGCAAGTTCAGGCAGCATAAACAGTCTACACTATCAATCTGAATTCTCTTGTTACAGTTATAATGTAGATATGGGAATTACATGGTTTTCTCTTTTGAAGTTTTCAAATTAGAGTTTTGAGACATCTTTCAGACTTCTGTTCAGATCTTTCCTTTGACCTTTGTTATATTAGATTTCCAGTCATATCTTAGAGCAGTGAAGAACATGGACCCATTCAGTTGCAGTAAGTAATTTGGCTCTTGGAAACCAACTCTTGCCTGCCCAGACACATGTCAGCTTTGAGCAAGAACCCAATGCAATGATTTAGGATACTTTTACTTCTGTCTCAATAAACTCTGGGCATTATTCCAGTAAATCAGAAACAGAGCTAGTAATGTCAGTGTTGAGATTATATCATTAAACAGTACATGAGCAGGAAGAGAAGAGAGACTACGGATTGCAGAAAAACAAGGACCATTAATCTCAGAGTCCGCCTATTGAAGCGCAACAAATGAAAACAGCTGGTCTCCAATAAGCCTATATGATTTTAATTGATAGAAGCTGTTAAGGAAAAAAGTGTGCATACAAAGAAAAAGCATACACATGTAAAATTATTTTTTCTTTGAAGTCAATTTCAGTATTTCAGTCTTGTCTTGATTTTAGTGTGTAATTCAAAATAACTTGATTGATATTGATCTAAAATTTGGTTTAAACATATTTTAGTAAGAATGTATGATAAACACAGATTTGTGTATGATGCAGCTAGCAGAGGTGAAATACTAACATATCTCTAGTTTACTTTTCTAACAGCTCTGTTAAGTCAAGCTGTTAAACAAGAAGTTTCAGCCTTTCATCTTTGAGCTAGATCCCAATTTACTTTTTTGGAACTATGATATTAGAAACCAAAAACTGCATTTTTGATTATGTATTCAGTGTTGGGTGAAGGGATGAGAGAAAATCTACCCTTAGGTGTTTGGGTTTTTTTTTTAATGCAAATGCTACAAAATCAATGAAATAAATACATCAAAAACTTTCTTTTTTTGAGATCATCCTTCTGTTCCAGCCTTTGTTATTTGGCTTTCTTTCATTGCTAAGAAACTTAGTGGCTCTTACTGTGCTCTGTATTGCCCATCACTGTCGTTTGTTTGGTATTACAGCCCCATTTTTACTTAACCTTCAAAGAAATTTATGAAGGACAAGTGAAGTATTACAAATATGAAGCAGTGATTTCACAAGCCAGTAGAGAAGAGAAAAATCATGTACATTGTCTTTCCCCTGAAGATGAGAGCAAGAGTCTGTTTTCCAACCCTGTTTAATTAATTTGCTCACCTCACCGATTTTGTGGAACTTTTATTCTCATTTTTATTGTGCAATGACCTTGAGTCAGCGTCAGAAACAAATTAGAAGTCAGTGAAAAGTATGCTGGTTTCTTCCAGCATCTTTTTCTATTTAAGAAAGAGCATTTCCATGGCACTTCCTTATCTCTTTCTTTTGGGACCAAGTGTTCATGTTACACCTGTTCAATCCATGGCATTACTGTTGTGTAAGATCTAGATCTTTAGATCTAGATCTAAAGATCTAGACAGGAAGAAAGTGTCACTGTCACTGTTGGTGATCCTGCTCATACAGGTAAGACACTCTGATGAATTTGCAGTTAAAACCACAAAAGGGAGTTGACAAAAGCTTGTCTCTTTGCTGTACATTTGCCCAAGAGGAAGGAATCTGTCATTCTGAAAATGAAACAAATTATCCCTAGCACAGGCTACAAAAGTTGTGCATCCCCTTGCACACTGGGATTTCAAGAGTGACTTCTTAGTTGTTCTTGAGCTCCAATAATGCCCATAACTTGCTGCAGTGCTACTGCAGATAGCCTTGGAGTTATTGAGGGTGGGAATTTCAGTGCCTGTATCTTATAGGAAGTTATAGTGCAGCTGTCTTTGTGTATGTCTTAGCATGCTGGACAGGCCAGAGTGACCTTCTGTGGAGTTGTAAATAAAAGAAAGAAATAAAAGAAATAAAACTGGGAAAAACCAAAGGTCCTGTGGCATGCTGTAGACTTTGACTGTCCTTGTAAAGAGTTCATAATAACCTCATAAGATTTTATCTAAATACATAAATTAACTTTTCATTCAAGGGAAATCTCTGGGTTTACTAATTTAATCAAATGGAACGCATCTAATGTATTTCTGAACATGCTTTTTCTGATTTGTTCTAGGTTCTTTTGAGTTAACTGCTTGTAAATAATTTATGTTGACACCCATTACAAATGTTCATATAGTTGCTACACTGATGTTTTTTGTGGTTGACATAAGAAGTTTTTAAAACAAGTATTTTTTAAATGCTGTAAGCTATTAACTACAGTTGTGATTGCAAAGTCATTTGAAATGCTAAGCTCACAAGTCAAGAATGGGCCTAACTTCATGCTTTTAGAGTTAATTCCCCTGTCTAGAAGGTTTACACAGGAAGTTCAGGCTTTTGAAGAAACAGAGGAACAGCCTACTTTTTTTCTCAATTTTTTTAACAGAAAAGAAGTGAAGCAAGAAACAGAATATACTATTAATAGTGCTTTACCTTAAACTTTGTATTTTCATTTTTAACACCTTAGAGGATTAATGATCAGTACCAATTTTTCAAAAAACAGAATGCTTCAAAATGGGCCAATAGATCCAATGAAATAAAGGGACAAAACCAAAATATCTTGAAAAAGAAATTGTTTGCCCGATCCATTCCTTAAAACTTTATGGGGTTTTTTGTGCTTCTTGTATTTCTGTTCCTTATTCTTGTAAGTTTCTTACGTATAATATTTCAGGTAAGGGACACCATGAAAAAAGCTTATCTCTTAAACACTTTGAAAGCAGCAATGGACCACCAGCCAGATGACATATCTAAATAGTTTGATGGAAAATAGCTCCATAAGCTTTTTTGCTTTGTCAAAATAAATAATTGTGTTAAGATATCTCAGCCCTATTTAAGCATGGTGGCGTTAAATGAAACTCTAAAGTGAAAATGGTTTCTTAACATTTCTTCTACATAGAATTTGCAGAAATTGAAGTGGGGGTGGGGGAGAGGAGGATGTCTTAATTATATGTAAGATGTTCACAAGTAGCTAGAAGCATACTTTGCTTAGGATAATTTGTATTGAAATTATAGTTTAGAGGTGGAATCCTGATGTGTTGTACCTCAGCATTTGTAGAGCCTCTCCCATCACTGAAATTCTTTAAATCAAGTAGTATCTTGTAGTAATTTGTTCTAGCTGAAGTGCTAGTTAATTTGAAGAAATCAGATTAAATCAGTATTAAACAGAAGAGAGGAACCTCAGAGGTTCATTTCTTACGTTCCAATCCACAAATTAAATTTTTGCTGTTGTACAAGCAGCAGTGACTGTGATGAATACTTGTATCTAAACCAGTATAAAACAAAGACAAATAAAACTGCTCTCTGGACTGATTGGGTAAGATGAATAGTCTGAGATACCAAACTTGAAAGGAACATTGGGAAGCAGAAGTCTAGAAAGTAACTGTTACCACAGCCTTGACTCCATTTTTCATTCATGTTTTTTTTGTAAGGAACATGTATTATTGCTTCATGTAAAGCAATTAATTTTACTGTCTTTCTTTAAAACATTGATATCTACAGATATGAGGTGTAAGCTCAAGTGATGTCTTCAGGTGATCCTACTGTCTGCAGGTACTGGTTGTTCAGTCAGGAAATAGGCGCAGTGGTATGTGAGCTAAATGATGACTTGTTTCACGGTTTTTAATTGTAAATAGTTTGTGACTTTCATTATTAACTTAGAAATTATTGGTAGAGATGATTCACTGAGTAGTTATAAACAGAATAGTTACATTCAGCTCTGAATTTGGTGGGAAAATACAATTAAGTTTTAGTTCTTACATTTCTCATTAGATAGATACTCTTTATCTACCCAGTCCTGTCATCACCTTTATTTGCAGGGGATGCACTATAGTCTTAAAACAACAAATATTTGAGCGGTCTGTATAACACTCTGGAAAAAGCCAGAGACAGAGCTGTTAATGCAGTATTTTGAGAGTATAATTTACCTTAATATTCCTCTTGTGTCCAGATATTCCTTAATAACAATGGCGTTTATCCCATGCTATGCTTTCATCAGGATGCAATGCAATGTGTTCAATGTGTTTTTAGCTCTACTTCACTTTCTTCTATGTAAGTAATTAAAACATAAAATAAGACAAATCAACTGATTTTAATTCAAAATAAAGGTTGACTGTTGCTAGCAGAAAATATATGTGAATGAGAAGATTTTTCTTATTTTAAATTAAAACTAAACCACATATTTAAAAAGCAGGTTGACTCAATCTCAAAGGCATGTTTGGTTCATTCACTTTCCCCTAGGATCTGCGTGTGCAGAGCTTCTAGAAATTTTTGAAATTATCTTATATGGTATTTGGGGAATCTAGTGTGAATAGGGGAAATACTCATGTTGTGATTAGTATCACCAAGCCCCTGAAAGGAAGGAATTCTCCAGATGTATTGAACTGCTCTATATTTCATTTGACTCTTAGTCAGCCAGTTAGTAATTTAAAGTATTTCCTGTGCTCTTACGTTGGCCCTACAGACTTTGCAGCAAAGTCTGTAAGTAAGTTAAAATGAGAGCTGAAGTTAAACATTGGAACTTGTAATAATGGAATTCATCTTGGGTTTCTGCCTTCCTAGGGCTTCCTGGTATATAACATCACCCCCTGTAGCAGAGGAAGTGCTGTTATTACTTTGCACAGACCCAATTCAGATCTATCTGGGGAGCTGCACAACCATCTGCTGAAAACACATCACATCATGTGGATGGCAGACTGCATGAATTGCTGCTATTGTACATGTTTGTTACATGTCTTACAGTGCTGATGAGCTCCAAATTTATATATAGACCAGGAAAAAGATTAAAGACCTCCAGAGGCCAAATAGCTCACAATTTACGTCCTTTGCTAGATCTGCTGGAAACAACTCCTTTCTTTCATTGTCAGTAGCTTTAACATGTGCTTCTGTGTAGGCACTTCAAGTCAACTACAAATTACTTTGCCTGAATATCTGTCCAGATCTTCCTGTGTCCATTTTGTGACTTAAAGCAATAATCTCAGCTTGAATATCCTCTACTAAACTGACGGAAAAGTAACCTTACACTTTCTGAGAGTACTGGCTAGCCAGAAGCTACCTCAGTCCACTTCCAGTCACTGGAGGAGGAGGGGGCACTAGATGAGTCTGGTGTGCTTTGTTTTGTATTACTTTTTTCCAAAATTGCGAAAAGATTAAGGGAGTATGAGGGACAAAAATAAATAATGTGGAAATAATTTGTGCTTGCTGATGGAGGGAGAAGACTGATCCAAAGTCATGAAGCCCCCTCAGCAGCTGTAGTTTTTTTGTTGGAGTGAAGAAATCCTGCAGAAGTCAAGAAGGAAGGGAAGGGCTTATGCAGTGGTTTTACCCTGTTGTGAATATCCATTGAAGGCTACACAGGCCACAAATTCCTCTCAAGAGGTATCCTTTCAAAGAGCTGCTTTGAAAGAGGACCTAACATATCATCAGTCATTGGCAAGTACCAGGGATGCTGCCCAGTCTATCTATCAGGTGGCAGCTCTTGGGAATGACCAGCTGAGGAAAATAGCATTAATTCGTGGAAAGTACTGAAAGCACCAGAGAATGCTGGAGGAAATCTCTGGAGTCAGGAAAAAAAGCCATAATCACTGCAGTGAAAAGGTGGACTTCTGATAGCCATAGCCATCTTAAGAAGGTGATGAACTTTCTCAGCAGCTGAATTCATCCATGATGGGGCAATTCCCTGTAAGTTGGGTGTAAGACAGTGGCAGCCCCTTAGGAATCACTGAGAGCAGAAGGCTGAAGGCTTCTTCAGAAGGCAGAAGACACGTGACTAGCGTGTCTTGCAGCTACTGGGCTTGCTTCTTGTCAGCTACTCATGTTCCCAAGTTAATGCTCCTTCATGTTTTATCTCCCTCTTTTCCTGTAAATTTGTGAGATTTCCATATTTCCTGAGAACCTGGACATTGTAGTTTATTTTGGTAGGATTCTGAAAGGAGGTTCAAGCTAATTTTTTTTTTCTGCGGGAACTTAGAGAAACTGAGCTCTTGACAGTCACTGCTGGGCATAAGGAATAAACAGTTTCTATGCTTGTTCATATTTAAGATTATCTGTATAAAGGGAAAAGCCATAGTATAAATTTACTTGCAGTTTTGATGTCTATGAATGCATGACTAAATAATTAAATTGGAATAACTGTTACTCATTTTGA
>WBNO01031148.1:0-52305 GCA_013400575.1 Peucedramus taeniatus
TACTTTTACTTTAACCCAATATGTGCCGCTACTTCAGAAAATAATTTCTTCTTAATGAAGCTGCTTGAAATAGTGATTACGGGTCCAAAGCATGTAGAAATTAAGGGAGGGGAGAAATCTGAGAAAACACTTTTATGTAAAATGAACTTTGAGTAGCAAGAAAAGAATAGGTAAACTTGGAATTGGTTTACCATGTTATTGCTATGAGACTACTTCAGAAACATCCATAAAAGCATCTGGTAAAAACTCCAGTTTTGTGTCACTTCTAATATTTGTTACAAATTAATTGGATCTTTTTTTAACATAGCATTGCTTTCATGGAGCATAACATGCTATTTTAGTTGATGATTTTTAAAAATTATTTGGTTTGCTTACTGTTTTTTATTTGTGGTACTTCATCATAATTGGATAGTATCCATAGTGGTGATTCCTGCAGACTGATCTCTGAATGCTTCTGCTGACACTTCTAAAGTTACGTTTTTAAAATACAGCAGGGTGATCATAGGCAGTTTAATATTTTTAAAAATTAGTTAGGGTAACTTGCAAGTTCATACTACGTGTTTATTTTCTCTCAGAGCAAATTTGGAGAGCAAATAGAAAGATTGATGCAATAGCCTGCTTTTCTCTTTGTTGCATATATGCAGATTATCATGCTATGCTAATTGTGTTGTTACTACCTGGAAGCCATTTCAGTAACTTTATGTGTTTAGACAATTTTTAAGGCACACTTATTAATATTTTAGTAGTTTAAACATTACATTGTCTTGTATTTGCAGTTTTGTGTTTTAAATTCAGTGAGACTTTAATGAGGTGGAAGAGAAGAAATGTTTCTTTAGAGATTTTTCAAACCATTTCCCTTTCCTGCTTTAGAAGAAAAAGGAATGCTCATTTTTTATGTTCTGGTTAGATAACTCATTTAAATTTCTAACGCAATTTTTTTTCTGAACTCTATCTAACAGAGAAAATAGCCCTGCCACATTTCCTGATACACCCAGCACATTTCAGACTGCTCTGTTTCACCCAACACCCATCCATCCGAAGTCTCAACCTGGTCCTGAAGTTCGAATTTATGATCCTAACACTGGAAAGCTGATCAGGAAAGGCACACAGACATCTGGGCAGTCAATGTACCTCCAGTCTCCAGCTCCTCCCATCACTTTGCCAGTCCACGGTGAACAATCGTCCTTCAGGTACCTAAAGCATAGCTAAGAGTCACATTATCTACATTTTTAGATTCTGTAGTAAATCTTACTCTCATTGTCCTTTCATTTGATCACATTGGCATTTTTGCTTTACTTTGTTTGCTTTCTAAAAAGCCAAGAAAATGAGCAAAAGTGAATGATCAGCTGAAGTGAAGTCAGGATGCTACAATTCCAGATGCTTTTTGTGCCTAACTGAAGTAGAACTGGAAAACTCAAACCAAATAAGTTCAGTGTGTAGTTTGTGTAGTCTAAAGAATGTTAAAGTAGGTGGTCACTGAAGTGAGGTGGCTTGATGTTTCTTAATGGGTCTTAGAATGCTGGATTGTTTTTTTGTTAATAAAATATATCTGATAGCATTTAGTTCTTGTATATAAAATTTTCCTCTTCACCCAATTCCTTCAAGTGGGTCATTAACTTTGTTTTTGAGGAATATCAGAAGTGATGGAAGAGGTGTGTAGCTGACTGAGCATTGTGAAATAAGGCCATATGGCTGAGTGCTCGTTACTAATCCTTAGACCACTAAGATACTGATTCTGGAGGAGGAAGAGGCACTCTGCTTTTTGAAGTACAAAGGCTAGTATCTGTCTGGATTTTCTCAAAAATTGTGTTAAGCTGTAAAAACACCCCTTGTCACTTAAGGATGTATAAAATACCTAGAATTCATCCCCAATTATCTAAATAAAAGATTTGACTTTCTGGAATTCTAACAGGCTCAGCAAGGCTTGTTCATTCCACTGGTAAAGAAGTATCCAGTTAAAGACAAAGCTTTTCTTTGTCAAGTGTTATCTTTTTGTAGCCTTTTTCTGTTATCATTTCTTATTTCAGCTTTCCTGTTGTTTTCAACACAGGTTTTTTTGAGTCTCTCTTGTTTGTGAAGATGTCCTGTTTTCAGTTCCTTTTTAACTGTGTCTTTCAAAGTCTGTTTTAGTTTACTGTGACATGGTAAATGAGCATTAGAAACTTTAAATAATTGACACAGCATGTATTCAGAGAGGAGCTGAAAAGTTTTTGGGGGTTTTTTTGTCAGTTATTGTGGAAAGGAATTTTTCTGGAAATAAAGCTGGGAAGGTTTTACCTGTATGTAATTGTCATGACAATTGTAAGGTGCTTCAGTATGATGGATTATGTTGGTATTAATACATCACTGAATGCTTTCAAAATAATAGATTTTTGTGGTTTCCCTGTCTTTGTCAACAACTTGATGAAGAGTTTGTCCACACCTAATATGCTGTCCACTCCTCCGTAATGCTGAGGTGCTTCTTGAGTATCTTATTAAAAAGGAAAGAAATGTACTTTAGGTGTCCTCTTAGTTGAGTTTCATAGAGCTTCAGACAGGTTTTGAGGGTGGTGTGAGGCTGTGTGTCCTTTCAACTCCTGTCTTTTATTTAAATTCAGTGGGGGTTTTTTGTGACTGTCAGTGCTCAGAATTTAGATGTTTTAATCTGACTGTGAATCCAATTACTCCGTGCTGCAGCTTTACCCCACAACTAAGCAGCTGTGAGAAAAGAGATGAGCGTAAGATCTATGCTGAGAAAAATTTTCATTCTCATTTCCTGTTGATTTGGTTCTAGTGGTGAAGTTGGCGACCTGTAAATGCTAATCTCTTAATTGGCACACATGTCTATTCCTCAGAGCAGTTCCACCTTCTTATGATCCTGAGGAGTGTTTTGGCAAAGTGTAGGAGAAAAGTAAGGCTGTTTAAATACTACAGTGCAGACAGAGCGGGAAGGCTCTGAAGAAGTAACAAAAAGCTGAATAGAAACAGCTCTGTTGTGTCTTGACTGAGGAAGAGCTGAGGCAGTACTGTTAGCATTATCTTAATGCGTATGTCAATGGTAGCTTTTTAGAAAAGCTTCACATCTGCTTTAAAATTTGATCTAATACTTGTCTTAAGAGAAGACTACGTGAGTGTAGCAATTTATTGGTAGAGGATAATATTTTTTTTGTCCTGACAGACTTAATGTGCTCCCTTGTTCGCATCCTACAGAGAGAGGGGAATATCTGTAACTAAACCATTGATTTTAAAAAGAATCAAAGTTGTTGGTCCTCACAACTGCTCCTGTTGTGGGTGGGTGTAGTCAAAGCCTCCAGTAATTTTCTTTGATAGTTTCTCAAATCTTCATCTGATTCTGAATTTCAGATAGTGGGAAACAGAATTGCACTGCTGTGAGTGGGAGCCCTTGGGGAGGTGGTAGCTGCATGTGGCATAGCAATGGTTCATGGTGTCTTAGTCTGAGAATAGACCTCCTCGTGCTTAGGAGAGAACCTTTTCCTTGCAGGGCTGGTTATTGCAAAGGGCTTCAAGTTATCTGAATACCATTTCATAAGAATGGTTTCAGTTCTCACTGTGTTGGATTTCAGCATTTTTAGTGTCTCTCTGGGATTCAACTTGAAACATAATTTAAAATTGGATATAATTAGTTTAAATTTGTACATGCAATTTGCAGTGAAACTGTCACCAGTGAGTTACAGATGGTTCAGTTAGTGTAGTCAACATTTCAAGCAACAGGTCTTGCCAGCACCTCCTTTTTTATCATGACTGTTGCAGTCTGTGTGGAAGAGTGAAAAAAGTTAGCAGCTGTAGGAGTAAAGGGAATGCAGTGCTGCTCAGAGGCTGCTGGTGGCCAGCAGCTCTTCTTTGTCTGAGAAGGGGAAGGATTCCTCTCTAAAAATAACCTACATGTCAGAACTTTGACATGCCTTATGTATCTCAACAATTTGCATTTTCATACAGAAACAGTATTCTATAAACATTGCAGTAAACACTAAAGTTGTAACGGATCATGAGATATGTAATGTAGTGTTGCTCAAAGTAATGTGAAAGCTAATGGCAGCTTGGACTAGAATACAGAAAAAAGTTATACTGCAAGTTACATTTTAGTGAACACTAGTAATATGCTAACAGATGAAGCAAGGCTTAAAATATGGGTGTCATTTACATGTGAGAAGTTAAAAGTGGCACCCTGATTTAAAATAATGCTAAGATGCACCAAATGTTTGGTTTGAAGAGGTTTGTTAAGCAGATGTTGGCGGCTTAAGCCATACTTGAAGATTTGTATAAATTGATTTCACAACATTTTTGTCTGAATTTATATGCTTGTAGTTACTATTTTTCCTACTTAATGTTATCAATGTTATTGTGACAGCAAAAATATGAAATGCCAAATTGAAGATGTGACTGGAATTTAAATATTTTTAACACTTTCATGATGATAATGTTATTTTAGCTTTTACCCTGATGTATCAAGGAAAGTGCTTGTTACCTCCACAAATGTTGGCCACACCCTGCACACATGTCCTTGTGCGTGTAAGACTGGCAAGTACCAACCAAACTGTGCAGGGTGGAATATGATGTTTATTTTATTTTTTAAAATCTACTTATTAATCTCATTTAATTAGAAACAAATGTGAATTCCTGCACTTTTATGTCTTTAATTTTTATTCAACTTTACAAGCAATAAATGTAAATAAAAATGTAAAAGCCTAAAAAATATTTATGACAATATAAAAATGTGTTACGAACCTTTTAGAAGACTTTATTTCACATTGCTTTTGGAATGCTTTCATGAGAAGGCCCAGCGCTTCTTATCTAGTAGCAGTGGGAAAATACTGGGAAAACATCTGACAGAAGCCTTTAGAAGCTATTAATACAGTTATTTTACAGCTAAGATTTGTGTGTAGTCAAATATGATCTCACACTCTATTCTACAAAAGGAGAAGTTCTCATCAACCATATGACAATGTGTTCTTGAAAAATATGCTGAATTTATTTAGATTTATTTCTAGTCTAACAAAATCTGCTTGGCTGTCATGCTACATATAACATCTCTGTAATTCTTGAAATGGTCAAGCTTGTCATATTTTTAATAGAGTTGTGTAAGATGCTTATAGCTTCTGTTCTGCCATTCTGTGTTTTGCTAAGAATGTGAATGGCATCGCCACCTTTCCCGCCTAGCTTACGTATTAAAAAGGCAGGGAAATCATACTTTAAAATAACCTTTTGGAAAATATAATGAAATGGCTTATTGTTTTCATCTACCTATGAAAATTACTCTCTGAGAGCAATGTAATAGCAAAAGAAAACAGTGTGATCTTTAAAATAGAAAACATAGTTGAAAAAAACACCCAACCCAAAAACTGTTAGCTGTGGTGAGAAAGGCTAGCAAAAAAACAGTTTGGTTAGTTCATTTTCACAGCATCCAAATTGTTTAAGCTTTACCAGAAATTCCTCTGTACAGAAGAGACTACAAAGGGGCACATGTCTGCTGTGCTGCTGAGTTGTACTGTGCTGCTGGGGGTCTTCTGCAGCAGATAGTGCAGGTCTGGGCAGCATGGCAGTGGTTCGGTTCTTTTCCTTCACAACCTCTCATTCAGAACAAGATTTCAAATTTCCTGCACTTATCTCCGGGATCCGAGAAGAGAGATGTATGTTTCCTAAATATGATCTGTCAATATGAGGAAAATTGGCAACTTTGTATGGCTTTCAGATTTCATACGTTCTGGAATTTGAGTACTGAGGTAAAAAAAAAAACAAACCTTGATATTTAGATAACCTTTTAAGAAGTTGTCAAGTTCACCAAGGGAGAAATAATTTTGCAGGACCTTGCATATGACTGACTGGGTTTGCATAAGTTAGTAATGACTTTTTTTGTGGGGGACTGTTGGTCTAAAGCTGATTCTTGTAAATCCTGGCTTGATGAGAATTAGCCATTCTGCATAGAAGCTCTTGTCCACAGAGACTACACTGTATCATTTTCAGTCACAGTCACTCTCAAAAACAGGTTGATGGTCTTCCACCTGGTAGTTGCATCTTGAAACTGCTTGTGATTTCAAATACAGTCACTTTTATACCTGCTTTTGGTAGTCATTCTCCAAATACAGTCTTATGGCTAACATAAATATTTTGTGACCCATGAGCTTTATGACCTTTGAATTGGATTCTGGGTGGTGCTGAGCTGCTGTAATTTGTTCCAGGAGGTTGATATGACAGACCAGTACTGGTAGTTAATCTGTATTGTATAGTCATTTTAGCTTCTAGAAGTCTTTAGTACTTTAAATAATAGTCACAGAAAAATTTACCCAAGGAAAGTAGAAGTCTCCTGCTGTTGTTGTACATGTAGTCTCTCTTTTTATTACTATCATAAAGCAATTCCCATGAAGCTATGAATATTTTATCCATTTTAATGAAGATTTTGATACTCCTTTTTGTATCTGCATGTTTGAATTAAGTACAGTAATTAACAATGTAATAGAATACAGACTAAAAGAAAATATTTCAATATACTAGCCAAAAACAAATATTGGCTGGTTTGCATCTTATCCAGGCTTAGCATGTGGGAAATGTCTGAAGACTGACACTGCAGAAGTGCTCTTTTTACAGGCAGAACTGTTGTCTGTAAGGTTGAGAAAAAGAGCGGTATACTTAGACACTCAAAATTAAAAGCTTAGCATAGATCAGGAAAAATGTATTAGAATGTCAGTATTGCTTTTGTAATAATAAATTTGTCAAGGGATGGAGAAACTCCACTTGTGCAGGAATATTAATGTAATTTAAGGGCAATGTGTCTGCAACTACTGGAGCTCTTGGCAACAAGAAAGGTTTGATAGTTACATAAAAGAGCAATGTGAAGGCAAGAGAGTGAGTGCCTTGTCAAAGTAAAATAAAAACTTTAGCTGTCAGACTGAAAATAAAAGCATTAATCAGGAAACTTGACTGACCTGTTGATGAACACAGAGCTTTATTAAGCAAAGTCTTAGATACGTGGCAGTCGTAAATTGCTTATAGGATTTTATTTGTAGCTCTGAACCAAGCAGATCTTTCTTATGTGAGACCCCTAAATTTTTTCAGAGTTGTTCAGCCACATCAACAGCAGATGTTTGAAGAAGACGACCTACCAGCAAGTGGAAATGAAGAGCAGCCTGGTCTATCTAAGAGGAAACGCCAGCCAAGTATGTCTGAAACCATGCCCCTGTACACTCTATGTAAAGAGGATTTAGAGAGTATGGATAAAGAGGTGAGCTTAACTAATTCTGACATATTTTTAACGTGACGTAAGTTCTAACTTTCATTAAATTATGCATGTACATGATCTGACCTTGTATGGCACTACAGTAACTTTAAATAAAAGCCACAGCAGACAAAAGTATAGCTCAGGCTAAAATGCAGTTATGTTCTGCAAAGCAGAACAGAATACTATGGTGTGTAAGTAGACCTTTAAAGCAGAACTTCATTAATGAATAGCTTTTTCACATTAAACATGTTATCAAATTTGCTCTGTGGATAGCTTTGCCACGTGTCACTTTAGAGTTGTTTTGTTTTGCTTTTTTTTCAGTAAATCTCAAAATAATCTGGACAAAAATCAGTGGTGGGATGGGAGAAGTGAGGTCTGCATATATAAAAGGCACAGACTGTATGGAAGACTGGGGAGACAAATGAGAGCATGGGGCCTTGTTATCCATAGACATGTAGTTGCAGTGTTGTTAAGTCATAGCTATTATTGTTTTGCAGGTGAAGGGAGCTTTCTGTTGCAGAGTGAGCTGTATGTCTTTCATACAAAGGCACATAATTTGCAATTAGTTGTGAACCCCTAGCTGCTCACTTTTCATTTAACATTCTATCCACTTTTTTCAAATGAGCCACCATCTTAGATAATATAAAATGATACATAGAAGAAAAAATACCTATCACTGTGCACTATGTTTTTATGAATTTATCCTCTATGGGACTTTAGTATAAAATCTAGTGACCCTGGAGCTTGAATTCATCTTCAGGCTTAGATAGTTCATTGGGGTGGGGATGGGAGCATATAACTTGCCATGTTCTTGGCAGTAAGTTCATTGCAAGGTTCTAGCTATAAAAGGCTTTGAGTTATCTTCAGGAAGTTTAATGAAAGTATAAGAAGGGAACTGCATATTTCACCAAGAAAAGAAAGAGACTTTATATATACAGTACAGGGTAAATTAGAGATGGACTTTCCGAAGAGCTTTAAGCTGGTATTCTGAGGAAATGTCCCATTACTTTCAACTACTGTGATGATTTCCTTTGAATTTCAGGTGATTTCAGGCTTTTAACTTTACCTGGTAACTCTTGGAGTTGACAGCTTTTGATTTCTGTTGATTTTTGCTCTGCAGTATTTTGCCCATTCGATCTCAGACTTTCCCAGAAATAGTATTTCTCCTTGTCATTATACCAGTCCCTGAATCCATCTGTGCCTTCCATCTGAAGTCAGTGATACTTAAAGACAATTGGTATTATGGGTTGCCTTAATGATTTTATGTACTAACATTTTTTTTCTAATCATGTGGCTTTTGCAAAATATTAACGAATTGCTGATGCAATGTGTGCACTGAGTCAGAAGGAAGTGTGCATGTTTTTCAGACTCACTGCATAAAGTATTTATTGTTCTGTTTTTAAAGATACTATTTAGAAACCTTGTAAAAAGTCTGAATCTTTTGGCACCGTTGGTTTTGTGATTGATTCTCTGCTGCTACATTTATGACTAAAGAAATTGAAGTTTTTCTACTTCTCCTACAACTATAAACATCTTAAATTAACAATGATTTATTCTTAAATTGTGCTTTTGCTTTAGCAGCATATTGTGCTTGGAAACTAGACCACATGAACTTCAGAAAAAATGAGGCCCAAATTCCAGTGACTCTTTTTTTCATAGTTGGATTAGCTTTGGTTCCAGGAGTATGATTTGAGGTAAAAGTTGCTGCCAAAAGTTTTCCCTTCCACCGAGTCTCTGTTCCTTGGGCAGCTGAACCAGTAGGGGGGTATGTTTGAGGTTTGTTTGGTGCAGAAGCAGGGAGGGATTTTTCTGGTATTTTAGCTTCCCATTATGATTTTATCAAGGATCAAATATTAGCACCAAGACATGGAGGAAGGGTGCACACAGAGCATGTGTCAGAGAGGTTGAACTGTACATGGTAGTGCCAGCAGGTCATTGTCTCCTGGAAGCTGACTGTAAAAGGCAAGGAAAACTTGGGACTGCTAGCATCACCTTAGTGAAGGTGTTGTGTTCGCATAAGAAGAAATGTAACACAAGCAATTAAGCAGGATTTTATGGCACTGTGTGGGAGTACACTTAGGAAACAGAGATGACATGTGGTAACGTAGTCTATAAAATATAAAAGTTTAGTGGAGTGTACACAGTAAAGTCTGCTGTCAGGAACATTATCAAATAAAGTGAAAATAAGCTTAATAAGCCTTGCTAGTTGGGACTCAGTTCACTTTGGTCACACTGTGACTGCTTTAACTTCCTAAGAAAGGTGTTTGCCCCCTCATTCTTTACCAAAACATGTTAAAAGGTAAGAACCTTTCTGGAATCACATTATTACCAAGAGATGTGAAATTTCTGCTTTTGCCACAGAAATGCTTTAGCTTCATTTGTATACATTTAAGTGGCTATGGCAGCCACAAGAACTGCAGCTGACTGCAGACTCCTGGGCAGAGCGAGGGAGTCTCTTCCAGTCACAGCAGTGATTTCTTGCTCCATTTCTCGGGTGCTCATGCTGAGGCTGTTTGGTTTAGGAGAATGTGGTCCAAGAAGAGGGAAAGCAAGTTCCAGTGGGACTTTGCTGCAGTGTGAGCCACTCATGGCTCAACTGCTGCGTCTTTGCCCTTAGCCACTGTTGGTAATCATGGGACCCTATCGCAAGCCAGCTCAGGGAGCTGGTTGGGACAAAAATGACCATTTCCAGATTAATCTTTGTCCTTTCCAGCTTCCTGAAATAACCTACTGTTGCTGCTACATGAGTGCTAGTGCCAGGAGCAGGCAGAAGATGGGAAGAGCTGGGAATAAGGTGAAGTCAGAACTGCATTTAAAGCTTTAAAACTGCATCCTCAGTATTTTTATTGAATTCCCTCACAAATTCAGATAAGATCAAAAGGAGTTTTTAGCTTTAGGGACTGTGATTTTTTAAAATTAAATAGGAAATGCAGGCATTCATATATACTGTTTCTATGGGTATAACTAGCAATAAATAACTCCTTTGCACTTAACATCTAAAGAAAATCTTGCCTTTTCTCTGCAAAAGTCTGTGAAGGGCCACACAGCCCCAGGTAGTACAGAATTTACATGTAGTTTATATGTGGGAGAGTTTTGTTGGAAGTATCAAAATGGAAACTGATAAAGAGAATTTAATTATCATATATTCCCAAATTAAATCCCTTTCCTTCCTTAACCTATTTGAAAGTGTGTTTCTCACTTTTCCTAGTAAAAAAGCTGTAGCTCTTCTACTGTTCCATTGGGAAGAACCACTGTGGATTAGCATCTCTCTTAAAATTTGATCTTACGTAGATTTTTTTTATCTTCTCCTAATTTTTCAGTTGTAGTTGTGCTATGCATACCAAGTAAATCAAATGAAATGAATAGCATTTCAGCTATTGGGTTGCAGTTTAAGGTCATTTAACCTTTTGTATCTTTTTCAGTGCCAGAGATCTGAGAGATTGGATCCAATGGTAGCTTCCTTTCCCTCTGACATGAAGAACTGTTAGAATTTTAGAAAAGTGGAAGCACAAAAGTGTTCAGTGTAATAGGATTGCCATTCAAAAGGCAATTGACAAATAAGAGTAAGTGCATAAGGAATGTATCCCTCCTTGGGAAATGTGCAGCCTCCTGGTGCTGCTGCCTCACAGTCGAGGGAATGTTTTCCCCTTTTTCTGTACTAGGCTGACACAGGTGTTTTCCAACTGATTGCTGCTGTTTGTCTCCATTATGGAGTGGTAAAGGGCAGCAGAATTAAATGCTGCCAGTCAAATTAGCTTGTTTATAGTCAGTTTTACAGGACTGGATAATTTTTTTACTTCTAAATAACTGGCTATCTCTTACATAACCAAAACCATGCAAAAGATCATTCCATAAAAATACTATTTATATAAAATTGTGTCTAGTATGCTGTAATCTTCACCAAAGAAGAATCTTTAAACAAATGGTTTCCAGTCAATTAAATGCAGTCAATAACTAACTAGAAGCCTCTTGTCCCTAATAGCTATTCCAGGATTACTTTTGTTTTCTCAGGATCAATTCTATCACTTTACAGGGAAGTTATCTACTTTTGCTTTCAGCGTCTGTGTTGGAAAGTAGCAGAAACCTGTCCTGTAGGGAGAAGAAACTGGGCTGTCTGCAGCTCTTCTTTTTCCCCATTTCAGAAGGAATGGACTAGAAGGAATGGGGTGGGACTATGTAGCATTGTCATCCTTTGCCAAGGATAGGTGGAAGCTCCTGACCTACAAGTCACTACAGTGTTGGGTGGATCTGCTGTAGTTTACTGAGAAAAAAACAAAGTGGAATCCAGGCTTCAAATTATTCTAATTTGTTTCCAGAAATAAGATCTATTAGCTAAAGCAAGTTGCACAAAGGAAGGGAATGACATGCAAACCACGTGTCTTTCCATTCATAACTGATTGTCTCAGTACAGGATGCCATGTAGCTCTCGTTCCCAGAGGTTACTCATGGATCATCTTGTGAGCCTATTTCTTCAGAACTGATTGCTAGTTCCTTTTAATTAGGGATCATTTTCTTCTAAATTTGTATTCCTAAATTATATTTGGAGAGACCCTTATGACTGGGATAGCATCATGCGCAGTTACTTAAGTTGATCTAATCCTAACAGCGTTGTGTCCTCTGTGTTATAAATAAGCTGTTTCTTTTACATACTAATTGCTTCCTGATGGACCTTGACTTTGCTTTTCTGTAAAATTTATTCTTTCATCGTGGGTATTTGTTGCAGACACAAAAGGTGATTTTAAGCCTCATGCATCATGCTAGCTTCTTTTAAAAACTGAGTCAGCTTTATATAATCTTAAATATTTTCCCTTTTTTAATAAATGTCCCTCTCATAATTACATTGATGTTCTTATATATAATAAATGACTTGACTGTGAAATAAGTAAACAAAGTCAAGAGTTTTCATTCCTCTCTTTCTTTTGGCTACAAATTATTCTCATCTGTTCCATCTAGAGCAATGGCTATCAGTACAGTTCCCTTATGTTATTTTTCAGGTCCTTTCTAATTCACCAGTCCATGTAAATAGTAGAAATACATAGCAAGAATTTAAGATGCTCCCTTTATAAAATGTCAGTGATAGAGGAAAAATAAATTACCCTGAGCTGAGCTCAAGATCCTGCCCTCAATTGCTCATATCTCAGCTGCTGCTACATTCATGGTAACAGTAGAAGGCAGGCAGCCATAGGTTCTCATATGTGTCAGTACTTTGAGGACCTGTCCTCGACAGATGCCAGTAGGGGTTTCACCAGTGGGAAGGAAGTTGAAAAGGAACTTCCATTAAGGCAGTTAGATTAAACAAGTTCAGTGAGGCAGAAAGATCTCTGTTTGTTTTGCAGTACCTTTTCATCCAGGATGGCCCAGGATTACTAATGTCCTGGAACAGCTGTGCACACATAGTTTACTAGCTGTATGATGCTTAGGCTTTTGTGTTTGTTGCTGTGGTTTCATTGGGGTGTTTGAGAGTAGCATCTGTGTCTTGTCAAGTATCATCATCTCTGCCATCTAAGGTAAAATATTTTACTGGTTTAAATTCATCTCAGTTTGGGACTTGGGACAGGTGAAGAGAGGGAGTGAATCTGATACCAGTCCGACCTCTAGCTTTCCCATCTCTCACTTCAGTTAGTGGAGCTGCAGAGATTCCTACCATCTGGTTGGGACATGTGGTCAGCAGCTGCAAAGTGACCACATTGCAAAGGTATGTTCTGTGCACGAGTGTGTTTAAGTATACAGATTTTTCTTGAGTGGGAATTGTCTAATGAATTACTTCTGCATTAGTATGGTTCTGTTGATTTGGGACGTATTCTGCGCATTCTTTTCCTTTAACTGAGTTGTAATTTATATGCCATACACAAAGACTGAAATTGCAACCTTCTGCTCTTACATAAGGCCACATATGCTCTTACGTTTTGTCACTCTGCATTTTACTTTTATCCAAGCAAATTTATCCCTTAATTTCTGTTTTTTATTTCACGTTAGTGACTGTATCATGCAGTGAATTAGGAAGGAGTGTTTTTCTCCTTGAAATTGTTGAAAACTATTATCTCAGTAAGTGGTTAGCCTCTTGGTTAGTTAAAAAGTACTAATTTAATGTGGAGGATGTGGTCTCTAGAGCAAATAATAGCTGCCTAGGCTCCCTTGGATAGTTATTTTCCACATTAATGGTTCTTTGAATTTTCACAACTATGTTTCTCATACAGATTTTCTTGTTTGACACCTTAGCATTTACTATATCATAAATTATACAGATGCTAAATTTAGTTTGCTTCTTATAAATTGTACCTTTTTCTGAAGGAAAAAGAATAAGCCTGTGTGTACACTTGATGTTGTTAGTGATTGTGATCCAGGTCCCTTGGCCCTTGGAAGTGATGAGGTCTTGCTTTGCAGTTGTCAGACAGCTTTCACTCTAACTGGACTTGTAAAAACGATTTAAAACTATTAGTGAAAGTACATGTACTGAGAAGTAAGAAAGGTAAACATGCTGCTCTTCATCGAGAGAGTTAAGAGACTGTTATGAAAAGGATTTGCTAAAGCATCTTCTGATATAAGCACACCTGAGGAGATTTAGATTGACTGGTCTTGGTCCATTGGTGCTTCCTCGTGCTGTTTCCTTACTGACAGCCCTATTGTCACCTTCCTTCACATGCTGACTCTCATATCCTCGCTGGCCCACATGCTCTCAACAGCTTTTTGTTTTCACTGTTTATTATCAAATGGCTTGACCCAGCAAGACTACATGTGCTGTCTGCTTTCTTTCACTGGGAGATGAATTTTCTGGAGAGAAATGGTGAGGGTGCAATGCTAGGAATCAGGTTGCTGGTTTGTCTTCATGAACAAGTGATGGCTGGCTGATGCACCAAGAAATATGATGTGGTTTTTTTAAAGAGCATAGGTTAAAGCAGTTGTATAAGAAGGAAAGTATATTTACTGCTGCTTCCCTGTTTTACAGTTTTGACCTTCACAGTTCTCTAACATGGTTAAATTGAAGTAATTTAGCATTAATGTTGAAGCAATTATTTCATCCATATCTCATCTGATGAGTAGAGAAAACTGAGTAAAGTTTTCCAATACTATTTTTTATAGTTTGATGGTGAGAATCAGCAGGATAGAATTAAGATACTGGTACGGTGCATTGGAGAGAAGGAAGATGAGCTCTTAAAAGAAGCTGGCCATCAGTTATTTGTTTCTGCCTTTGTTTGTTTTGCTTCGAAGAATTCATTTTTTACCAAAATAATGGAAACTACTCTAAAAAGCAGCTATGCTTTCCTCTTTTCTTTTCTGGTTTGAAAAGACATAAACTTTTTTAAGAAAATTGGTATTGGTCATGCTTAAATTGTAAATCATCCTGACCAGAAACATTGACACTCTGATTGTTATTCACCTAATAGAAAGAACACCAAAATACAGGTAATGTAGATAAGGCTAGTGAGATTCAAATGGATTATCAAAATGTGAAACATATGTTTGCCTATTTTTTTAGTCTGATATTTCTCTACAAACCATTAGTTTATGCACTAATTGCATACAGCTGATTGGCTGCTAGTTTTGTTTAAGGGGGCATCATGGTTCAAGCTTGCTTAGTACTTTTTAGAAGTGTTTGGAAAGAGGCTTTTTTATGTAATACCGTGTTTTACAAGGAGACAACTCATTACCAAAATAGGAAAAGGATTTTTATCGAAGTTGGTATTATTTCAAGTAGGCAATCAATTGTGGATCACTTCTGGTTTTCTGCACCGGTTGCTTAGAAAATACTATTTAAACACAGTTTTTTTGGTGTACTTGGATGTCTTATTTTCATTTTAAAGTTATTTTTTTGAATTTGTGAGGAAATGAGGAAATACGGGAAACATACTGTAACTATTTCACATTCAGATGACACACAGTATAAATATCTGCATTTCATAGATAGAAATGGAGGCTACCTATATATGTAAGAATTCGTTTAATGGCAGTCATGACAAGGTGTTAATTAAAATATAAGATTTTTGAGCAAAATGAACATGATCAATCAAGTTCTTGGCTGGTCAGGCTGTTAAGGAGAAAATAAAAGAAAACGTTTCACAGAATCACAGAATAAGCTGAGTTGGAAAGGACCCACAAAATTCGAGTCCAGCTCCTGGCCCTGCACAGTCCACACCCAAGAGTCACACCATGTACTCAAGAGTGTTGTCCAAACACTCCTTGAACTCTATCAAGCTTGGTGCTGTGAACAATTCCCTAGAGAGACTGTTCCAGTGCCCAACCACCCTTTGGGGTGAAGAACCTTTTTCTAATACCCAACCCAAACCTCCCCTGACATGACTTCCGGCCGTTCCCTCTCTTTTATTGAGACTTCACTTCTATTATGCCTACTTCATTCATAAGCTAAGTACAAATACTTGTGCTACAATAGATAATTAGTAATGGGCTGCACCAAGTGGATGTCAACTAAAGTAGTAGCCATGTTTGCTTCAGCATCAGTTTCTTTTTGAGGACTCTGATAAAACTCAAAGTAATCAGATTGATGGATTGTCAATAGAAAAACAGGGAAATCCAGGCAAAACTTAGTTAGTCCAATATTGGTCTGATTTACTTGTCACCAAAGATGCTTCTGCCATCTTACATAGTCTTCATACTTCCCTGATTCAATCAACAGTTGATTTAGATCCTCTGCCATTCTCCCAAAAGTGTTCACAAAATTGTTTCATTGTAAGCTCGGGGTTTTTTTGAGAGTTGTTTCTTTTTCCATGTTGCTGTCATTCTGTTAAGCATAAAGTAAAAATTATTATGCAAATAAGGATAAATCTTGAGCTTTGTGATACTGCAGATATGAACGACTTCTGGCTTTTAAACTATGCCTGATTTTATAGCAAATGTGTTATTGTAATGTTACTCCATATGAAATGGAAAGTAGTTCTATAAAGCTTTCACCTCTAGAATGTATATACAAGATGTTGGTTTATTCTATAGAGAAGAAGGCTTTTCCATACATTCTGTGAAGATTTTTCAACCAACTCTGGTAGTATATTATGTCTCTGCCTGGCCATAGTAAGGAGAAGCTGAAAGCCTTTTTCAGCTGTTTGTTTACTCAACAAAATGGGACAAAACATCTTTAAATAGAGTTCAATAACCTTATTTTAACATACACATCTACCTCCATAGGCTAAAGGAAATGCAGCTATGCTGTCAACACTAATTGGCCACAGTTAAAAATGAGTTGCGTGAGCCATGTTAAACAGTTTGCAGGCTGATCCCTAACATAATTCTAAGCAGCTGCATACAGGGCCTGATTGATCCTCATCACAAGTCTAACATGTTTTTACCTTTAAATTTGAGCTATTACTCTCCATGAGGGATATTTAAATGTGTCTGTTCAAGTCCCAGTCTAAGTCTGAACTGGTTTTCCTAACTTTTTTTTTGTTTTATCAAGATCTTTTGTTACTTGTATTTCAACATACAAAGAAATATAGATATGCAGTATTGCATAATGTATGTTAAATGCAGTGAAGAATCTTTGCAAACATTTGCATAATGCTAGTCTGATAGCAAACCTAATTTGTGGTTGGAATTCTGGGGCCATAAAAACGCAAGTCCGTTTTGGTAGCACAAAGGCTGGGTTATTTTTACATACAGCACTGAAGCACAGTTTAGTTTGTACCATTACTTTTTAGTCAGCTGATCTTGATCAGTTATCATAAGGTGATTTACTGTTAAATTTAATTTTTGCATAATTGCAATTGCTTGCTTCAGAGACATTTTCAAGGGAAAACATCTCTGCTTTGGTTGTCTTTGTTCTTTTAGGTGCCAGCTTCAGGCACATTGAATACAGCCACTCTGTGTAATAGTCCTTCAGGTCCAGGTGTTCTTACTCCTGTGTCAGCACCACTATTTTGCTTCCATGTACAACTCCAACAGAGGTTAGGAAAAGCTGCAAAACTAGAGCTCCCTACTGATGTACAAAATTGTCTGCAGTGATGAGTTGCAAAATGAGTAATTACCTGAATGACTGTGCTGCAGTAAATTTTTCATGTCTACAGTAGTGGCATTAATTTTAGATCTTGAGAGAACACCATTGTTACTCTGTATTGTTATAGGGGTATAAATGAGCTTACAGTTTCTAATTTTCATGGGTCACAGTCAGCTCTGGACAATATTCCCTGTCACTCCTTGTAGTAAATATGATGATAGTGCTTTCTCAGAGATGAACACAGACAGCTGCCTATCACAGATATTTCAATGCTCCAACATCAAAATTGCTTCATCCAAGAGGTATTGAGGACTGGATATAACTATCATGCCATGATACAGAGATCATATCAGAACCTGCATGGTATTCAATCACCTTAATATCAAACTTGTTGTAGAAACAGACCACTCTTCAGCTGCTGGGCTTATCTTTCACTGTATTATGGATTGCATCTTTTCTTTTTCCTTAACTTACTCCATGCCTAATTCTTGCTGTTGAGTAGGCTTGCTATGCAGGATGTTTCTACATACACAGTGTTCATATTTCAGTACTACTTGACTTAAAAGCTACGTGGTCTGTACAGAGTCAAGCAATCCAGTTGCCCAGTTCAGTAGAAACTGTTTCAAAACTGCTCTGTCTTCACTGTCATCCTTAAATTTCTCATAAAACCAGAAATAGTTTTCTCCAATGCATATTGTTTGAGGTGGTTTTGTTAGCTTGAGCACATTGATAACTATCTCTTGGTTCTTGTAATAATAAAACCAAGCTAATCAGGCTTATTGAAGAGGGAAGTTCACTGACAAGTAATGCTTCATGAAGCCAGCTGATGTCTGCCAATGCTAAGTTAAAATTAGCAAGTCAAGGCAGATCCAAGCTGACTTATCTTACAGGTGGGTTTGGTCATAGTATGTGTGAATAAATCTATACTGAACACAGCATATCAGTGTTTTTATAGAAGTGGTTTTTGATCTAGTAAGCCCTACTGTATACCAGTTGCTATACAAAGTGATAGTTTGAGTTCCTTTCTAGCGGTGATAACTGCAGAAGGCTTGTGCATGTGAAGCAATATGCGGAATAAATAGACTCCACAACTAAGTTTAGTTATGCAGTGGGTATGTATTGGAGCTCCGGCACAAGTGAGATAGCTCTCATAAGGACTTGTGCCCCGAGCCTCGGGCTGTCCCACAGCTTTATTCACAAAGGTATTCCATATGTAAGAGATTGCACAACTTTGTTATGCATATTCAACCCCTGGCCTCGCCTGTCCTCGCCTCGTATGGTAATCAGGTCCACGCCCTTCTGGGCATGCGTTGATGGCTCTGGTGGTCGCACGGGGGTCTCTGAGGCTGAAGATTTTGTGATCTTCCTCGGGAATGAACTTTTAAATCTTTTCTCCTCTCGCATGCGCTTCTTGGTCNGGTAAATGAAAGCAGTTTTTTGTCTGTCTTTTGTTCTCACCATGATGTTTTCAGTTTCACTTAGACTGTGACTTCTGAACAGCTTTATGTCCTACTGAACAAGAAGTAAAGGAGTTCAACCTCTGAAAAGGAAAAAACCCCTTATTTTTCTCTAAAATATGTATGTAGTGATGAATATTCAGTCTCTCTAAGCAAAAGGTATGCTTTCAGTTAACCTTGGGATGGTGAAACCCAGCACTGTGCTATGAAAGAATCTTGTTAAAACGTGATAACAAGGATTCATTGAGAGAAAGCTTGAAAGCTTTGAAAGTTGCGATGCAAAAAATGGGAGGGTGTTGTGCACACTGTATCAGCAACTCTTTTTATGCTTTTAAGTATCTTCTTTTTAGGGTGAGGATTGCTTGGGTTCTTATATCTTCTGAAGTAAAGTCCATAATTATGGCTGTTCTTCAGCATTTTCTTCTGATCATGACTTTGCAGTAAGAGACTTGCCTCTGAGCTGAAGCACATTAGCGCCTCAAAGGTAGTTTAAATAATCTGTCATTCAGGTTGAAGTGTTTGGAAATTAGTTGAAATAAAGTTTCCTCCCACTCTTTGTTTTCTCATTGTAATGGAATAACCAAGTGGGTTAAGCCTTAAATGCTTCTCAGCAGTTTTCAAGGATAATGTGCTAAGTGTACTTGCAGGTTGGCTACACTATTAGCTAGTGCCTTTGAGGATTACTTGAAAGAGAATATGTAGATTAGTGTCCTAGTACTTCTTTCATAAAAGCTGAGATTTTCTGTTTAGAAATGCAGGCTACAAAAACCTGAATCACATCTCATGTTAAAAAAAAAAATACTATTTTAAACTCCATCCACCAGTTCAGCAGGTATTTCCAGATAAAATTGTGAGTATGTGTTGAGAACTGTCCCATTCTCTTTCAAAAACCATTTGGGCAGTCATCAAGTTGCATTGATGAAGGAAACTGTCCGTACCTCTTCAGAATTGCCTCTCTGAGTCAGAAATAAACTTATCAGCTGGGCCAGAGTGCGAGTGAGTTTTAGCAGTAGATGACACTTCATCCTAGCTAGGTGCCTAGGAATCCCATTGCTTATTAGGTTTGGGCCATCAGTATGATGTCCTCTACAAAATGCTCATGGAGGGGAATACTGCAATAGATGTATTTAGCATACATAGATTCTTTTGTGTTTTTAAGTGAAGCTACATGAGAGCAGAAACTGTCAAGAGGTCACTTGATGGTATTTTGTTGTTCAAGAAACAGTTGTAAAATGAAGTTTATGTCCAAAAAAGGCTTGGTCTGAGGAACTGATTAAAAGCAGTACAAATGGACTAAGTATTTTTGTGCTAAGTTATTTTTACTCAAATTTCTGTCTTTATATAACCTAAATACTATAACCAGGTTAGGATCTCAGAAATTGTATAATTACTTGATAGTAGTAACATACTGCTATCATGCTGCCCTCAGCACTTCATTAGCAGCTTCTTACTGATGTTTCCCCTTGGCAGTGAAGTGTCAGAAAAGATCACTCATAGTCTAGGCTCTGTGCCCTCTTAAATTGCCATGTGTCATTTTTAATGGAATGTTAGGATTTCTAACCTCATATATCAGTGGTATTTTTTGACCATATTTAAACAACTTGTGCAAGTGCTCTTTCATTAGCAAGTTAGATTAATTTATTTTTAAAGAAATCTAGATTGTGCTTACTAAATCTCTAGGAATGAGAAGAAAGTTATGCCAACTTCTGGCAAAACTGTGCTTCAGTTAATAGCCAGACTGACAGTTCTTAGAGTCTTGAAAAATTATAAGACAAAGGTGTTTTCTGCTGTGTATCAGCAAAGCATACTTTCTACTTTAAAGAAAGGGTAGCTTTGAGAACAAAAAGTGTGATACTGTCCTGTTTTAAAACAGGAGAGCAGTACAGCTGTAGGCTGCTACAACTTTTTAACATGTTGCTATAAAGTTTTGCAAGATAAGAGCTGTAGGGACACATGCATACAATGACCTGAAATCCCTGAAATGTCCACCTGTGATAAAGAAAAAGGGCACAGGTATGAATATTTCTAGTCTTTACCAGACCTTTTTTGTTGGCTGGGAAAAGACTACAGGGATGTTAGTCTTTGTTCATCTTACATACTTGATAGTTTCTGTGAATTAAAGTATACCAAAGATGTATTTTTATAAGAATTTTCTCCTTATTCCTTTCTCTTCCCTCTAGGAGTTTATGTACATTAGTATTCTGTTTGTATAGCATCAACAGACTCTCTAGGTATTCCAGTCTCTGGATATTTAGATAGTGCTTATTTCTACAAAAAGACTAACAGAATTTGAGCGCAACAGACCTGGGGACTCACTCACTGTCTCATTTCTTTAAGATGAAGGTTTGCTTAAAGTGAAATCAGGACACTTAGTAATATGTGGCACTTGAACTTGAGCACACAGCTTGAGTTTCTGTTCTGTTGCAGGTGTTTTTTTGGTTTGTTTTTTAAGACTTGCAGGTAGAGGTAAACTTAAAAGATGGCCCAGTGACACAAATTTTACTCTACAGAAGAGAATTTGCTGATAGTACCGATAGGGTGCAGTAGTCATGTATGGTTCAGTTCATCAGATTATGAAATTCTGTATTGGTCACAAGAGAGCAAATGGTAATACTTTAATATAATTTCTCCAAGCCATTGGTCTGTTGTAGTCTTCTGCTACTCAGGTTGTGGCTACATATTTAATAGAGGTCCTTCTCCAAAGTCTCTTTGCAGCTGCTTTTTCCTGCTGTGGTGTACTGTTACTGCTCATGTTGGTGTAGACATGAAACGAAGTGGGACAGGGAAGTGGTGTAGCTAAGCAGTAACCCAGCTTAAAAAAAGCAGTTGAAGGTCAATAAGCTGCTGCTGTCTCTGAGATGTCACACAAGCAAGGAGATAGTTTTGTTGCATCACTCTACAGCAGGACAATTGTAGTGTCAGTCCCTTCTGCCTTCTTGCCTCTGCTGCTCTTTCAAGACCAGGAAACTCTGTGGTTAAATTTAAATGTACCATCCATTTGTTGAAAGTGTACTCACTCGTGTTTCTGCTTGATGATTGGTAGTGTTACACAGGGGAGGGGAAAAAGCTTTGGATAATCTAAATTAATTTTTCTTTTTGGTGCTCAGTTTTTGTCCTGTAATTTCAGTGTTCTTACCCTGGCTCTCTGAGAAAAAGGAAATTATGTGTTTTGAATTTATAAAAATAAAGCTAAACTCAAGCATGCCCGCTTTTTTTTTTTTTTTTATTCATAGTCTTGATGGTTTTATTTCTATTATTATTAAAGTATCAACTCTTCAGACATCAGGAAAGAATGCTTATGGTTTAATGATTAATTGCCTGTCCTAGTAGAAAAAGGCATGCTGTATTAAACCTCTTGCCTAGAGCTCCCCCAAGATCCAAATTAGCGAGTTTTCTTTAAAAAGTATGTACCCTTTTAAATTCAGCAACTTATTTAATGATGATGATGAGAGTTCAGCAGCTGTCAACAACAGCATGAGAGTTTAAAAAAGACAAATACGGACAATTCCCAAAGATGTGCAGTGATGGGGCAGGAGGCCGCAGACACAAATTGCAACAAAGATTGCTTTGATTCTATATAATGAAAAACCTTACCTCAAGGGTGATCAAACTTCTGAAGAGGTTTCCAGGAGTGATCTTAGGTCTCCGTATGTCTTTATAGACTAACGGACTCTCGCGTGTCCCATAATGTGTTTTTCACATAAAAGACGGGCTAATTGAGATAGAAAAAGCAAAATTAATATTTTGCATAATGGAAGTGCTGAGCACTCAGATGGTTTCAATTCCTTCAAGCTTGCAAGTATTAAGCCTGTTTATTAGTCAGATCCTGTGATTTTTCAGTAAGGGAACTGATACTGAAGAACATGCAGTTCATGACTGAGTATATAAGTGTATAGCTTTTTCTGATCAGTTTTGGTTTCAGCAGGATGCATTTTAATTTACATGTAGTCATCCAGGACATACAAGTCAGTCTCTAAATGAATTATATATGAAAGAAATCTCATAAAAACTTTTTTCTAAGGTTTGGTAATATTCCTTAAACTGTTTGGAGCAAATATTTCTCAGTCAACCAAAGTAGATGTAATTACACTGCCAGATTTGTTACTCTAACCTGAAGTATGCCTTTATCAAAATCAGGATAGGACAAAGGTAGTTCTCAGTGTATGGAGATTTAAATAGACGAAGAGTGCTTCTTCCTTTTAATCATGAACAAGACTAGTCATTTCTGATATTTCTGATTCATCACCTTCTCCAATGAGCCAGTGGTAATTGTGGTAGAGCACAGTGAAATCTGCCTTTGACGTGTTTGAGACAAAGGCGTATTGGACACTTGCATTAATACATTGTGTGACTCTAAAAAGTGAGTCAGAAATTTGAAAGGAGAAAAAAACGTTCTAATGCTAAAGAAAAAAAAAAGCAGATAAGACAGAATATGAAAGACAAGTTCTTCTGAGGTTATTCAGAAGAAATGGGACTGAGTTACATCACACATTCTCCCTTAAATTTTATGTACTAAGGGACAACTTAACCTAATTCAGACAGCTTGTCCTTCCAGTGACGTCTTTGTATAAGAAATTTTTTTGTTTCAAAGTGACTTAAATTCAAGTCTCTTAATACAGACTGTGTCTATTGTAGGAAAGTTTAAATGTTCACGTATGTTATGCCCTAGTATCACCTCTCAAAAGCATGTTGAAATACTTTCTGGCTTTTTTGAAGACATGGGTGGCAATATCTTGCTCCTCAGTTAACTGTACCTAAACATTTGGCTGGTAGGAATGAACATAAAAAAAGCTTTTCGGTTCATTGAGGAAAAAAGTGAAATGAAAAGTTTTCATATACAGAAGAAAAAGTTAAGATCAAAATTTAGCTAAAAATTATTAGACTTTTCCATATTTGGAAAAAAAATTATGATGTCAAACTAAGTGGATTCTTTTCTGTGCAGTAAGGTCATGGTGCAAGCCACAGTTGCTTATAGCTATGAGAGTGACCTGAAAAGTCATTTGCTGCTGAGGAGGCAGTGTTCTGTTCCCCGTGTCAGCAGAGGATTGCGTCCCTGCAAAGAACCCCAAGACAAGCCTCTTTCACTGCTTGCTTTTTTGCCTTACCTAAGGCCAGAACTTTTCATAAATAATGGTCAGTAACAGACTAAAAACACATTCTTTCCCTGAACGGTAGCTGTAGATCATGCTCTTACCCACTGACCCTTAACTTACGTTGTTGGAGCCTCTTCTGGAAATTTGGGTTGGATATTTTCAACAGTCTAAATTGAAGAATCATTGCATTTAGCAGCCATGGAGATCTTATGTATGCTAGTGCGTCATTGTTTTAGAAATCCTGCAACCAGAGGAAGAGAGGACTCCACACTTGCTGCCTCCAGTGGCGTCAGGCCTTCTCCTCTTCATCCCAGCTATAAGCTGATGGGCAGGGAAGGTATTGTTTTCAAGTGGTTCCCATTGAGTCTGTCCTCCTGGATAGGTGAATAACTTTATTCCAGCCACATAGGTGGTTGTTTTTTTTTTTCTTAGACTTCACCCTTTGAAAAAATTACAATGAAGATTTACAGGCCTATTGCTATTTAACGATCTTTTGGCAGAGGTTTTCTTTTGAAAACAGAATAAAGGAAAGGAAGATTAGAGTTATGGATGGCTTTATAATCAGAAAAAGCCATAGCCTCCAGGCTCCAGTGATGTCCCTGACTCAGAAAGGCTTTGGATGAATGATTGTATCATCTCCCTTGAGACATTTTCTCTTTAGAGTTTTTGAATTAAAAAATTGTTAATATTAAAATCAGTAACTTCTAGTCCATGTGAATTTAATTTACATTTCACAAATTAGTAGTTAGGAATGGGCTTTTTCTTCTTTCCAGCATCAGTGAAGTGTTACCAATTTAATGAAAGAAAGCAGTTTTCATTATACTGATAATCAGAGAATCATATAATGGTTTGGATTGGAAGGGACTTAGGTCATCTGGTTCCAGCCCCCCTACCACGGGACTTAGATCATCTTGTTCCAGCTTTCCTGCCATTGCCAGGAGCACCGTCCGCTAGATCAGGTTGTGCTGAGCCCCATCCAACCTGGCCTTGAACACTTCCAGGGATATGGCATCCACAGCTTCTCTGGGCTGTTCCAGTGTTTCACCATCCTCACAGGGAAGAATTCCTCCTGATATCTAATCTAAATCTGTCCTCTTTCAGCTGAAAGCCATTCCCCTTGTTCCACAACAAAGTTTTATGTTTTAGAAAGACTTTGGAATCCTTAAGTCAGCACTCAAGGCACCCTAGTTATCAATGAAGGATTGCACCTTGTGTTTCTTTTAGCAGTTTCACATATTTGTTCTAGGCATCTTAATGTTTATGAGGTTCCCACTCAAATCTAGACATGGCTCTCCAGGTGGGAAATTCAAAGTTTTAAGTGGCATTCTTTGAAGAATCAATCCCATTCAGTCATAAGCAAGGATACAGGATTGTTATTAGTGCCTTTTAATGACAATATTGGTAAGCAATATCTGAGTAACATTTTATTTCATTCTAGTCAAAGTATTAATTGCAGTAGTAAAGCCCAAATATAGTGAATTGTGCATCTGTAGTTGCAGTTACCTTGCCTTTTCATTTGCAGAGGTTAAGTGGTCACATTATCAAAGGCAGTGGGTTTTGGTTTTTTTCCCTTCAGATCTGCCTTTTAGGAACACAATCTGTTGCCCAGGGCTGCAATTAAAACTTGCGATGGCATTGTAGCCAGTGCTGTCAGCAGCGTTGGGAGCTCCAGCTATTGGGGCTGCACTGCCACTTCATTTCCCGTCAGGGTCCCTGTGCAGGCTCCAGGGATTGCGGTGGGGCTCCTTGTAAGTAACTTCCACATGGTGTTTTTAAATTGCTGGTTTTCAGGTTTGAGCATAACTATGCTCAGCATCAAGCCAAGGCTTTTTCTTCTCACATAATTGCTTTTCATCCTGAAACTGGAATGTTATTACCAGGAGCTGCTAATATTTCTGCGTGCAGTTTGATAACAGTAGGTGAAAATAATTCCAGACCACAAGTGCCAGGAAGTACAAGTTACAGGTTTGGTTTTGCTCTCATTCTAAAGGCCTGACTTTGAATATAACTCAGAAATCTTTTCACTGCCTAAACCAAACAAAGCTACCCATGGTTAATGGCCCTTCATAGAGGAAAAAGGCAATCAACTCCCACTCAAAAATATACCATAAAGTATTTAGAAAACCAAAATGTATTTTAAATTTATACTTTTTGAGCATGAAGATCTCTTATTCTGGGACTTCAGCTGCTGAGGGAAAAAGCAGTAAGGTCTTTATTTTATTAATACTTTTCTATTACAAAAAGACAGTAAAATGTTGTAATGTTTCTTTATTGCAAATTAAGAAGCTAGTAGTAAATATCATCGGGAATGTCTTTTTGTTGAAAGGTAGAGACAGAAAGTGATTATGAATATAAATACAGTATGTGATAAAAATTACAAAGAAAAGCACATTCCCTTGTTTTGAAACTATTGGGATATTCTGAAAGCTTGTCATAAAACCATTTTACACCATTAAAACCAGAGTCTGTTGAATTTATTCACTGAGTAAATAACTACTGATCTGTGATCGTTAATACAAATTCACCTGACTTCAGGTATTTTTCTTATTCTAGAAAAGGTTTGTTTTGTTTTGGAATTTCAACTGAACTCTGTCTTTAAGTACTACAATATTTCTTTATGCTTTGATTTTGCTTTTTTGCTGTTCGGCTTCACTAGAAATTAAGAATATTTTATAGATATATTGTTGAATGCAGCCATTTTATCAAGGGTAAAACGTAACACATATATGTAAAATATAGATTAATGCTGTGTTCAGTAGAAGGTAGCATTCAAATAGGCAGCTGTCTCAGAAACTTTACTCTGACATATAAAGTCGCAAACTTTCTAAAGTTTGATATATGGGTAACATCTGTATTATGCTGTTCAGCACAGAGCCCAGTGGGATTTGAAATTAAGACTACCTGTGAAAGTTAAGTGAGCCAGCACTTTGCTTTCTGACTCCTGCTTGTGCAGGGGCTCTGTCAGTCTTGTTGTAGCCTTTTGCTCTTCTTTGCCAAATAGCGCTTCTTACGTGTCAAGCAGTTAAACTTTCCAAGTCAGTTGCACAAATATCAGTTCTTCTATCCCTCTCTTGGTAAACCTCTCCTTGCTTTACCAAATGCCTGGTGTATGCTTTGAGGAGCTTGAGGAAAGAGAGGACAAGCATTTGTGATTGTGCCACAATAATTATTTGTCAAGTGATTGTGTCAAGCGCTGTCTAGAGAGCACTGTTGGATGATCTCTTGTAAGCTGGGATATGGGAATATATCTGCACCTGCTTTAGAGTTATCAGTGCTGTATTCATTCCTGCAAATTACTTTATAGTGTGGCATTAATAAACTTTTATGGTATTATTTGCATTTATTTTGCCACAGAGCAGTTTGGTTTTCACACCTCTGCCCTGGAAGGTTTCAAAGTTCAGTGCGCAGCTCTAGAAAGATGGAGCCACCACTCTCTCTAGTTTGATTTACAATCTAATACCACCATTTACTGTTAATTTCACATGCTCAGAAGTGCTGCTTAGTTTATAATTTTCAATGTCCCTTTTCCTACCTCTTAGTCTTCTCATTTCGCTGTTCTTTTAAAGTTTCTAAAATAGTCAGCTGATTTCTTTAATGTAATAAAAAGCTATTGTTTGGGACAAAGCAGAAGGGAATGTTGGAAGGCGAGACAGGGTAAAGATTATAGGATCATTTTAGAGTTATTTTTTTACTTTATGTACCACGGGGGGAATATAAGGTACATACTGAAACCTTTTGACACATTCAGATGGCAGCCTATATTAGTTTTTTGCAAATTCTTCTTAAAATAATATGCATTCAACACTATCTCAAATAAATACTGAGGACACACAGGTTTTATGCTGAAATTGAGTTGGGTTTTAGCTGTACTTACTGTCAATACTAATTGCTTGCATTGCTTACAATGAACAAACATTTTTGTGGCAATAGAAATAGACCTAAAGAACTCCTTGTAAATACTTGGTATTTTTTTCTGTTTCTCCCTTAACTTACACAATCATTTGGAGCAAAAGTCTTTTTGGAAGGACCAGTGGGGAGGGGCAGAAATGTGTGTATTCTCTGTGCAGTACAGGAGCACAAAATTTACTGCTGTTTATTAAACCTATTCTTTTTTTAGAATTTTTCTGTACCAGTAAAGATGTGTTTCAGACAATTGTATCACTTCTAAGAGATCTTTTAAGCAGTTGCAAGTGTTGGCTGTCTAACTTCTCAGTTCTGTTAAAACTTGAAACTTGAATCCCAAAGCACTTTCTAGTTGAAAAATAAGAATTAAAGTTTATTCACAGCTCCTTTTTGTTTTAAATATGTAGTTTGCATTATGTAGTTCTTACTTCCAAAAAATGCATCATTATAGTTCTCTGTCATATCCATAAAGATGTATCAAAACATTGCCTGTAACTTAACTTTAGGAAAAATAAAGTTTCTCATAGCAGTTTCTTTTTTGGTGTTTTTCTTGGAGTCTTAATTAATTTTTACTGTGTAAACTCAGCTTCTGGAGTAAAAACACTTCCAGCTGATCTGGCTAGTCTAGTTAGTTCTACAGAAGGCTTTGACTTTCCTTTTAGCAAAGCTTTAGGTGCTTTTCAGCTCTTAATCAGAGAATGAGACTAAAAATTGCATTGCTCTTTGGTCTTTGTACTTTGCGTGAGTGTATGCTCTGCTCCTCCTAAATGAGAAATAAAATAGCTTTGTCACATGAGGACTTTTACTGGCTTTTATAATTGAGTGTTTAAGAGTGTTGTCAGGCTTTTGATTATCTTGCTGAATTGAACAACTTCATAATTTTCAAGGGATGAATCATTTTTATTTTTCAATATAATCGTTGTTACCGGGTTATAAAAGTCTCAAAGGTAGCTGCTCTGGGTGTTAAAGCAGTAAGCATCCTTTCACTGTATCTTACCAGTAAGATTTGGTATTAGCTGGCATTTTCTTCTGAAGTGTTACATGTTCCATTTATATTAATCATATAAAATCCAATCACATAAGATGAAGCTATAGCTGGTTCTTGGTACATCTGTATCTGTCATGTTCTGAATCAGATTGAAAGTTTCCTCTGTTCTTTGAACTTTCTTATTTATTCAACGTTCGTGATAGGTATAGATAGATGGTTGGTGTTTAGATATTAAGTTTTCTTGCCTATTAACTTGTTCAAGTGTCATGGGCTGAAATCTCACTGCCTCAATGAAAATACGGTTTGTTTTCCATTTATTTTGAGAACTGTGTAATATCTATATTTTTCAGCACATTTGCAGTTTAGTCACTAATTAACAGGAATTCATGTTTTGGGTGCTTTTCTAGTTAGATATTTGTAGGGACCATCCCACATCATTTTCATATGCAATGATTTTTGAAGCTTGATGTATATCTGTGATTCATACATGCTTTTTATATGGCCTTTCAGAGAAATGGCATCTATTTGTATACAACTAATTCTACTAATTCTAATATTATATGGCATTTTAGACTTCAAACAAATAATGTTATCATTGTACAGGATGAAAGAAAAACAGACATGGCAATAGCTAGACTGCTAGTCTGTCAAAGCTGTTCACACAGAGTAGATTTGAAAATACTGACAAACTTCAGTTTGAGAGAGGCATCTGTAATACTGACTATCTATCAGCCTAACTTTATCCTTTGAAAACCTTAACATATTTTATAGTGAGAACATAGTTTTAAACATGAGACTTTCTGGAAAAGTGTTGCTTTTGGAATGAAGGGCTGTAATTTTAAATGTTAAAGACTTGCAGGAAAGGAGTTGTTAGGGCTGTGGATCCGTGCTGTCAATTACTGGCCATGTCAGCTACCTGGAGGGTCTTCTACCAAATCTATACAGGGAGGGTCTTCCTGCCATCTCATCCCAAACTGTAACTTAAAACATTAGAGACTTTCACTGCATTCTGTACATACAGGAAAATACCCATCCTGTGTACTTCACATTCTTCTCCTTGGTTCACCATTGGCTTATCTCTAGCAGTGCTTTCAGTCTCCCTGACCCTTAATTGCATTCCATGATTCTTATTTGCCATGCATATGACAACTTGTGCTACAGGAAAACCATTTTTGGAGTAATGTTATTTGATTGGACTCAGCAGATGATTTTTGGAGTAATGTTATTTGATTGGACCTGAAACTGCTATCTGGATTTCGATGCGCTGAACCGGTTTGCTGTTGCTTTTAATGAGCTAAACAAAGAAATTAAAGATCCATTTATGAATGACCAGATATAAATTACTTTCTTACAGCTTTCTTTTAGCTTTTAGGATTATTTGTGTAAAAGCAGGAAAAAAACCCCATTTTTAATCCATTTTCATATGCAGATATTTTTCTTCTTAATAAAACAGGTGTGGATTATAAGAACAAAGAGTAGTAGTGAAGCATATTTTAATTTATGTTGATATAACCTGCTTCTCGGAAAAATTCTTAAATATCAGTAGAGAAATGCTCACATATAGCTTATTTCCATGTCTTCTGCTATTCACAAAAACTGAGACTGGGGGAATCTTCACCTATGTTTTCTTATGTTTTTATTTCTTTCTGAAGGCTGAATGCTAACTCAAAGAGATTATAACCTTTTGAAGCTCATTAGGGTGGTTCATGAGTATGATTTGCTTTTAATGATGATTTCAGCAGATCCAGACCTGTCACAGCAAATTCATAGGTTTTTAAACAATTATCAAATTATATGGTAACTTTTCAAACGTAAAAGACAAACAATTATTTAACAAAATATGTAAGCCTTTTGATAGATCTGTCCTTATTAATTAGCACAGTCTGGCCATGGGTTTAAAATGGGGTTTGTACATTCTGTTTCATTCATACTGTATTGTTCAGAAATACACTTCTTTACAGTCATACATGTATCAAGGAATACATTTAAATATAATAATTCTTACTAGAGACTTTAATATGCCTTGCCCAAGTGATTCTATTTGTTATAATAATATAAAATGTAACTAGTAGAAAGTATACATCAGTATGTTACGATAGTATAAATCATCTATCCCTTTAATTTCAGAAGACAGCGCTCTTTTTATAATAATTCCTTGTGTGACTATCATGTACGTGAGTATTTGTATATCTACCTTAAGCTAAGCATATAATATATATACTTTATTTGAAAAAAATGTTGCTAGAGTTGTTACAGAAGCTGTGTTGAAGACATTGGGGTTTAATTTAAAATTTTGACAGAGAAGGCCAAGGAAACTTGAATCATATTCTTAATGATGATTGAAGAGTGATCCAGTAGTTATGAAAGATTAATACAGAGTAGTCTGCTGGAAGATAAACTGACTCCTTCACTCTTTGGCAGGTGGATGACATCTTAGGAGAAGGCAGTGACGAAAGTGATACTGAAAAAAAAAAGCCAGAAGAGGAAGGTGAAAAACCTCAGACTAGTGCAACAGAGACTCTAGGGAGGAAGGCAGATCAGAGACCTGGATCATCATCATCATCAAGTGAAAGAAGTTTAACAGGCAGTGTACCCAGGTATGAATTTTTCAAATGTAAGAAGTGTTAATAATGTTTCATTGTGTTTGTGCTATTCAGCATGCTTTCTTACAATCTGGTATTTGCAATCTGATGTTAAACTATGTGTAGGCAACTTTTTCTTGTAAGTCTGTGAAGCTGTCATGCTTATCTCCAAAATGTTTTGGGATTTAGTTAAGAAAGTGGTCTTAGTAGATGTCTTATTGAGAACCAGGGTATCACCTGTTCAGAAAGAACTGAAGGCAACTGTACTGCACTTCTTTTAAAGTTATCTCAATCCTGTGTCAGGTATAGAACCATGTCCTCTGCAGAGTTACTTTAAGTAAAATAAACCATGGTTTGGAAAGCTATGCTTTTTTTGTCCTGAATTTTTGAGATAGTTTTATACTGATCATTCATAACAATGAGGTTGTTGGGATGCTTTTCTGCTTAAAAAATTTAAACTTGCTAGTATTTTCTTCAAAATTGATGTTAGTGTCCCAGCATTGACTATTGGATAATGACTATCAACCAAGTTGCTAGTACATTAGAACTTAATAAACTAAGTGCTTATGTTAAATATGCTAATGAATGGTTCTCAATTTGCAGCCTGTTAATAGTTTTTAAGCTTAATAATTTAGAGCTAGCATTATAAGATTTTAATTTAGAAGTTTGAAGCTTTAAATTGATGTTTTCATGTTCAGTAAGTGTTGTATGTGCTAAAGAGGTACCATATAAGAGGGGAAATGTAAGAACAGTCTCTGAAAAACAGAAGATGAACAAGAAATAGTCCAGATATGATCCAGTACTTCTGATCTGGCTCAGCTCATTCCTGTTAGAGATGAGGCCTACAGAGACTATAGGTTTCTGCTGCTCCTCTACACCTTTCCAGTAGTTACTGACACTGGAACCGTGGCGCTTACAAAAAAATCTAGCACTTACATTTAATGTTAGTCTTGAAACTTACAGAATACCATGATCATTTCTCTGATTGGTGCCACTTCTGAAATTCTCAAGCATTGAGAAAAAAGTAATCTTTGAGAAAACTGATAGCTCCTACTGGAGGGGAAATATAGCCTTTCTCCTCAATCCATTGCTAATTCATAATCAAGGAAAATTGAGCTCAGAGCCTCAGAAATCCCTCAACTATCTTTTCTGTGCCCACTTACTAGAATTTTAAAAGGAACAGTGATATTTTGATTCCTAACTGTTTTCTTTCAAATATAATAGTACTTCCTTACAACAGCCACTCTTCCAGAAGACAGAAATTACAGTTTTATTTTCTTTCTTACTGACAGGAAAGACTGCTGCAAATTCCGGTGCAAAATTTTGTTGGTGGCATCTTTTATCCCAGTTGAACAAGTATATTCATTGTCACTGTAACTTTATTCCAGTTTCCAGTCTTGAGACACTCTACTTTGAGAATCTCAGGACCTAAGTTTTTTTTACAGCTCAATGCTTCCCAAGCTGTCAGACTCAGATTTGTTATAGTCTGGGATATTTTTCAAAAACTATTTCAGTGACAAACGATTCAAAACATATTAAGAAAATATTTGGTATGTGGTCAAATCTTCTTAAAAGTACCCTTAATAGCCAGCAGCACATCTCTAATATGGCTGACAAAATAATTGTAGAAATTCAACCATTTTGCCAAAGAATGATGGCTCCTCTGTTTTCTTACCCAAGCAACTCATTGCATTGTTTCACTAATAAAGTTGTAATGTTATTACACTGAATAGTCTTCCAAAATTCCTTTCTAGATAATGTGAGTATGCTGTTGATTTGATTTTTACAGTATAGAAAAGCTGAAGGTCTAAATTTAGAAATATTGGTGATTTAAAGTCATCATTTCCTGCCTCCTGGATCATTTGTTGCATTAGCATAGCTCACTTAATCATCAAGCAATCTGTCTGTTAAAGAGCTTCTGTGTAAGTCACCCTAGAAAAAAAAAATGTGTTGTGAAATTAATTTTAAGAACTAAGTCTTTCATTATCTTTTTCCTTAAATAGATTTTATTTAAGGGGACACTCAGTGAGGTCTAACTGCAAAAGGAAAGGGGATTGAAATTTCTCTATGTGGTCAGTGCTTGGATGTTCAAGAAAACATTTAACCTTAAGTCTGGAGTGAGCAAATCCTGAAATAAACAATTGCTTGTGTTTGCAGGTAATTGGAAAATGTTGTTTGTCTGAAGAAAATTCAAATTAATTTTGCTCTTACTGGTAGAGCTTCTCCCGCATAATTGCTTCAAACTTGTAATCTGAATTCTGTGGTGTATGGTTATTCTAAACTACTTATATTTCTGGAGACACTAGAGTTTTGTCATGCATAATAGTGAGGTCCTTTTGAAAATCTCATGTTCAGACTCCCTCAGTAAAAACCAGAGTTCATTACTGGAATTGGCCAGAACTAGAGGTTCAGTTCATTTCTAAAACTGCACTGTGGTTTTGGCTGTGGGCCTGCTATGTCAGTGGCCATGGGATTACAGAAGAACATGTCTCGTTTTGAAGACTGTTCCCTCAAAGCTTATTCCATCTATCTTCATGTTGCAGAGCCAGAACTTCAGTTAAGCGTTGGTGAATGAAGTTGAATCTTGCAGCTCAATCGGGGGTTTAAGATCTCTGCATAGAATTAAGATTGCTGGAAAACTACAGAAAGGAAATGCGGCCTATTTATTGATTTTGGCAATGAGATAATGAATCCCAGATCAATCGAAGTATGTTTGATAGGAGCAGCAACTCATTGTTGTTCCTTGATGTAATTTGGTAAATAAATGCAGTTTTCATACTTGAGTGCATTTATTGCATTTTAATGAGCATCTCACTCTATTTTGGAGAGATCTAATATGTCTCCTTAACAAAGCAGGAAACCCACTTGGCCTTTAAAGAGAATTTATAATTACTGAGTAAGGAAAGAAAAACAGATCTAAACTCTGCAAAATTAGAGATCCCTGATAGGCAGCCACCTCCTCTCCCAGCTGTGGGAAAGACTGATTTGCTTTAAGAATTTGCAGTGATAGGTGGCATTTGTTAGTTGGAAGGTGCATCCCTGGAAATGCTTCTCTTAAGGTGAAGCAAGTTAAGGAAGTTCAACATAGATGATGTGATGGCTCCAATTTTATAGATTATTACACTTGCAAAGTTTCGAATTTTGTTTCATACAAAACAGCCGGAATTTGTCTCCCATTATTAATTTCCTGTAAGTTCAGTCTAATTCGGCATTCTGAATTTTAACATCTGGGAGAAGAAAGCATCCTTCAGATAATGAGACAATGTGATGAATATTTTTTTACATAACCAAATTCTGGCTGACTTTTTGCAAGGTTGTTACAAGTACTTTTTTCTTGGGTTTAAAACTTAATTTACATGGGTAATACAACCCCTGGATTGCCCAGCATGTTCCAAGTCTGTACAGTACTCTTCTGATGAGTTTAAATGGCTATTCAGAGGGATGTTTTGAGGCGTTCACAGCTGAAACTTTCACCAACTTCATTTTTCCCAAAACTATTGATTCCATTCAGCCTCCAAAGTAGAAATTTTTCTTGATTCCTTTTGGTACTTTCTTTTTCCCTGGCATAACAGTTGTTCTCATAGTTACGGCAAGCTGAGAGGATGTTTAAATGACTGAATTCCCTTATATTATTAACAGTTTGGAAGTAAACAGACTCTTTGATGTAGTCCACATAAGCAGTTAAAAATTTGCTGCAGTTTTAGTGAGCTTTTTTTTCCCAGAAGCAATGGTGAAACACTCCAGACTGAAATCCAGGATCAGCTTCTAAAGAGAAGTGCGTCTGTTGGCAGCATATCTTGCTGTTTTCATGTGAGCCAGCTGTTCTACAAAATTTTAATGTCATTCCTGTTTGGAAGTGATTTTGATGGAGATTTTGAAATGGAAGAGGATTCTAGGCATGCAAAGCATAATTTGTTTCTGTACTTATATGTCAGAAATAAGTTTTCATATAGGAATGTTTTTGTTTGAAAGATCTCTTTTGACCCAAAATTTCCACATGAGAAAATCAATACTGAGGTAATAACAGCTTTTTGAAGCCATTTTAATTAACTTTTTTTTTCTCCAAAGGTAGGGTTTTTTTTTCAAGTGTTTATAGTCCCAAGTACTCTACCTTCTGCTACACTGAATCAACTTACTTTCAGTTTGCCAGCTAGAAAACTGTAGGTCCCGGTTCTAGAGGATTGAACAAATGGAAACAAATGCTGGATCTCAGTTGATAGTTTCTGTATCAAGGGTGTGCCTTTTTCAGGCCCTCTTGAAAATTGTACAGATGTCCTGAAAACCAGGAGTCCTTCAGCCGTAATCTTTATCTGATAGGTTTAAGATCTGATTAGTGTCCACCTTCAAAGCTTCATTAGGGTTGCTTTAGGCAACTGAGGTGCTTCCCATCCCCTTTTAACCACATTCTTTGGGTTGTTAAGACATTAGTTTTTTTGACAGTTGGTACTTTTGTTTTCCGTGTTCTCTTTAAGTTGATTCTCAGCTTTTTGTCTTCGTCTCATGTATTTGTGGTAAAATTGACCTATCCTAATTTGTATTTCTGAACCAGTCATTCTATCCCCTCCTCTCCTCAGAGGAAAAGTAGTTTGGAGAGGTAGATTGTTTCACTGATTTTCTGCATCTGTTAAGTTAAATCCCACCCTTTGGGGATTTTCTTTGTTACAAAGCACAAAAGATGGTTTTAAGAGCAAGCTGTGCCAAGGATGTTTGTGCTTAAAAAATGTAGTTACAGACCATGCTTTCTTTCATTTGAGTAGCTTTTCTTCATGAAAAGTAGATTTGATTGAAGTGAAATAGTGTCCAAGCTCTTAAGTGGTTCCTTCCCTATAGCAATCTTTTTCATAAACCTTCAGTAAATACTGGGGAATTATTCTGACTGTGTCTTTACTCATTGATCTGTGGAGCTTTAGCTGAAACCTGAATATTAAGAGGTTTTTAAATCAGGAAAGTTCAACAGTATTAGAATTAGTATTAGTTCAACAGTATTAGAATATCTAGAGAAGTCACTGACAAACTCAACTGTTCCAATATCATATTGGATACATCTTATAATTACCAGAATTAAAAAATGCAGGAGGAGGAATTGGGAACTGAAAATGTTACTATTCAAGCTGTGTACCAACATGTTTTTGTGTATCACCCCAGTTATTATCTTTAGATCCTTTTTTTTTAAAGATGCTAATCATATCACTTGACTGTAAACACACTTCTAAAAATCGTCATTCTTATACTGTGGCCTCACAAATATTATATATAATGAGTAGCGCTTCATTTGCAAGTGAAGTAACATAGATTGCTATGACAGTCTTTCTTTTGAAGGAGTATTTGAAGGCTTTTACAAGAGAGAACACAAGCATTCACATGGCTATGTTAGCGCAAGTTCTGTAACAGTGCCACTAGAAGACAGATTTTTCTTCTCACTAATGAGGTCAAAGCATCATTGGGTTTTCTTACAAAATGCTGAGTTACCTCTGTAATTAATTTAAAACTATTACAGAATATAGTTTTTAAGCTCTCTGATAAGAGAAACTTCTTTTTTTTTCTTCTTGTTAGAGTGGGATGGGGGATCCAGCATGACTTCTGCCCTGAGGAAGCTGTCAGCTGCAGGCAGTGCTTGTCTGTGTGTTTTCTCAGAGCAAATGGCAGGGCAAGGAGTCAGGTTTTTTCCACCATGTGAAGTAATTTTCTAAGAGGAAAACTACTTTTTATGTCTGCAGCAACCAGAACTGTGAGGCCTGTTTGTTACTCATGGCTCAAAAAGAAAGTTAGTGTGCTGGCCAATTGCTGCTCTTCAGTGTCTCCTCATGAGAAAGTTACCAGCCATCTTATATTCAAGAGTAGAATTGTTGTGGGCAGGTCATTTAGTCAAGTGAGGGGAAAGGAGTGCATCCTGTGAAGAGGGAATGCAGAATTCTACTTTCTTTTTCTTTTAATATGCCAGTGTTTTTCCACTGGGGAGATATCTACCTTCTAAATCAGCAATGAAACAATTTATCTGGATCTTAACATATGCTCTCCAGTGAGGTTTGCCAGGCTCATTGAACAGGGGTTAACAGTATGAAGGATCCCTAATTCCTTAGGTGCCTTCCAACTAGTCAGTATTCAGCCTTCAGCTATTTATAGATTATTGTTCACTTCTGTTTAAAGTCTGCTTTTGTTCTGGAGGTTTTTTCTTCTGTGAGCAGAAAGGAGTACAAGGAACACAAAGACTTGGTCAAAGTCACAAGGGATTCTCTCTTTAGGTCTACATTTCAGGTCATTTAATGTTTTAAATATGTTCCGTTCAGTGCAGTTTCAAAGCTACTGCACTGATTGTCTTTCCTTAACATTTCAAGTAATCTTTTTTAATTTAAGATTGAATCATCCAACTCTTTTATACACAATATTTGAAATAATGGCATTTGCAAAATGGCAGTAATATTCTACTCGTTTACTGTGTCTGAACTGGATAATATGTCTTTGTTGGATGCATTGCAGAAGTTTGCTCAGATGCATATTGTTGGATGCTTCTTAAATAGCTTTTCACAAAGGATTCAAAATTCCATTGCCATGAAAGGATTATACAAAATTTACTCTGCTTCCTAGGAAGTCTTTACTAATGGAAAAGTCTCTTTATTATATTTATGGAAAGGTTTTTATATGCTAAAAATGGGATTTTCAAGGGTTTTTTTCTTCATAATAAATTTAGCTAAATCTGCTATAATGAATGCCCTGTGAAACTAGGGCTTGTGTTTTTTCTTCCTTCTCCAACGTTATGAGGTGTATCTATGGCATATTAAGCCTGGAAGACTAACTTTAAATCATATGGAAATAATTGGGTTGAAAAATGCATGTATGAGAGTTATTTCATGGTTTTATGGCATTGGTGTCAGGAGAAGGTGAAGGTGTAGAGGGGTGTTCTACACCGCTGTAAATGCACAGTAGGGTAGAAAGATGCTGGAAGTTACTGGTGAGTAGGTGTGCTTTAAGGAAAATAAATGTGTGATGCTATTTTCAATACACTATTTTATTTGATAGTAGAGAGGAAAAAAATGTCTGACATGCTTAACTAAATTGATAGTTTAGGGAAATATTACATTTCTGTTTAAAAAAAAATAATTTCTACGACAAAAGGGTATCTGAGAGATCTGTCGCAAGAGGGAATGCTGTTAGAAAGGGAGGTTGGCACTACTTTTTAGAAAAATTGAATGGAATTCTCAAAAGTAAAAAACCCTCAGAGTTGGTGAAAAATATTTTTCTTCTTCATTTGGTATTCTGTGCTATCTGATAGATTGGACTGTTCCCATGGGGGATTTTTGAGATAAAATCTATATAAATTTGTTAGGTTTTTTATGAGAAGTTATCTTTCCATTAATATCTTAAACTTCCACATCTGGTCTGTGTGTCCTTTACTTTTAGCTTTTGTGTTTAGTTTTCTTCTGTTGCTGTGGTAGAGAAGCTTTTTATTTTATTCTTCATTTAAATGAATTAAGCTTTATGATCTCATATAGAAAAATTCATGTGGACAAGTGTAAAAGCTTATAAATCATCAAGCATAGTTTACTCTAAGTGCTCAGGAAACAATTAGCAAAAGCATAAAATAAATGGATATATTATTTATTTCAGATTTCCTCAGAGGTTAATCAGAGAGGAAACTATAGGATATTTAGTGGCAAATGTTTGAAAGCAGTTGTGAGAAATGAAGGAGTTTCTGTGTTCAAAGTAGTACTCAGCTGAGAAGCAAATGGTAGCAGTGAGTGTGCCTTTGGTACTTGGAGGTTGTATCTCCTGTAGTGTTTTAGCCCAGGTGAGGAGTGTGCCTTTGAAGCAATGCTTCAGTGTGGCTTCCAAAGGATCTCAGGGTTCATAATTTCCTTTAGGTCACTGTAAACTGGGGTTTCACTCCAAGAGCTGTGTGCCAGCTACTAATGTACCTTAAATCCAGAGAACGAGCTGAGAGCTTGTTCAGAGTAAAACCCTGTTTGTGCCTCAATCAGCTGTAAGGCCCATGTGCATGAACACCAAATATATTGTCTCAGTGCATACAGTGTCAAAGACAAAAGTTAAAAAGCACTGGAATTACTCTGTTTAAACTGTTATACGCTTAAAGAGTTGGATTCCTTTTTTAATCTCTTTTGATAGTCATATATCTAGACAGTGAACACAATTTTGCAGTTATTTTTTGATCATTTAAATGTTGGGACATTGCAATACACTATTTTAAAATTTCAAGTGGTTAAATTACTTAAATTGTAAGCATGACACTGATAAATGATAAAACAGCTGTATAAGCAAATGAATACATGGCTCAGTTTCTTTATGAAAGCTCTTAAGTAGATGAGTCATTCATATCTTCAAGCTTGTTAATGATTTTAATGGCTTAACGTTTCAAGCTGTTACTGAAAATATTCCTTCTACAGCTTCAGTTAAGTTGCAGACTAAATTACAGTTGTGTTTCCAGCTGCTGATTAGTCTTGTTGGTAAACAGAGAGCATCCAGTTGTCAAAATTAAGAAAAATACTTTAGAAACGAAACATGAATATTGTAGGAAAATGACTCTGTATTCTTACTAAAATATATTTCATTTGCTTATCTGGAATATAATGTTGTATATTTTTTGTGTGCCTATCTAATGCTTTAGAAAGATATTATGAATATTATTAAAATCAGGAGATTCAAGAAAGGTATGCTGTGTGACTAAGCAAGCTTTGTGCTTGCAGCTTGCAGCTCCGTTTGGGAAGCACACACTGCATTAGTTTTCTTTATTCTCATTCTTGATGACATTTATGAGACTAAACAACAATGTTGACAGCCTGTAGCCTTAGGTTTCTTTAGAAATTTATGATTCTAAATTTCTATGAGGGAAATTAAAGCTATAAGAAATTGCTTCAGGAAAAATCACGGAAGGACATTGCTCACTTCATTACTGCTTCTGACACATTCAGAAGTAACTTGGAGTTACTGCAAAGGTCTAATATCTGTTAAAGAGGAACGGGCATTTTGGAAAGACTCAGATCATTAACTGGATTAGGGAAAAAAAATCACAGGAGAGAACTGAGAGTGTGAACTTTCACACACCTGGACTATTAACTGCTGCTAAAATTAACCAAAGTTCTGGTTCACATTTCAATCATGAGACTTCAGTCCTGGTCTTGTATTTCCTGTATTTCCTACAAGGAGCAAGTGCACAGCTTGTGCATGTTTGATCGAAGTGTCAAGCTGCTAAATTTCCATTGCAGGGTTTTTTTTCCTTTTTTAAAATGGAGATTCTTATGCTCCTAAAGGCATTTAGAAAGTGAACTGCAGTCTTAAAGTTCTCAGGTCCAACCAAGCAAATCTTGGCACAGAATTAATGTGCACTCTGAGAGCCAGGGTTGATCTCAAGATATCTCTTTAAGGTGTAGCTGGGCCTTTCCCACAGTCCTAAAATGACCAGAGTTGTAGGTGTGTCAGCTGTCCTCAGAGAGCTGGCTCTGCTCACAGCTACAGCAGCAGAATGGAACACATCCAGTGTGCTGCTGACTTGTTGCCTGGTCAGTGGTGCTGATCTTGTCCTTGTAAACAGCAATATTATCACAAATACCTGTTTTTTTTTTCATAAATCTTACAAAGTAGGTGCCATAGCTAAAGTTCAGTAGGGCTGAATGGCTTTTGGTGATTTCTCCTAGGATGAGTCTTTTTTGAAAGGAATATTTGAGCTATTTTTCTTGTACAGTGTTCCTAAACAACTTGAATAAATTGTTTCTCGGTAACGTTTATATCCACAAAACATAGGTGTTTTTTCACATCAAGCCTATCAAATATAAGCAGCAGTTTTTTTTAACCTTCTTTCCTTTTTGTAAGAGATTTTTTCCAAAGCCTTTCTCTATGGATATGATGTTGCTTCTTTTGGCAAGTTTCTTTAGCATTTGGTGGTATGAGTGAGATGTTCACTACTTAAACTGTCGCCTAAATCTATTAAGCTTTATGTTAAGAATAATGTAAGTTATTACATTATAAATAGTAATAGTTGTAAAAGTTTTTTTTCATTGTTCATCAAAAAGCTGAACAGTGGTGCCTTGAACTTGAGCGAAATACTTTAACATAATTCTGTGGTATCTTCATGCTTCCTTCCACAATATGTAAATTGCCAAAAGATATCCAAACTGTACAAGATTACTTTTCTCACAAAGTGGTGGGTTATAAAACTTGTGCTGGTGTTAGACCACATCGGATGGGAAGCTTGAAAATGCTTTGAAATACAGCGTGGTTAGAGTGAACATCTGCTTTGAAATACAGCATGGTTAGAGTGAACATCTGAGTGAACATAGCTTCTTTTACTGTATAACTGTGAAAATACCTAGAAGTTGCTGATATGCAATAATACAATATTCAGCCCATCTGTGTCTGTGTGTGCACTTATTACTTGGCTTACACTGATACTGTGGTTATACCTGTTAGTTAATACAGCAATTATGCAATTGAGATCAGGAAAGGAAGTGTCTTTGCAAAAGTGAAAAATAGCATAAAGTTCTCTTATACTGATTTCAGTATTAGATTTGAAAGCTAGTTTGTATCAGTATGTTTTTGATGACATTCTCTATATACTAAGTCATCAATACCATTTATTGGTCATGGGTTTTCCTATTTCAATAGTGTGTAGATTAACTGTGCAAGTCTACATGACACTAAGTTCTAACAGTTCTGGTACTACAGGGGAAGGATACATAAGCAATTAAAAGTCTATGTTAATAGTATGTTACAAGACTTAGGAAAGTGCTGTTAAAATATATCCTTATTTTATTTTAAAATTTATCCTTATTTTTCTCAATTCACTTTAGGACTAAATAGGTTTCACTTGTGCTTTTCAATAGAAGTGTACTGGTATCTGTAAAATGAACTGGGGAATCTTAAGTTGCCATTTTTTCTACGGGCAAAAGTTTGGAGTCATCATGCAGGTCATCAAGCAGGAGAGTATTTGCCTTGTTGTCCTTGTCTCCTTAAATGTGCTAACAAATCCAAAGTATGTACAGGAATTGCTGTTATTCTTACATTTCTCTGTTCTAACTTTTGCTGTCTATAATGATTTGATATATGACTTTTTTTTATATATATGACTTTGTCTATAACTTAAGAGTTCTGAGTGAATAATGAGAATGATTTCTCAGTAGTGCCTCAATGTATTTGAAGTAGAAGTCTTTCTGCAGTCATTGCCTTTTATCACTGCAGAGCCATTACTAATAGCTTCCATCCTTGGAAGTGAAGTGACTAGAGCCTGAGAAAAAATGATTTTCTATAATATATCTGCTGCAAGAAGCACCAGTCTACAAGAGCTGGATTTTTGTAGAAGCAGGCTTCAGAAATCATTTATTACAATCATTTTGGGAAGAGTGAGGGCTGAAAAATGATGAGGGGCATTCACTTAATCAGAGAGAAAGAACAGAGAAAAGAGACGTGCTTTCTAGCAGAGAATTCTTGTTTAACTGTGAGGCCAGCTGAAGAAGAAAGTGCAAAGCAATGAAAAACAAGACTTCAGCTTGGAGAAGAGGCCATATGTGGCAGGGACAATCCTGGAACCCTTCCAAGACGCCAAACCTAGGCTTAAGCAGTGATCAAGTCTAATGAGAAGAAAATAGGTCAACATGTTTGTGTTTTCATCTAGCTCTGTTTTTCTTGTGCTTGTGCAGTAGCAATGAGTTTGTCTCAGGATCAAGAATGAGTGTTGCATTAATTAGTATATCACAGTTAAGAGATCTGTAAAATCCACATTGCTGAGACTGAAGTTGAAAGAAGGGGAATGGATTAACTACCTAGGAGCCAGAATAGCCCTGAGCAAGTCCCTGGAGCATACAGCAGAGTTAGGTGCTTGTGGTGAAGATGGAAGAGAGTTTGTGTTGATGAGATTCCAGTCTAACCCTAACCCGGGGTACCACGAGTGTCTGACCCCATATGAGAAGCTTCCAGACAAGGAGAACTGTTGATAATATAGTGCTACCCCTTGAGCTTCTAGGATGTGGGAGTGAAGAATTTTCAGAACAATGCACAAAGGGCAGTTACCTGATGCTGGTTCCTCTAGCCCAGCTGGGAGAGATGCTAATGTGTGAAACATTTAATTTAGGTATTCCTAGATCAAAAAAATGCCAAAAGCACAATTTAGGCTTGAATAAATGAAGGCTGCAAGAAACTAGGATAATGGGAAAAGAATTTGGAAGTTACTGACTTGATCTGCTTAATGGTCTACCACCTTGAAGAATGAGCAGCCCCAGCTTGGTTTATGTGATTACCAGGGTGAGAGGGCAAGAACTAGAACCCTGAGTGAATTTAAAAACCTAAGCTCCTAGTTTTCACTCACAAAGGGTGGAGTATGAAAACCATTTAATTCTGTCTTCAGCTTCAGAGCACTTGTGACATACAGAGGGGATAGTTCCTTTCTCTGATGAAATCTGAGTTCCAGTAAGAAACTGGAGCATCAGATTGTTTTGGACGTATTTCTGTTCCTGCACAGGAGTAATTAACTACACCAGGTTCCAGTATCCTGCTTCCACTCACATAACAGTTCCCCCAGCACCACTAGTCCATTCCAGCTGTCTGTAGCTATTAATGTTGTTCTGCATCTATGGCTAATGGTGTGGAATAAGAAAGATGTAAAGCAGAAGTTCAGGGTGAGGCAAATCTGTAATGTACTGCTTTGGTTTGTGTGTTGGTGAAAGAGCAGCACTGGGAACTGAGGAATAGCAGGGGGTTGCCTCTCAGGTAATTTAGGCAGCATTTTTTCCTTTAGGCCAAATTCTTCACTGCAATTTATGACCCATTAAACAATTTATGTTTTTCCTTAGTAAGATATGTGGATACCTAAATATCTCTTGAGAATAAGGAAACCAAGAAGTACATTTAGATCTGTATGTGAAAGTTTTTAATCCTTCATTGTGTTGAAGCGGGAATACTGTAAGGCAACGTTGTTCCGATCAAGAAAAATAGCTCTAGTTTCTCTGATGAAGTCTAAAAGTACTTTAAATTCCACATAATAATTAATGTGCATTAATCTTGATCGCTGCAAGTCTTTAATGGCTGCTAAACAGCAGTGTGTTTCTTCAATTAAAATGCCAGCTTGAAGCGTGTGCTAAAAATGTTGGTAGAAGAGAAGCAGTGCTGCTTCTTAATGGAAGGGGGGGAAATATAGGAATCAAAATGGCTAGATATTCTCATTTCCAAGTAGTTCATTAATCACGTGAATTCCTAATAGGTTCTTCCATTGGGAAGAACAAAGTCAGATATTTTAGAAAACTTGAAGTTGCTTCAGAGAACTGTTGTATCTGTATCAAGCCAGTCGTGGAGATCTGTTCCTGTGTTGTTGTCAGCCATGCATGTGAAAAGCAGAATAGGGATGTTTTAATTCCCCTCACTACAGTAGATGTCAGAGCAGCAAGCATATTCTTTGCTGTGTGACTCAAGCATATTGCCACTGCATTGCACAGAAGAGGTCCCTGTTTGCTGAGGGAAACATCTCCTGTTCAGAGCCTCCTTTTGCTGTTTCTCAGACTACCACTGTGGCTTGAGTGCACCTTTAGCTATCCCAGTAAATATTTACTGGAAAACACAATTGAATACATAACAGTATACGTTTTGCCTGTTGCAGTGAAATAACCCATCAGACAATCCACATCACGTTAAATGTTCTTGCGAAGTATGTTCCTGTAGGTAGAGCACCTGTAAAGCTTACAGATTAACAGGAAAAAAGGCATGTCTCAGCTGATGTTGCTGTTTGCTTCAGACCACTGAATGGTAATACCAGAAAGTTTTTAGTGTCACAGATGTTAGCAAGGGTGGGTAAACAGCATCTGAGAAGTGGGACCAGAACTGCCTGCAAGATGTTATGTGGCTGGGCTTCTCCTCTCTCCCGGGGCTGTGCACAGGCACTGCCCCTCACCCCTGAGGGTCACCTGTGCAGGCTGAGAAGGAGACAGGGATATCTGAGTGAGGTCAGCTGTGAAATGTGTTCAAGCAGTCTGGGAGAGGGCCTGTAAAGTGGTTTTATTCCTAAAGTCAAACAGAGAAGTGTCTTGTCCTCTGCCTGGGATTTCAGACCTTGTTCCTGTCCCTGCATCATTGTGGCTATCTCATTCTCAGCCATTAGGAGGAGAACAACTTGTTGCAGTCTCAGTTTTTGTTACATGTTTGAAGTGTCTTTCTAATCATTTGGCACCCGGAGAAACAGCTTCTCACATTTCCCTCTTATACACTTCCATATATCCAGGTAAATTGATAATTGTACTTTATCAGAGCCTATGGCCAGTACCATTACATGGACAAAACCAGGCTGTCGTGGTTTAACTCCAGACACTAAGAACCACACAGCCGCTTGCTCACTTCCCCCTGCCCCATGTGGCAGAGAACCAGGAAAAAAGTAAACCTATGGCTTGAAATAAGAACAGTTTAATAATTGAAACAAAATAAAATATTACAATAGCATCATAATAATTGTAATGAGGAGGTAGGTTTAATTTCTCTAAAGGGAACAAGTGGTGTGCAATGCTACTGCTCACCACCTTGCTGCTTCTCCCTCAGCAGCAATCAGGCCCTCCTGTCCAATGACCCCCAGTTTATGTGCTGGGCATGATGTTCTGTGGTCTGAAATATCCCTTTGGACAGCTCGAGCCAGCTATCCTGGCCGTGCTCCCTCCCAGGTCCTTGTGCAGCTCCTCACTGGCAGAACATGGGAATCTGAAAAGCCCCTGGCTCAGTGTAAGCACTGCTGAGCAACAGCTGAGCCATTGGTGTGTTATCAACATCAGTCTCACACTGAATTCAAAACATCACACTGTACTGGCTAGTGGAAAGAAAACTAACTCTCCACGACATAGGCTCAGTAGCTGCCTTTTACTCTGGACTTATAAAAGATAATGAGCTACTTCTCCTTCAGGTGCCTTCTTCATTAGTGGCATGTGGGAGACTACAGCTGAATAATACCTTGAACCTAGGTTTTGGACAGCACCATCATAAAAAATTGCAGCTTTGCACCAGAAAGTACAGATAAAGTATAAACTGCCTTTGCTAGTTCAGATTTATTCCAGAAATATCGACAGAAAAAATTGTAGAGCAGACTGTAGAGGGGATCAGGACTGTGAGCCAGGAGAGCTGTGATCTGCTGCACTGGGTTGTTTGTCACATCGTAGCTGGTGTGAAAACAACAGGTACGGGGAATTCTCAGCAGTGTGATTCCATTTGGCACATGCCTTTCGATCCAGATTGAATTGGTGATGCTCGCTGACCCAGTATTGTAGAGATCCAAATTTAATGAATGCAGACCCACTTTTTAGGGAGTTTGTTGGAACTGCACAGTAAAAGATGGCTGGCATTCTGTTTCGCATATACTGCATGTATTTTTATGCTGTATATATCATTTATGCTAATCTTATAAAATTGATATGTCACGTGGTTCTGGCAGATACTCTTACAACCTCAATTCAGATTTTTCTTATTTGTAAACCAAGCCTCGACACTACTTTGCTCTGTTTCTAATGGAAGCCTAGCAGTTTCTAGACCAAAAGTCTTAACAAATTTTTGAAAATTTCTTTTACTGAGAAGTGACTTCCTGCCTTGATGTCATTTCATTTTGTAACATACTGGCTTTTCTAAAATATCCTGTAGCAAAGGACCTGTCTGAAGTCAAGGGTTGACCTTTTAATGCTGATAAATTATTTTCTAGGTTCTCTGTAGATTTGTATTATAATGCAGTTGTGTCTCCAAAACAGTCTTCCAAAACCTGTTTTAATGCATGAAAAAATATTTATCATGTACAATTTCAACAAATAAATAAAGAAAAATCTAAGTTGTCAGGGCTAGGAATTTGGGGAAGGAAGAAGTGAAGAGTGCCAAGATAACATGTCTTGCCATTGGGATATAGAAATAAGTAGCAGAGAAATGCAATATTGCAGGGAGATGCTGTATGATACAGAGAAAAAAATCTTGCAGCCCGTTGCTAGATGGAGCAATCTCAGTCCCAGGTACTGTGGTGTAACTCACAGCCTCACAACAGCTCCAATTCCCCAACTGTTGTGCAGTAAATACTCATTGGAAGCTGACTATGGAAATGGTGGACTACTGGCTTACCAGACTGTGAAGCAGGCAGCAGAGTAACTAAACTGGGGGATTATCCAGTTAAATCACATGGCAATGTGAGGAGAATGAAGGTCTGACCGTTTTTGGCAGGAGTGACCTAGTGAATTTCATGAAAGAATATACCTGTGTGGAAAGGTGGTGTGTATTTTGGCCCATAGAACACAACATTTTAAAGGAATTTGAAGTCTGGTTTTTGTGCCTCAGTGGTAATGACAGTACTACCACTATCCATATAGAGTCAGTGATGTGTTTTGTCTTATTTTCAGTATTCTGTGATAAGGCAGAGATGTTCTTAGTTAATATTCTTGTGAGCAAAGCAGTGAATGAACATCCTAGAAGGATGTTTGGTTTAGTTACTAGCAATTTAATCTCAATTATTCAATTGAGATTCAATTTCCATTATTCATTGAAAACAAGGACAAAATAAGAGAAGTTAGTAAAAATTAGAGTTGAAGGCTTTGACAAAGTCATCTTTCCCTACAACTTGATGTAGTCCATACCCTACAGATAAGGATAATCCATGGATATCTTATTTAAAAAGCCACCATATATCAAATCTTACTTCCAACCCCCTTGGTTAGCGCAGTCAGTGTGTTATTAGCTGAATTCCATCTTAACAATTTAAGAAGCCAAATAATGCATGTTGAAGAGTATTCTCAATGCTTGTAAGTGATGTTGGCAAATCCAATCAGGATTTCAAGTGTTATTTTGCAGTGTTGGGGGGTCTTCAAACTGGAGTTGGTTCTCCCTTATATCAGCATGTGGCTACCTCCACATACACATTGTGCTTCTGTGAGAAAAATGAAACAGTTTGACTTTTCTCAGATAAATCAGATTATGTTTCTTTTCCAACTTCTTGTTTCAATGTATGGTTTTGAATTTTCTAAATTGCCCATACATCTTAGGTTTTTGCCCACTTTTCATCTTAATTTTTTATTGCATACAACCATTCTTTAAAACAATTACTCATATTTAGATCTCTAAGGAGGATATTATTCTTCATCACTATCTGAGACTATTGCCATCCTATAACAGAAATTAGTTTGAGGAATTAGTCCATTTTCAAAAGACTTTTTTCAAACCAAATCCCAGTAGAGTTGCTGTACAATGCCCACCCAGGTGCTGGGAAGGAAGGCTTGAAACTTTCTTTGCTCACTGCTGAGCCTTGGTATTACAGCCTCCCAGACTTATCCAGAATCTCTACAGAGCTATAGAGCTACTGTCTGACTTTTATTGTCAGAATAGGTAATATTTGTAAACTAGAAGAAGCTGGAAAGAGAAATGATGCAAACAACAAACACCTGGTTTAGCTTTCAAATAGGATTAAGAAGAGATATGCTAGAGTGCATCTGTTCATTATCCCTTATGAAAGTGTCAGGTAACAGTCTGGCATTCCACACAGTGAAAAGTATATTTAATTTTCTGCTATATTCTATATGTCAGTGACAAGATTATTTGTTGTGTGATATAAAACAGCCACTGTCACCTTTGCCTTTTGAAGAAATATATATTATTTATTTAAATTAATACATTATATTGCATGTTGTATATGTCTTATAACTACATGGATTATTTTTAAACAACTTGAAGTTAATAACAAGTAATATTTTAGGGACACAGTTTCTATTTCTATGATTTAATTACAGAAGCAAAATTGTAGGTTCAACTTTTCAGTTTTCCATTATCCAATTTAATTGTTATCTGTATCTAAATTAGTTCAGTGCCGAGAAGATCACACAGCATTTAATTTTAAAGTTTTATTGCTACAGTGTTTGGTTTTGGAATATCCCAATGTTTAACTATTAAGAAATCACCATTTTCTTAAAGAAAACATTAATTCTGTTAAGAAACTACTGTTGGGGTGATTTTCTTGTTATTAAGCTTTCCCCTTGATCTGAATATTAAGAAAACACAGGCTCATCAATGGGACAATTTTAGCAAAATTAACAAACTATGCTCGTTAAATCCAGAAATTACTACAGTGTGTTGTTTTAAATTTTCTGTGACTTCCTGGCTTAAAATACTCTAAATTTAGATATACATTGAGTGTTTAGTTAAGAGAACTACCTATAAAGCTGTTGTAGGATGTTTTCAGTTTCCAGAATAATTTCTCACCATAGGCATTGTGCACAGGTGTGCTGAATTTTAAAGCAGAAAGTCACAGAGGTCTACAGAATTTAATTAGCTCTCACTTTACTGTTGTGTTAGTTAAAATACTCTCTGGAGATGTCAGTTGGAATTGGTGGGTGCCTGGAAGAGGTTTTTGTGAGGAGCGTTGAAAGCACACTGTTCCTCCAACTGCAGGGGCTCTCTCTGCACCCCGAGGCTGTGCAAGGAACATTCTCAGTACATAATTTTTCTGTATATTAGATTTCTGGATCATCCTGTAATCCTGCAGACAGCATTGGATGAGTTCTTGAGGAAATATATGAGGTCTGGCATTTGTTCCTGCGGCGCTAAATAGTATCCTGTTTGTCCCAGCACGAGCAAAAAGTGAAAACACACACTGCAGCTTGCCAGTAGTGCTGGGGTGGTGCTGTTTGTTGCTCCCATGGCTGTGTGCCTGGCAATGTCCTCTGCTAGTGCAGGGAGGAGCACCGGGACAGAAAATCCAGTGTCCCTGCACAGATGTTCGAGGGAAATTGCCAGAAGGTAGACACCTGAGTTACAGGCAAGCTGTGGACAATTGCTCACTCTTATATCAAGTGTACGTGAAAGGGCACAGAATAAGGGTGGTTTGGCTTGGAAGGGCCCTTAAAGATATTGCCATGTATCCCATGTTAAAAAAAGATAACCACAAGACTTGGAATATCTCTCTGAAAATTTAACCATCTTGTCTGTCTGTCTCATGTAACATATTAATACAGCATTGATTTTCAGTTTGTGTGTTCTCAGAGCTCAAGGCATTGAAAGTTTGTTAGCCAAGCACTGGGCTGGCATCTTCAGAATAGGTTGAGGAAGAGTTTTACTGGATAAACAGCCATAATTCTTCATAACTGAAGAATATTGCCAGAGAACTAGTTTGTCTGAATACATTGTTCCCACAGTCAAATTCCTGTGGAAGGAAGTTAAATTCTAATTGCATTACCAAATGCCACATCACCTTCTTTCCATTGTGAAAGGAGTTTACAGAAAGCTGTGGTCTAGGTGTGTATGGAAACCTGGATAGATCTTCCACATGGAGCTTCAGAGGCATGCCAGGGGTGGTGTAGGTTGTGTTGCAGGGCTGTGATGATGTTGGAAGGCAGCACACAGTTTCAAAATGTCCTTTCCAAACCCTTGCCTTCCAAACTACTTAAGGCTGCTGTGTGAGTGTTCTCATTTAGAGAGAAACTTGGCCGTATTTGGTAGCAACTTGAAGTCCTAATTTATAATGTCAATGCTGTAAGCTGATTACTTGCGAAAGACTAAACACATTTAGTCTGCAGACTCTGTTTTGTTATTTTACTGATTTTAGGAGCTATTGAAAAAAGTCAGGTCAACTTGCAAAAAATTAGGGGTTTACTCATTATCAGAATAGTGATGGGGATTGTGGGTATTTGGAGTTTAAAGGATATGTGAACATGTATTTAAATATTTTGTGTAGTTTTCATTTGCAAGTTTAAAATAAGGTTTGCAATTTAAGATTCAAGTTTGCATTGTTTAAAGCAAGGGTTATTTTGCCCTTTGAGTTCCTTTTCTAATTAGATGTTTCTATTTTAACGTAGCACTGTATTTCTTCAAGGGGTGCCATTGGGATGCAAAACAAACCAGAGACAATCTGCTTTTCAGTTAAGAAAAGAGGAATGTTTTTCCAACATTATTTTCGGGCAATTATAAATTAAGGCCTTAAGGTAATAGAAGCAAGAAATACTGGACTTCTTTCACTTTGTTCTCTGTGGCTCTCTTAGTGAACTAAATTTAAAGTGAATTCATAAGAATGCAGATTTCATTCGACCTGTACATTGTAATCAGATTTTAGTGATCATTCTAACTGATCAAGAGCTAAATAAATTTTAATTTTCAGTGAATTTTTCTGTGCTATTTTTACAGGCATACACCTTGTACTATTGCAACTTTGTAAACCTGTCTCTTCATTTGGAATATCTTATTTGGAATATATTCATTTGGAATTTCTTAGCATTCTGTAGATGAAATTTTCCTAAAAACTACTTTTATGTGTATATAATTAAAAATATTTTTTCTTTTCATTTTTAATATCATTGTGAATTACATTTGTAGTTTATTTAAATCTCTTGACAATTCATTTAAATATATGAGATTTTATGAAATGTAGTTCTCTTTTGAAAGGATTTTTCCAGATTTTTCCAGAACTGGTGTGCCTCCTAGTACTGGGTATTACAAAGGAAAAATACTTAATGCAAAGGAAAAGGAAGTCTGGATTGTAGAAGTTTTTTCATAGAGTTGTCAAAGTTCTGCATTCAGTGTTTTGGCAGCTGTTCATATGTGAGTTTAAAGATACTCAGTTATTATTGAAGTGTTTGGCTTTTAATAGCAGTCAAGCAAAATTGGTTATAAAAATGCAAATCAGGCTAATGGAAGCCTGCAATGCTGCTGAATCATTTTCTCTAAATAGTAAGAAGGAATCCTGTATGAGTTTAACATTTCCACTCAGAAGTGCTACGCACTATGGCTCTGAAAGTGGAAATGACAAAGAATGGGCACAAAACAGTGAGGAAAATATACATTTTAAATAATTTGTTATGTTAATAGATACACTGCCATGGGGGATATACTGCTTTTTCTCTGAAGATAGAAATTATGAACAGTGTTATCTCTCTTTTCTGAATTGGTTAATAAAAAATGCAGCTCTGTTCCTGATGTCCTTCCTCCTTACTTCTGTCAGGGTTAGCTTTTTATTTTATATCATAATACTCATTTAAATGTTTTTGAATACCTGTGAAGCTGCAGTTTACAGTACACAAATACTGAAAGATTTTTATATTGTAATAAAAATGCTGACATTCAGGAGACTTTTTTTTTTGTTGTTTTTCTGTAGAGAACTAATACTTAACTGTGTTTTCTTTTTTGGGTTTTTTTTTCATGTTT
>WBNO01031156.1:0-11145 GCA_013400575.1 Peucedramus taeniatus
AGGAAAATGGCATTGTAAAATAATGCTAAGAAGGCTAAGAAGGTGTTCAAGTACTATGTCAGCTTTTATTTTCTTTACTTCTTTCCCTTACAAACAAAATTCTATTTGATACAGATTCAGGGATATATGTTAAAAGTAGAACCAATTATTTACAGTCTTGTCAGACACTGACAAACATATTTCTTCAGTTCTTGTGAAAAAGTTGAAATATCATGGAGAACTTTTATCTTGGCATGTGGAGTAGAGTGTGAGGAATATCTGGAAAGTACCAATGTTCATACTCTGCAGGCTCACCCCATGAGCAAAGTGTGAAAATTTTTCCCTGAGGTTCCTCCCTAAAACATTCCAATCTGAAACTAGTCACCAACTGCATAAGAGTTACCCCATAAATGATATTTGGATTTTACATTACTTGGTTTCATTTTTCTGCATTTACAGTTCTTTGCATAATGGGTAACATTCACAGCCCAGTTATTTTCAGGAAAACTTACCTAAATTTAATTTGCCGCAAGCAATGACACACAACCATAGTTTGAACAGAAATTTTACAAATATCACATTTGAAGCTTGCATGTATAAGATTGATTTTTTTTTCTTCCCTTAAGATATAGTGCTTTGTCCTTCAGGATCAGGACTGTAATCTGTAATAATACATTACTGTGGACACAGATTTATTCTGAAAAAAGAAAGAAATTTATCATCTCCCTCAGCCCTAGAAAAGTTTGTAGACATACTTTTATTTAAACAAGACCACTCTTGAGCTGCAATGATCAGAAAGATGATGATAGGCAGTGAACACGATTGATTCTAAGGATCATCCATGTCTGAATATTAAACTAAGTATTAAATATTAAAATATTAAACCTCCTTGCCAGGAGTGGAAAATCAGTTTCCTGGAGAATCCACAACAGTAAAAAAGAAGAATGTCTAGCTTTTAGCATTTGACCCCAACTGCACGAAGGCTTAGCACCTCTGTAACAGAGATTATGATTCAAATTTAATCATACTTAGAAGTTACTTCTATTAAGGACTATAACCAAGAATCTCTGCAAAGTATGAAAAAGGGAAATATTCTTCCTATGTTGACATCTATTAGCAGGGAAACTGTACAAATCTAGTAATAGACTGACAAAATTCATAAAATAAAATCTGAAAACTGCACAATTCAGATTGACAAATGTATGCACATCTGTATAGGGAGAATAGGGAAAACTATTGACCCTGTGCAAGAGTCAGTCCCGTGTTACGTCACGCAGCACACACACAGAGCACATTGACCTGTGATAACATGGTACCTCAAGCTGCCTCATGATCTTTGCAAACCTCATAGATCAATGTTTGTTCATCCAGTATTATTTCTTCAGTAACCTCTGCTTTCTTGAGCAACTCTGTCCTTGTCCTCCTCAGGGACTCTACAATCTTAGCTTCCTAACATTTTGAACCACCATTACATCACTGGGAAGAATTCAGTTTCATAAGCAGTGAAATGAGCTGAAGGTGTTCAAAAATGTCTTGCAATTGTTTGCCCATCATTTTTCTCACTTTACTCCCAAGAAGATAGTTTATGATTCCTGAATTAGTAGGATCTCTTCTATATTCTTTCAGATACTAAAAATTGGGCCAGTTTCTTCTGTTGAGAAAAGGAGTTGAATAGGACTTGAAAAAGAATGGAAATAAGCAACCTTTGAGTTCTATTGAAATCCCACTCTGAGTTGCATGAACATTGCACATGAAGTACCTTGATTGGCTATCATTCTCAAAGCTATTTTTTTCAATCATCAATAGTTGAAAATAGTTACAATCAACCTTTGTGTGATCTAGTGAAACAGAAATATATAAAACGGTTTAAAATGATAGTGAAGAGAAGACAGTTCCCAGATGCCAGGAAAATGTTCCATTTAAAAGGTGTTCAGTGTTATTTATTTTTGATTCAAAAAAGATACCCCGAACCAACCCAAAAGTAAGTTTTTCTTAATTCATTCTGTGAACTAACTAACAAACAAGAAAGGATGAACTACAAGGATTTTTCTTCATTCAGTGAAATGAGTTTGACACGGTTTCTGTGCTATTTGTAGATAACTGCCAACAAAAAGAATTGTTTGAAAATAAATTCGTGCTCACAATATGAGCAATCCCACACAAAGCAGGCACCAAAACTAAAATACAGATGAGAGTTCACTGAAGTGAAGCCACAAGCAATTAATGTCCAGAACACAAAACAAAAAACAGTTTAAAATCGGTAAGCTGCCCAGCTTAATGAATAAATCCCCTCCAAGAAGAGTTATCGTAGAGAAATGTGAATGACTAAAAAGCAGTGAGGCATTCACCATTATTCTGATTGTAACAGTAAATGTCACAAATTTATGAACAGTTTCAAGCAATTAAGTTTTCCAAAACAGCAAGACCATATTCATGAAATAGCAGTTCTGTATGTCATAGTTGAGCTATAAATATTAATATTTCTATAATAATTCTAATTCAAAATATGCAAATAGCTCTGTCTGTGAGAGAAGAAACTAAAACTCAAGTCTTTCACTCCATATACTACATACTATACTTGCTCCAATGCAGAAAGGCAAAGAGCAGGGAAAGTGGGAGAGATGGTCATTAATGTACTCTGTATGAAGTTCAATTGCATGGATTTGCTTCACATGGGTGAAAAACATGCATACTTGACCAGGTTCTACAGGAGATGGTACCTGGGGAAAAAGGTGGTGGATACTGAAGGAGTTTTACTTTGAATGCTGGATAAGACTGAGGCACTGATCACCTCTGCATTAACAAGAGAAAACCTTTTTTGGCACATCTCTAGGGACTAAAAACTTCACTGTCAAAAAATAAAAGGTGATTAAACAGGTATGCATGGAATTGTGAATCACACTTTTGGTTTTGATGCCTAGTTCTACTTACATCCCTTCACAGGTACTGAACATCTTTCTGAGAAAGCCAGCCAACAGAGGCCTTGAATCCAGGCGTGCCAAACAATTGTCAACGACTGGCTCAACTTTCCTGATTTTAGGAGGGCCAAAGATCCTGTTTTAGCCATAACCCTATTGTAGTCCTAGATTAAGTAGTAGCACAGAAATAGGGGCACCTTGCTGTTAATGTGTGTTTAATGCACACATTTAAGGAAGGAGCTTATACAAGCTGATGTAAAAAGCTTAGACTCAAATCCCATTTTTTTCACTGTTTTTCTTTTTGAAGGAACATAAAATGCTTCAGCCTTAGTTTCCCCATTTTCAGAAGGAAGTTAGAAATCTCTTTAAGAACCCTAAGAATTACCATTATTTATAAAATAGTTGAAGGTCAAAAGTATCATTAAAGGTGTTTTAGTGTTTTTTTAAAGTTTTTTTGGAAAATGGAAATGGATATATTAAGTTTTGTAGTAAGTTTCCACATAAGAGGTATAACCTCCTTATGAATATACAATTTACTTTTTGAAAAGTAAGATTATATGTTTATTAACATACTTCTCTAGCTATTCAATAATTTCCAAAGAGATATGCAAGAAAATACCCCATAGGAATTTTTACCCTCTAAGATAATATTATTTAGCCCTTGAGCAGTCAAAGGTCAGTGTAGCACATATGAAAAGTTATTTTTCCTAAAACAGCTTTCAAAGAAATAGATGGCTCTAACTGAGCAAGAAGAAGCACAAGTATCACATCCTCTTCTGTTACCTCTGGAAGACCTGTATTGTCAATAAAACAAGGAATAAATTAGTTAGATGTTTTGCTGGTGATTGGAGAATGTACCCATCTTTTGACTACACAAAAATTGTGCTGTCAAACAAGTGCTATGAACTTCCCTTCATCTTCTTTACTCTCTTATAGAGTGATCAAGATTGTACACTGGCATACTTGTGAATCACTTATCACAAATACAACATGTTACTGAGAACCAACTGTGCTTATGACTCTGCCAGAATATTTCGCTTCTTGAAGTGCTCAAATGTCAGGTTGAGGTAATGAAACACTCAATGCTTGAGATAACTTTAGTCCAACAGAGAAAGCAGGAATGTGCTTTTTTTTTTTTTTAAGCCCTATAAAGATTTTATTGGCAGATAAATTATTAATTTTCAAACCAAAGTTTAGGATGTAAAGAATGAGGGATATCCAGAATTCAGTTATTCTAAGGTCTTACAGAAAATGTTCAAATAAACAGATGCCTGTGCACTTCTTAAAAATTCATCCTACACATCAACAGATTTTGTCTATCTGAAGCCTTTTATCATGATAACTATATGCAGAATTTCATACTCTTCTCTATTAAAAGTGTAGTATCCACAATAATATCACCAGACATTCAGTTTTCTAGAGTCTACAGATGAGTAATACAATCAGTGTTCTCACTTACCTAAAGGGTTTGTTTCTTTGCAGAGACTACAGCAAAAGCAATGGCAGCAGCAATATCTCCTCAAGAGAGATTGTTTCTCCCTTCTCTCTTTACTAACATGAATATCACAAAATTAATAAAATCAGTATAGAGAGATGCAGGATACCTAAATTTACTTTGACGTCTAGTCACTGGTTTGTGTCCTAACTCTACAACTCATGAATATAGTGCCACTGCCCAAGAGATGAATGAAAAAATGTCCTAATTTTGTGACAATGTGGCAATTGGTGTCACAGTTAATTTAACTGTAAAAATAACTCAGTTGAAGAATACATCTATGAAATGACTATATTTTGCATAATAATTACATGGCATCAAAAAAGAGAGAAAAGAAATCCTTGCTTTTATTACTTAAAACTACATCTTTTAGTGGCCCAATTATTCAAGTTTGTATACCACATGTCCCACCATGTCACCATTTACCTCTAAGAGAAACTGATGAAGAACCATTTGACTGCTCCTCTCATTCTCTCACTTAGGCAATTTAGATTTCCATTTCAAATTATCAATTGGCAGAACGCCTGGAAGATCAGTTTAATGAAAACCTGAAATGGTAAGGGCCAGAATACAGCCCCAGGATTGTTCACAGTCTTTCATCATCCCTTTCACAAGTGCACATACAGTGTACAACAGTATGGGAGAAATGTTAAGGTTTAGAGCCTCAGCATGACAACTTTTCCACAGTACAACAGCCAAGTCTGAAATCATCACTTATTTCCACTTTTTCTGTTATTCCTACAAGTTATTAAGGACAGAGCAAAAGGTAAGCTGAGAGGAAAAACAGAAGAGGTTTATCAGTGGCAGGGATGGGCAAGAAAGTCCCAGTCTGATGCATTGGTGGGTAATGGCAGCAGACTTGGAACAAAGGGGCCTGAAGCTTGGGTCTGCAGCTATGGCATGCTTCACAAGTCAGGAAGTTTGCCTGGCTCTAACATGAGAAGAAAATTAACCTATTCTTGCCAATTGATTTGTCTGTAGAATGAAAATGTTCTTGGCAGATGTGTTGTTGGAAAGCATCTTCAGAGTGGAGCAATTTAGATCCCTAGAATTTGTTGTAGTCTGAATCCCAGTCCACTAATGTCATCCTGCAGTGATTCCTACCCCTTGTCCCATGCTCACCATGTTAAAAATACTGTATTTCCAGACAACATTCTTTTTGTGAAAGCTGTTGTGGTATCCAGGTTCTCTGATTCTCTTTGCCTTTTCTTTTATTCAAAGCAATTCTATTTGCTTTCCAGTATCTAGAGGTAAAAGCTTAATCCTCAAGGAAACACATGGTACACATTTCCCAGTAAATGCAGTATGTAGTTATTTGTGAAATAGTCAGGAGTTATTTTATAAATGTCTTTCAGAAACACAAGGCTTTTCAGCTGATCAGGATGTTTTCCTATTTAACATTGATCTAAGAGCCTTGCCAAGTATATCAGGAAGTTAAGAGACAAATTTCACAGTGCACAGAAAAGCAGCTGTTTTTTCCCCCTCAAGTCCTGGCAATTTAATCAAATGTTGCTTTCAACAACAACAGCAACAACAAGTAAGGTATACAATAACTTAGTTTCATTACAGTATGGAGCCAAATTAGCATTTGCAAAAGGTTTCCAGAAGAACATGCGTGCGCACTAAGTTGGTATTTTTCCCTGTGAAGGGCATGAGAGGACATATAAATTTAATCACACATTTCACTCAAAGACCATTTTCATATGTGAGGGGACAAAATATCCTTAGCAGCTGCTGTAAGATTTGTAATGCATTCCCAAGCAAAACTTTTTGATCACTAGCTAAAAGTCAGTAAAAACACCACTGAAAAGCTTTGAACTTTGCCCTCTCAGATGAAAACTGGTTTAATGTAATGCCATGCTGTGAAATCTGAACCTAATATAAGTGCATTTAAAACAAAACAGATTTTTTTTCTTTTATAGAAAAGGTAAACAATTCATAACAGCATCTTGTGCTGTAGTCTTTACAGTAACTTCAGCTGAATAACATTCAGTATTTTTTGCAACTATCTACTTTGGAATGAAGAACCACTCAATTTAGGCACATTTCATTTTTAGTCACATGTCTCTATCACTTTTTTCTTTCCACTAACACCTGTCAGAGTATCCATTTTCTCAATACAAGCAATGACACTTGTGCACTAAGAAAGCACTACCTTCTATGAAGCTTTTTACTATTCTTCCATTTAAAAGTTTCACTGGCAGGGAAGCAGAAAAAGTAATGCAAGTCACCAAATAGAAGCCACAGGGAGAAAAGACCATAATAATCCAGGGCTTCAACACTAGCACTTATTGTATGAGTTCAGTGACATTTTCATAATTCAGGTCTGATTAGCAATTCAGTAATATGCATTTATGCAAGTCTGACACCCTTTTACAGCCAGAGATCCTCATCTAAAGGTACAGAGACAGGGCACCTATCTTTCATACTCAGAAACTCACTTTTCTCAAGGTTTTCCTTTATCTGTTTTCTTTATATGGGCAAACCTAGGCTATTAGTTCTACCTACTAAAATGGTAACACTATTTAAAAGTCCTTTTAACAAAAAATGTACTTCCCTAACCCACTTAATACAGGCAATGTGTATTGGATATCAATAGCAAGCCCTTCTATCCTATTGCCTTGAAATGTACAAGACCTGTAGAAGCCTAAAAAATATTTCACAGTCTTCTCTGCTGATGGAGGCAGAGAAAATCAAGCATATGGATTTACACACCCAGCAATTTCTGAAAATCTTTTCATTTCACTTGGGCCAACCAGACCTTTTCCAGCAGAAAAGGAGGGTATGTTTCCCAATAGTAGCCACCAGCATGATTGGTTTTTTGCATGTATGTGTACACACACATGCGAAATACTAATTGCTGTCTAGAAAAAAGAAAAAAATGAAAATACTCGATTTATTTTTTTTTTAATTGAAAGATGTACCTGTAGGTATACTTACGAAGGATTTGAAGCCGCGGGCTTGACAGTTCATTCAGCAGCTAGGCTCTGGGAAAGAGCAGCAGTGCTTGAATCTCTGCCCATAAAGCAAATTTAGCATGCACAAATTTCACACACCATAACCAGCCTGCACTTTCATAAAGAGTAAGCATTGCTTATGTTGACCCCATCTCTCCTGTGTGCTTAGAAGACGAGTGGAGGGGTGGTTAGCTGTGAGTCTTGGTGGGCTCCTGGTCTGCAGGCTCTGTCTGCACCCAGCCCTGTGAAACTGCCAGCACATCTAGCAAGCCACGTGTCTTATTTACCCTTCCATTTGTACTTTTGCATCCAGCAGTGAATACCTTTCCCTAAGGCCAAACAGAATTATGCACTGGTGAAAGCATTGCCTTTTCATTCCAAGACTGATGAACCCCCTGACTGTGAGTGTGTGAGCTGGCTGGGCTCCCCATCGCACCAGGAGCAGTGCTGGCCTGAGGAGGACTGTGAAGCCAGGGGCAGCCGTCCTCTGAGTCTGGGAGTGTACTGCACAGCAAGGCTTCAGACCACTAGATAGAGAGCTGGCGGGCCTCAAAGCCCTGGCTTTCATTCCCTGCTCCCAACTGCTGCCACAGATGTCCAGACTTTATTGCAGAGATGAGTTTGGATTGCTGCAGGAACAGCTGGAAGTGGGAAGGAAGAGCCAGACATTGGCTCCAGTGCAGGACACGGCTATTATGAAAAAGGAAGCAGGAGAAAGAGAAAAAGAAAGCTGTCTTCAGAGGCTTCAGCCACTAGTGAAACAGTTAAAACCATTAAACACTTTCCTAGTTTTTCTTCCCGACTTAGAAAACTGCATTAGATGCCACAGGACTCTGTCTGGAGGTTCTCTGTAACCAGAGCTAGGGAGGCCCAGTACACACTACACAAATGTGGTCTTTTCTTGGGGAAAAATGAGATGCCCTGGGTTAAAAGTTGCATCAGACATCAGTGCTCCCAGTGGGACAAATGCCCTGCTGAAGTTTCAATTCCAGCCAAGAGACAATCCACAAGGTTATTTAGGGAGACACACTATGTCTTACAGCCTGTTGTGAACATGCAACAGTTTAGCAGATCTTTGAGGGGAACAAAACAGCAGTATAGTAATAAGTGTGCTGTAATATGTGCACTTCTAATATGGGCAAACCCAGCTACTCTAAAAGTATATTCAAATACAGTACTTGGAGTTAAAACATTTGATGAAAAAGCACAAGCAGCTGACTCCTTAACATGAACAGTCTGACTACTTAACATGAGCAGTCCAAAGACTCAGCTACATAAACAGTAAGACCACTGATCTGCCACACAGTATACAGACCCTTTTGCTGTTACCTAGTAAAATCTTGCATGCAGAGCATTGTCACCTAAATCATCTAAAAATAAAGTAACAGAAACCATTGGCAAAATCTAAGTTGCATTCAGACTGCATGCAACACTTGCGAGCACTTTTTAGTACCTAAGGCAGTGTGGTCCTAGGAAGAGTGTTAAGATGCAGAACAAGCACATAGCATACATTTTACCATGCCCCCTGTGGGGAAAAAAAACAAAAAACAAAAAACAAAACAAACAAACAAAAGAAAAATACAAACAAACAGGAGCACAGACTGAGGAACAGCTATGGTACAACCTGAGGAGGTGTCTGGCTTGGTTGAGCAGCAAAGAGTATATCAGCTTCTCTGGAGATAGCCAACCAATGTATGATTTCTGCAAGGACAACCAGCAGTTTATGAGGGAAAAAAGGACAAATAATGGTAAGTGTCAAGATTCTGAGGATATAAGTCACACCTTTAAGTATATCTAGGGTAAGAACAAGTAGTTTTGACCTGTGCATGATACATTGCAAACATACTGAAAACCCATTTGATACCAGAGCTCATATTTTCCTTGCAATTTATTGATAATTTGCTTCCAATACAACAAATCCACTTTCCTGCCTACTACATCAACTACTACTGCTCTACCATTCTCACATATTTACCACATATTTCTTTTGAATGGGCTATTAAATACTGTTTTCTTCTCTGAAGTAAACAACTCCAATCTGTGATTATTTTACAAAATCATTAAATTTTGATAATTTTGTCAATATTTATCTTCTGTGAGTTCTCGCACTGATTGTAACTCCCTTCCCCTACACTTGCTTCCAAAAATTCCTGAGTCTCTTATATGTCACTTTCATTTTAATTAGACATTTAATGTCCAGGCAACATGCTAATATATCTTGTTTGCCACAACTAAAATTATAGTGTAGAAGCATATTGAATCAGCTATTCCAGTAGTATAATGCATTTTCATAATAGAAAAAACAACTTTAATTTATAAATAACCACTGTATCATAGCTCACAATTTTTCTAGTCTTCTAAGTAGACATCTTCAAAATAATTTCTGGTGATTGAAACTAAAGGAACTATGGTCCCATATTTTAGTTAATCCTAACATATTTTTTATAGATATGAAAGTTTAAATTACCTATCTACTGCTTGTGAAACATTTTGCAGTCTCTGATAATCAGCTCTTGAAATTGCCTACATATTAAAAATATAATTTTCAACATAAAAAGTGAAGTCCAAAATTTCTGTGTCTTTACTGTTAAAGCAGTCACAAATCATTGCTCAGAAGGCAAATTACAGATACATCATAGCAGTATAGTCAGAAAACTGCATTCTTTTGACAAGGAAACTGTCAAAGCAGCACCTTGTTCTAGAGTAACATGCCTTGAGTATGGTGTTCTCAACATAATTGTCTACCAAGTTCCTAACTAACTTTGTATAAGAAATTTCACTAATTTAAAAATTAAAATGTTATAGCCTAGTAGTTAAAAGCAAGAAAAAAAGAGTGATGACAAATAAACTGCGTTATCAAAGACTGGAAATAAATCAAACACATCTGATCAAATATCTCTACACCTTGCCACGATTCATGCTGATTTTTTCTTTGAAGAACCTGGATAACATGGGAGTCCATTTTGAAAGAGTTAGTCTGTGAATGTTAGCCTTACTACCATGGGAAGCAGAAGAATGAAGTAAGCAGGATAAGGTCAACACATTAACATTTACATGAGTTCAGATCCCATATAGCTTTAATCCTCTTCAGTGACAGGCAGACCATCAGAGAGGAGGAAATGAGACTTCAACATTAATTCAAAATGCCTGGTTTAACCTTTAGAAAATAATTCAATTTTTTCTTTCTTTCTTTCTCTTTCCTGTTCTCCTTTCCATGCACCACAAAGGCACTTTTCTGTTTCTTCAAAATTAACTATGTCTTTTTCAAGCTTTCATTTAAATTTGGAGAAACTGTCCATGCACACTTTAAGAGACCTAAAGTACACATGTGGGACTTAAACTCCTTTCAAACTCTTTGTGCTTCATTTCTGTAGACTTAACTGAACTAACAAAGAAGATTGAGTCAGGATTAGCTTCTATTCACCCAAAATACCAGTGGACAAATGTTAGCAGTCACTGCCTGGGAGTTCCAGGTGAACTTTTCAGTAACAAATCACCCGAAAAAGAGACAAACAGGCCTAAAGTTACAATGAAGAGCACTCACCAATTATTTTAGACAGGGGAGTAAAGAACTGTTGTTTCAATGTAAGAAAGCAAAGTGGCAGAGTGGAGAAGGGAGTGGTGTCAGAGAATCCCAAACCTTAAATAAATAGGACTTAAATTTTTTTTTTTAAACATTGTGAAGACTAAAGCTTTAGAAAATGGGGTTTTTTTGGTATGGTTCCTTAGGGCTACATAGTGTAATAATTGTTTGTTCTACTGGGGTATGTCACATTTCCCCAGGCAGGTGAACTGC
>WBNO01031167.1:0-53672 GCA_013400575.1 Peucedramus taeniatus
ATCTTGCTCTGCAGTCCATGACATGCTGTTACAGTGTGAGACGATAGCCTGAGCCGCCATCTGTGCAAATAAAAACTTGTTCCGATTAACATGTATCGAATGAACACAGCACCAGATAATTACAGGAAAATATCTTTGGAAGGATAAAAAAGTATTTTCCTTTGGAAAATCAATGTCCTGTCACCCTACCTCTTTAATGACTGTTCCTACCTGTCATTGCAGCCTTCCTGTTGAGACCATACGTCTTCCTCCCCAGGCCATTAGCTGTCTCTTTTCATTTGTGTTGCCATGCCATAAAAAAAGAAAACAAACACTGTGGGATCACAAATGTGGCCATAATTTTTTATCAAGCAATTTAAAGCAGAAGCTATTAACAAGGAAAATGACCAATACTTGAATAGGTTGCTGCATACACAAACAACACAGTAATTGTCTCTCAGTCTGAGCAAAAATATAGTAAAAGTGTTTTACAGTGCTCCTTAATCGTATGAAAAAAACCTTAAAATCAAGACTTTATTGCAGAAAAAGGAAGCATTACTCTGTCTGAGGGCCATTTTGTGGAGAATGCTTCCTGGGGAGGTGTGGTGATAATTATTTATCTTTAATAGACTTCTGGGTTGTGGAACCAAAATGTAGTGGTGAAGGAGGTACAGCAGTTATTTATGAGCCCCTAAGACACCATGCTCCATTATATCCCGCATCTAATGTGATTTGCAGGTCTGCATTTTCAGCACATTTCTTTGGGTCCCTTTCAGCCTCCAGCTGCTGCAGGCAGTTGAAGGAAACACGCTGGCTGAGTCATTCTACAGTGTCACGTGAGTTTTCTGCTTTCCTCAGTGAAGCGTCGTGTTGGCAGCTCAGAGTGCAGAAAGGACTGGTAAAGCACGGTGAAGGCCACAGCTTTATGGGCCTTTTTCAGGCAGGCAGCAAAGAAAGAGAGTCACAAAGATACTGTTGAGCACCAGGTCAGGGATGCTTGTGACCACAGTGGTAGCAAAAGTGGACAGGAGTGAACTTGGCTGAAATAAGGTGCAGCCAGGGGAGTAAGAGGAAAGTTGGTTTAAGCAAAATACTGGAGGAGAGCAAGCTCTCTTCCTGCTTGAAGTTAATGGCAAAAATCTCAGGAGGGGATCTATTATGTATTAGGGTTTTGATCTTGCCAAAGGGTCAAGTTCACTACTGAACAAGGTGGTTTAGGTTTCTTTAAACTTAATTTGATAGAAGACATCTATTGGCATCACTTTTTAGCAGAACAACAAAACCCTTGTTCTCTGTTAACTGTTCTTTAACTGAGACACGGCAAATAATTTTGGTTTTTCCCCAGAGCTCCTATATGGTCATGCAAGAACTTTTCTCTGCTTGGTGGATATCAGAATTCTGTTTAAGTGTAATGTTCAACCTTCCTCCTATGGCTTGTGTTTTGCTTGTAGTTATTCTGCATTCTTCCAGGACACATTTATTGTAGATTTCTGCACTCTGAGCATACAAACACTAAATTCAGCTGACAGACCCTAGAAGGGAATGAAGAGAACTAAGAACTTCTCTTCAGTTATTGACACTTAATTCCATGAGTAGAATAAAGTTCAGTATCTCAGTGCCAAGTAAAACTATATAGACTAGTTCTCTAATCTTAAAAAGCCTGGTATGATGAAAATGAAATATTTCTCTAGCAACTCCATTCTAGTGAGACATGGAATATTAGTCTCACATACTATTTTTTGTGATTTTTTTACTTTCAGTATGATTGTATTCACATTATGAGACATGAGCAGAGTTTTCAGGTAAGGCACCATATATAAAGGGGCTTGGAAAATAGGACTAACCCCCCCTTGAGCCATCTTTTGTATGGATTTTAGGGTCTGACATTACTACCTTCTCCCCACACTTTCTGAAGCATCCTTTTATATTGTCTGTTATATGCTATATAAGTACTGTGCATTATATGAAACGGTGAAAATATATTAATAATTATTTTAATTAGTAGTCTCTGTCTTCTGTTTGCATACTCCAGCTTATTCCCTTACCTCTGACAGGGAGAAGCAAATTACTTTAGTATGGATGACAAGAACAATTCAGCCTCAAAAGGAGAAATGCATGGCATAGTAGAGATGAACAGATGAGAAATGAATGAATGTGCAAATTTAAGAATAAATTAGTAGAAGCAGGATATTTTGGTAGCATCTTTAATGCATGAAACACCAGGGACATCAAGAAACATTTGTGAAAATGCTTCTTCAGTCACTATGAGCAGGTAGTGTTGTTATATATATGGTAAGTGGAAAGTGAATGGAAAAATAATTTTGATTTATTTAGAATGCTGTGTAACTCTGAGGCAAAGCTGGCTGTAGAAGCACTGCAGCACATATGTCCACAACTCAGCTCTGAATCCTCCCAGAAATGTGCTGTGATGGAAAGGCAAGCTCCTACACTTGAATTAGTTGGGATCAAACCAGGGTTTTGCTTAGGTTTTTTTTTTTTCTCCCTGTAACTATTATGTATTGTCATTTATCATTGTTAGAAGAAGTACTTAATGACACTTTAGGCATAATTTATCACTCAGTCTACAGCAGTAAAAATCTTTAATCAGAAACCCCATATTGGAGGCTAGCACCTTTCAGGCTGATCTGTGTAAGGGAGTTGGATGTAAGAACAGACATTAATTTCAACAATGTGATTATTACAGGTTTTTGGCTCACAAAGATGGTGGTGATAACTGGAGTACTTTAAGGATAAGACTAAAGTATATCTTCATGTCTTCTACTGGCTCACGGTGTAGAAGTAACTCTGTGCTAATAATGAGAAGCCCTTCTAGACTCTGGATAAATGTGGACTGTCATTTCATTATAAAGCAGGGTGACAAACCATGAAGTGCTGTGCTACCCTTCTAATACCTTTCCTTGCTTGCTAGATGGCTGCAGGGAGTCTCTGTGTGATGGGGAAGGAGATTCAAGGCTGAATATGGGTGTTGCTGCTGATATGGGCAGAAAGAGCTGATGGTGAGGGGAGCATTCTGCAGAGGTGAGGTTGAGGGTGGCCTCCTCGAGGCTTTCCCGGACCGGTGCTGTCAGGACACCCGCATAAATCGGGGCGACTCCCTCAGCCCACCTTCCGTCCGAGCCCGGATAGTGTAATGTAGATCTCACCCAGAAAACAGGAGGACTCTCCACTTAGCTGATTCCAGGATGGTTTATTGCAGGGAAGGTAAAGGAGAAGGGTCTGGGGGGGGGATACAGGAGCACAACCGCACGCTGGAGGGNCAAGGAGCAGAAGGGAGCGGGACTCACTGAAGTCAGCAGACAGTGAGCTGTATGGAGCAACCTCTAGTAAGAATAGGTTACTCACTGTGAAGAACTAATGAGACAGAGGGGAAATTTTCCAGAGTAGAAATCCATTTCGAATTTAGGTAAAATGTGCCTCTTTGAATTAAGTCTGTAGCTTGCAAACATAGTTGTTTGGTCTGCATTCAAGACTGCCTATTCTTGCAACAAACCCTATGCTCGAAAACTGCTTCAGCCGAAGGACTGAGATAAGAGGGGCCCCTTGAACCTTGAAACAGACGGAGCCAGACGGGGCTGAGATTGTGGGAGAGGGGGCAAGCTGACCCAGGAGCTCTTTCTGTACTTTCTGATAAAAAACTAGATGCAAGTGTAACTAGCTGCAAGCGTAACTAGCTGCAAGCGTAAGGTGAAATCAGTAAAATGAATATGCATGGGACTATATGCATATGTATAAGCAAGGGGGGATAAAAAGGGTTCGGGGATTCTCAGGGGTGTGCATGTCCTTTAAGGGGGACAACGATTCCCACATGTGTCCAGCACTGTAATAAACATACCGGCTTTGCAACTTTTTACAACAGTTGTGGGGTTTCTTTTTCTTTCCGCAAATCACTAGCAAATGTTTAACTCCTGTGAGCTTGATGATCTGGGATGACACCAAGCACATGAATCCTGGATGTGTTTTTATATCCAAAAACTGCTTCTCAGAGGACACTGATCGAGATCTTTTGCAACTGGCCAGTTGTCAACATTTTGCAGCTAGGAGGCCTTGGCATGAAAGACAGAAGAGGTGTGAGACCTCTTGCAGAGAACAAAAATGAATACCTGGGCCTCATACCATCAAGCCAAAAGAGAAATTGATGCCTTGGACTGGCTACCTAGAACTGAGGCTAGACAGAGAATAAAGTAGGTATTTATAAAAGGCCTTCAAAGGATACACCTTGGGCAGTGCAAAAGCCTGTCAGAGGCTATACCCAAGATGGATGACCATCATGAGTTTTCTCAGATGGATATAAGTTTGGTCTATTTGCATATTAGAAGTTAATTGTGCAATTATAGCTTCAGGCAATGAAGTCACATTCCCCTGGTTTGCTTCTCACCCCAATGCACTTTTGTTTATAGTTTTCAGGTCCGAGGCTGTGAACCTTGGTTCACAGGCCTAGAAAGGTTATTTAGTCTAACCAAAATATGAAGAAAGCTAACTAGCATTCTATACAGAGTTCAGATTTATACACTAATGCCGTACAGAATCTGAAAAATATAAAAGTTAAAACTTATGACATCAAAATGACATGGCATTTCACATACCTGCCAAAGTTAGAATCTTCCAGTAGACATTGTGACTTTTTCTTTCACATTTGTTTAGATATATCTTTCCAGGAGGTCACCAGATCAGTCTTTGCTCACTCACACCTGTCTAAACATCTCAATATTTTTCCTGCTCAATTTAATAAGACCAAGTCTGAGGCACAGAGAATATAACAGATTATGAGCCAAGCATATGATCAAGTATATTCCAAAACTCCTTATACACGAGATGCCACTTTGCTTCCCAGATGCTGTGACATGATTACTGCATTACAACTCTTTAATAACCCAGTGACAGTGAGATCAATGGTTACTGTAGTATATCAGCTTTATCACTGAAGCCTTATGGAGGCCAGACATCCACCTGCTCTCCATGTGTACTTTTAATATTTTCTGCTTATTATATAATTTAATTTTTAATCTAAAAATCCTTAGAGTCATAAAAGTTACTATCCTTTCCTTTTCTGTGCAAAGCAGTGCAATAGTAATTTATTCCAGTTGTTTGACACTGCTGAGTGCAGAAGCCAGGGTGCTCTGTTTTGCCCAGATAAGGGTTTACTCAAGACCCTGTGGAGCTCATGCTGCTTCCCCAGTTCCTGCTGGAAGCAGGAAGCATGTTTGTTCCTGTACCTATCACTGTGGAACTGAGCTGAATTCACATGTGGGCAGTGGCAGATGTCTGGTAGTGTTCACCAGCCGTGGAGCACCCATCACACCAGATTTGACTGGTCCTCGTCACCTCCTGCTTCTGCCTTGCTGCAAACTGAATTTGCACTGATTCTGCTAATAACTTGCTGCATTCATATTGCATTCCTCTTTCTCTCATTTTATTAATGTAAAAACTCTTTCAGGCAAGGGTTTGTGTTGTTTTTTGTCTGGCCTAGTCTGAACCTGGCCAAATATGAGACCTTCTGTCCTTTTACAACTACTGCTACTGGTAATACTACAAAAAATCAATGGCTTCATTAGAAAATAAAACTACTGTGTGCTTTAGTGCAGTTGACACCCAGCTGATACATAGCTACATTAAGACATAGTGATATCATACTTACATGTCCTTGTTAGTGCTCGTAGAATGATAATGTGGACCTTGATTCTCAATAGCCCTTTTTAATTTCCCTAGTGAAGTGAGCTGCTCTCGCACAGAAGTCAGAATAGGTTTTCAGCATTATCTATGAATCTGTGTATATATGAACTTGAACTACCTCCTATGCCTTACTGGGTTTGAAATTCTGCAGCATAACAGCTACATCAAGTAACAGCACTGTTGTCTAAATAGACTTTGTACACAACAGGCAGCTCATCATCAGAGCAGAAGCATTTAGTGAATGTGCTTATTCAATTGGTTTTTTTATTGCATTATGACTACAGATTTTAGAAAGTAGAAATTGCATACTTTTTCAGATTGACTTGGGGCTTTGGATGCCCATTTTTTCGTCACTTACCTAGTGGATGGAATTGCATGTCATGATAGCCTCATTGCTTCTTCTGTCTCAAAGGAGGTAATAGTCATCTCATGTATCTGCCTTTCCATGTTATCTAGTCACAGATGTTTTCTATCCTATTGATTTACAAGCTCTAAAATGAACAAAAAAAGGAAAATGGTAAAATTAAAAAAAAATATTATCCTTAGATTCTAATTTCTTTCTGCTAATGTCTTACTTATGTTTGTTCATCAAACAGATCAGGTTTTGATCTGCAAATGTTGACTTTACTTTTGTCTTTCTACTTCCAGCAAGACCTATGTCTCAGCTGGGAGTTGTTAAAAATCAGCCCTACAAATGCAGGTTCAGATGCTTCCCCTTCTGCCACCCTGCAGAAAAGCAGAGGTAGAATCTTAGCCCATAGCTCCTGAATAGGATCCTGGCTCAAACAACTTTTTCCTAGCTGAGCACAGAGACATGGAGCCCTTTATCCACTAAATAAACCCGCCATGGTCATAGTGTAAGCCCTTGTGGGCTTTGGCAGGAACTTGGATTATTATGAGCCCATCCAATGACCAACCCACTTCAAGCTGCTCAGGGAAGCACCTCAATGGTGCTACTGGTAAAATGTGAAATGGTTTGTTAGTGAAAGATAGAAGAAAGTGTTGCTACAGTGGAGAACAATGTATTCCATCTACTGTGGATAAAAATCATCTGTGATAAAAAAACAGTGTGAGTGATTTTATAGATATAGTCAGGTAGTCCTGTGGTCTGAAGACTGTTGTGGAAAGGTCTTCTGTTACATTACCTGTAGAGAAACAGAAGGCTGAGGCCAAATCTCAACCCTCTCTCATTTAGGTGTTGACCATGCACTGAGAATGTTTCACTTGTTCTGGTTAAAATTTATTCAGTTGTGAGGAATGGAGCTGTGAAATTTAACCTATTAAAAAGGACGAGAAAATACACTCAGAAGGTATTTTATAGGGCCAGAGAGATGGGAGGTGGCTGGATTAAAGGGAGTTTCTCTTGTCGAATTATTGACTTTCTGAATTTAAGTTTGTGTTCCATTTCCTCTTCATGAAAGCATTTTTGTTTCATAATTAGACCCAGACATATGAAGTTATTGCTGCAAAATCCCTGTTTGGGGAAATGTTTGATATTTTGTTTTTGTATGAATGTTGAAGCTATAACATTTTGTTACACTTTGAAGGAATTTATCAATATTTGAAACAGGTTTTATTTGCAGTCAGCACAACTTCCCTGATAGGTTGTATGTCTATCTGTAATTAAACTGAGCCACATAATAAAGCCCATGGATGTGTTTATACTGACACAGGCAGGATGTGGAGGAGAACAAGATGTTGCTCCTACACAACACATTTACTACCTAATTTCATAAAAGGTGATATGAAGAGGGGGGAAGGTCTGTCTCAATGTCAAAGAATGACAAAAGGAAGGTAGACATGATGTGAAGAAGCGTGTGGGGTTTGCAATCAGATAGTCAGGTATTTGGGAACTAGTCTACCCAGACTGACAACAAGCCTTGGCACAGGGGAGCAGGGACAGATTAATGGAGCATGTGTCACTATGTGCACTACCACCATTTCAAAATTGCCATTCTGTGGTACTTTATCTTAGAGATTAGAAAATCAATATTTACTTAAATATATGGTGCATTGCTAGCAAATAAAAGTAGAACAGTGTTTTTCTCTTTCTGCATGGAAAGTGACTGGTAATTAGTCATTGAGATGGAGTCAAGGGTGGGAAATCTACAACCACAGCTTTTTCAGGCTGAGACCTGTGGGTCTCCATAGCCAAGTGACAGACAATGACCAAGATTTTCTTGCTTGTGAATCCAATTAGTGAGGAGTCTGTGGCATCATCAGCATTCTTCAGTGTCCAGTCTGAGAAATCTCTCCCCCATGGGGAAGTACCTTTTTTAAATGAGGAGGTAATAAAATATTCTATAGTAAACACATTTTCTTGCTCAGAGAATTTCAGGATAGATTAATTGGTGCTTGTATGGACTTTTAGGGCTATATACTTTTAGTACTAAGTTCACAATAGTTATCATAATCTAATAATAAAAATTTAAATTAGACTTTCAACAGTGAGCATTTTAATCCAAGTTAGCTGGAAAATAGCTCCTTTGCAGTATTCTTAATTTACTTAAATAAATTTGTCAGCATTATATATGTGTTATGCAATTACTTTATGTGATATATTATTACTACTTCCTTAATATAGTGATATTAAGTATATTTTTGCACATTCATAGCTGTGCATAGCAATCATAGCAACCACTAAGCAATGATATGATAGGACATTGCCTGTCAATGTACATTTCCCATTTGGAGCCAAGAGACAAGATAGCATAATGGATTTTTTCAGAGTTTAATGAGTTCCTGCAAAGTTCAAGGTAAAACACAGAAGGACTGGCACTCAGTAAGTTGGATCTTGCATGTAAGTGGTTTGGGCAAGGGAGAATTTACTGTATACCTTCAGAGGCAGGTTTTCTCCTAATTCCTTCGAACTTCTGTGGAGAGGATGAGGTCTCAAAGGACCTTGCACAGAACTAGGTTCAGTCTGACAAGGGGACGAGTGACAACCTGTACAGCTAAATGCTATAGGCCACATAACTCTGAATTATCATTATGGATACTCTGCAGAAACCATTTATAAGGCAAAGCAAATTAAAGGATACATCTAGAGAGGATGTATTAATGCAAATGAAGTCAGAACTAAAGTTTTGTCTGAACATGGGATAAGCCTTACGAGAGATGCTTTGTATGGATAAGCCTCACAATGGATTGTGAAGTAAAAGCAAAGGCAAAGCAGGGTTATCATGAAATGAGAAGCAGGTAAAATATAGGACACTGCAGACAGAGCAGCGGGAGCTGTGAATTCTTCAGGTGCTGCCAAAGTGGGACTAGAAAGTGCCCTTGTGCTCTGTCTCCAGCAGCAATGTCAGGAGATGCTGTCTTGACTGCAGATTTCTGCCCCAAGCTTTCCTTATGCAAAGCCCATACTCCTTTCCTCACAATAGCTCCTGTTTGTTGAGGTGCCCAGTGATGGTTTTCCTCCCTGCCAGCTCTGTCCCGCTGGGCGGTGGGGCATGGAGCCCATGCCATGCCCGGTGCTATGGCCGCTCCGGAGCCGCTCGCAGCCGGCGGGAGCAGTGGCAGTGGGGGCTGCTGGCAAGGGCGCATGGCTCACTTCGGCCCGCACTGCTCTAATTTCGCATTTCAGCTCCTCCAAGGCTCATGGGTTAGCACTGTTATAAATAAATTAGTGATTCAGCCAATTTAGTAATAAAAATAAAAGTTTTATTTCGTGATCAAAATATAATTTGGATAGCCACAATTAAAAGGACAGCACTGAACCTGGGATCGGCGTTGGGTAAACTCTGGTCCAACCTCTATCGCGTCAAGATCCCCTCTGTTCACAAATGCCATTTCCATCGGGTCAGTTTTTATACAGTTTTTTCCGCCTGAGGCAGAGGTTCTCCTATTCCTTTGTTGCTTCACGCATTCATGAGGCCTTCTTTCTTCTTTCTCTGTGCTGGACTTGGACAAAGACGTTTCAGAGAAGTGATGGTATCAGATGCCGAGTTATGCCGAGTTACGGGAATCTGGTATTCAGATGCAAGGGGCTAATGACTCTGGTTATCTTGATCCTGGGCACTTGTCCATCAATCACCACACTGGTGTTCCACAATCAGTCTCAGGAAGAGGTTCATCTCCCTTGGAGCCATGTCTTTTGGTTTGTTAATCAAGCCCTCTTTTGCTGCTGCTCATGGTTTCGCAACCCTGTGAAGCAACCTTCCCCCTTCTCTGCTTGTGAGATTTAAACTTTTAGAGTTTTTTCATACATGTACCATTCATTTATGAACATAAGTTATTTCACCATTATTTTATATTTCACGGGAGCAGGAATTAATCCACATCATCTATAACAGCACCATCTGGTCTCAATGACTTGTGGAAACCAAATCTGTCTGCTTGGTCTGAGACTCCTGTGTGTTCACTTCAAATTCCTCTCACTCTTCTGACCTGTCTGCTGTAAAGGTGTCGGGTCTCAAAAGCTCCCCATCGTCTTCAGCAGTGCAAATCAGTGCAAGGAAATTAAATAAGCCTCCTCTTATTGTCCCCAAAAAAGGTGCTCCTTTCACACCTTTACTATCCTTCTGCTGTAACTGGTCTGATTCAGAATTTTAATGTATCTGAAGGAGGACAGTAAGGAGAGAAGCATTTTTCAAGTTATTTTTAAATTATCAGTATTTCTGCTTTACATTTGACCCACCCTATTTTATGAGCTTTTCTGTTCTCCTTATTTGAACCAATGTCCTATTTCTTAAATACCAAGTAATTTGCCAGTGTCTTTCCTATTGAACTATGCAAGTTGTTTTCTTGAATTTCTGTTTCTTTTTGAATCATGATACATTTTATCTTAATTTCTGATGCACTACTTTTGATATTCCTCAGGCTTCTCATGGTCTTTCTGCTTTCTTTGGACTGTTCTCTGACCCTCTCATGCCCTCCATCCCTTTGCTGGCTTAACTAATTTTTATATAGCTCAGTTTATTCAAGCTGAACATCCATGTGCTGGAGTATATTATGAAAAAAAAAAATGTCCTGTGAACTTCTCTTAGTCCTGTGCACTAAAATTTTGTCAAAGCATTTTTACACTTTTATGTTTAATATTACTCATCCCACAAAAGCAGCTCCTCTTCCTTTACCTGCTACTACATTTTTCCTGTAAGTTGGGTTACTTGATAACATGATATAGATCTGTTTTTTCTTCTCCATCATGTGTCAGAGATGCCTGTTATAGAATCATAGAATAATTAGGATTTGAATTGACCTTAAAGATCATTTAATTCCAACCTCCCTGCTCCATGGCACTTACTAGATTTTCATTGGTCTGAGCATTTCAGTTCTTCTATATTTTTGAGTTTAGGTTTTTAGTACTGCAGCAAAAACATTTGCAAGTTCTGCCCTCACTCTGTCATCTGAAACTGGCATGAATCAGTGGAATGGCACTGAAAGTGGCCTAATTAACCTTCCTTATTTACTGTGCTTATGCTGAAATTATTCTACCTGGTTCTCAGAGGTGCACTGAGCATTAGCCACCACCAGCCCAAAGGTCACATAAGTCTGAAAGAGGAGCTCTTATGCTGTCAGCTTTTCTTCTGCTCCTACTGTAAGCACACCTTCGTGATGTAGTGAGTTTTAATGCCAGCAGTCTGGCTGTATTATGATTAAAATGCATTTAATTTTTCTTGCCCAAGTTTTCCCAGTTCCTAAAATACCTATCATCTCTTTCACTCCCAGAGATGGTGGATTTTTGCCTGTGCCTTTGGTTTCATGCCTGGAGCTGGCAGTATTTCAGAGAATGCTTTCAGTAAAATCCTGTCAACCCAAATTAAGTCTTCAGAACACCTCCCTTGCCCCTCCTTGCATTAATGTGGACAACATGGATAATGACAATGACATTTAATTTTGTGCACCCCAAGTGAGTATGGGAATCTCATGGGATCTGCTAAAGTTGCCCTCCTGCAGGCACTTAGCATGAAGAGTGACACTGCTGAGGTGGGAACAATCTGACAACTCCACAGGCTTCAAACAGGACCCTTTACTCTGTTTGTTGCTCCTTCAGATCTCCTGACCTCAAGAAAACAGACTTGCCACTTGGGCAGGTGAGCCATGTTCACCTATGCCAGGAAGCGGAAACAGGGTTTTTTTTTGGAAGCTTGTATGAGTTTAGCTTCTCCTTTGAAGAAGTAATTAATATTAAATTTCCTTTTACTTTAGTAAAAGGAGTTAGCAGTTTGTTAGAGATACTTGAGAACATGAGAGAAAGCAACTAAAGCCCCACCAAACAAGCAGTAGGGTGATATGCTGCACCTTGTGTTCATTGCAGCACAGGTCCTAAGAGCAAAACCTCCTGTACACAGCATTCCCTTGGTTACTCACCCACTACCTGTAAACCTCACCTGGGTCTGGGCAAGGGGTGCCTCCTCATCAGGACAAAAAATGTGCCACCCCAGTTCCATTTGCACTCTGCCTTTGGGTAACAGACACACAGCAAATCATTAAAGCAGCCTCATCTTGGCCAGAAAGGACTCAAACATGTCCAAAGTCCTGGACCAGCACTTAAAGAGCATCCCTATTCGTACAACCCAAAGCTCCCTAAGGTCTTTTTGCTCCCTGATACCCAATCCTTAACTGCTCTTTCTCTTCCTCACTATTTTCTGTGCTTACCCATCTGTTCTGCTACTATAAGAGTGACACTTGCTAAGGAGTACTCAAATGGAACTCATCACTTATGTTCAAATCTCTCATATATTCTAGAAAACAAAAGTTCTCTGGTCACCAGCAGTATTAAACTTTCATGTATTTGCCTTCTGTTCATGAATGCTCAACATCTTTAAAATCAGGCTTTTGTGAACATCTTTATTTCAGAATTATTGTAAGAACTTGTCATGAAGTTTTTTTCTTCCAGACATGGTGGAACAGGCTCTCCAGGGAAGTGGTCACAGCACCAAGCCTGACAGAGTTCAAGAAGGGTTTGGGCAATACTCTCAGGCACATGGTGGGATTCTTTGGGACGTCCTGGGCAAGGCCAGGAGATGGACTCGATTATCCTTGTGGGTCCCTTCCAACTCAGGGTATTTTGTGATTCTGTGATCTCCTGATAGTGCTGCTCAGCTGGACTACCAGGCCTGTGTAGGGCTCTAAATGCCAGCTGCATTTCATATGTATTGGTAGACTTGGTGTCATGATACAAGACAAGAAATGTAGAATACTTTTACATTAAATTTTAGTGTTAAATGTGAATCTAGGCAGTTCAGTAGACAATCTGTATTAAATTATATATTAAATAAGTCATCAAAGAGATAAATTAAAACCAGAGATCTGAAATGATCCATTGCAGTCTCCTCTTCTCCCTGTCCTTTACACATGCAACAGTGGTTTTTTTTTTTTCAGCACTTTCATTAAATCAGTTCTTCATTAATTGTGAACTTTCCTTCCTTATTGTCTGTTTCAGCCTTGTGGCTACTGTACCCATAGTGCTTCCGGTGCTGACACAATCAACTAATAATAGAAATGCTGATCACTGTAATCTCAGCTGCAGGAAAAGTCCCACTGGTCAAATTGACCTTTAGTGTAACCCTAAAGTTTCCCAGAGACAAATTTAACATCTTGCATAGCAGTTCATCAGCCTGCACATTACTACTCAAAGGGAAATCTGATTGTTTAGATCCTGGTTTAGACAAGTGTTACAGCAAGTTGCCTCTTCTTTCTTGACATATATGTTCACCTTCTCCCAACACTGCAGCTGTTCTGACATAATAAAAGCAGCTGGAGCAGGTAGTTTTTACCAGGTATCCTAATATTATTATTTTAGAAGCTTCATTTGTTTGCTTGGTCTCTCTCTGGTGCTGAAATAGTAAGCATGCATATCTCAAGTTTGTATCTGAGAAATTTTACACAACCAAAATGAAACAGGCATTTATTTCCTTCTCTTTTCAAATTCTGACAATGTGAAAATCAGTTGAGTTAAAAGTACATGTGGAATTATAACCTTTTTTTCCCCCTCATGCCGATTTATGTAACTATATTTGATCTGAATTATATCCTGTCGTTGCTGCCTACATAACACCAAATTTTTTCTGTGTTTTCATAGGGTTTGATAAAAGAAAAACCTTATGGATTAATAACCCAAATTTGAAGGCTAGGCACACCTCATTCTAATGGTTTATAGGATAATTTAAGTCAGTTTTGATGGAGAAATACCTTTTTTATTTGTATTATTTAAGAGAAGATGTAGCTCCTGTCATGTAAAGGTGACAGTAAGAAAATTTGAAGACAAAATATTATGGGTCTGATAAATCCCTGCTTCCACTAAAAGTAAAAAGGGGAAGAGATTAATGCCTCATTATTTAGGTAACCTAAAAGTTAGATTTATACAAGATTCTTTATTTATCTGGGTAGACTTGTGTTGGGGGTTGGATCTGTTTCTTTTGTGTTTGAGGAATTTTTTCCTGATGGTTTGCTAGGTAACTGATGGCTGGGTACTTTATGGATACTTGACTTAAACAAAGGAAGGCAGCAGGTTTCTCCGGGTGGAACAGCAGTGAAAAGCAGTTTGGTCCGACAGCAGTGAAAAGCAGTTTGGTCCGAGGACACCGCTCCGAAAGGACTGGAGTACCAGGGGACCCTGCTTGTTTTCTCTCTCTCTACTGGATTTCTCTCCAGAGGAAGACTGAACTCATTTTTCTTCACCATTGGACTCTCATATAGGACTATTTCACTTCATAGAACTGCATTTACTGCTCAAGGAGGATTTCATCTGGACTGCTTTCACCGCCCTGATACCCAGGGTGTCAGGTCACATCCCTGACTCTGTCAGGGCATTTTCTGAGGTTTTGTTGTTTCTTTGTTTTTTGCTTGTCTCTTAGTGCTATTACATTTGTATTTGTCTTTGCTTTGTCTAATATTCCTAGTAAAGAACTGTTATTCCCACTCCCAAATCTTTGCCTGAGAGCCTCCAATTGCAAAATTATAATAATCTGAGGGAGGGGGTTTACATTCTCTATTCAAAGGGAGATTCCAGCTTTTGCTGGCAGGTACCTGTCTTTCAAACCAAGACAACTTGTCTGATCAGAAGATAGCCATCTAAAATACAGCACTATGGCCTCATAGAAGTGGGTTTTTTTCCACCTGCTGACTGTACAATATCTGGAGGGAAATGAAACTACTCACAGGCCCTGGAGGGCATTGTGAGCTCCTACAAGTTCTCCTCCCCACCCAGGGTTTGGTGGCTGTGCTTAAGGGAAACCCTGACCAGTGCAGCAAATCCTGGGGTCTGGTAGCTGTCCCTCCCACACTGACAAAATCATCATTCATATAGAGTAGGGAAAAGCACCACGATTGTAACATCAAAGTATTAAAAAACCCCTAACTTTTAGTTCAAAAGCCCAACATTTTAAGAAAAAATTACAGATTTTAGATAACCAGTCCAGTATAACTTAGACACACCAGATTAGAATTGATGGTTCTTGGGAAATCTGGTCCTTGAACGCATCACAGAAGTTGGACATCCAAAATCAAATCACAGTAAGTCTTCAGTAATTTCTGAAAAAAACCAAACAAACAACCCAAAACAAAAGAACCACCGTGGCCTATAGATGCAGGGAAATAAAATTAGTAGCAGTTGCAAGTGGTTAATATCGCTGAAAAAAATGAACTGCTGAAGCCGATGCTTAAATATTGATTTCTATTCCTAAATTTAGGCAGCCAATTTTGAAGATGTTGGCTAATAACCATAAGACCTGAATAAATGTCCTGATTTTCAGTGGCTGTAAGACTTTCATATCTCATTAAAATCAATACCTTGAATAATAACTGCTGCTGTTTTGCAGAATAATTTTGGATGCTGAAATACATATTTGTGTCTTTAAACCTCAAGTAGATAATCATGCCCTTATGTGTGCCATTTATTCATAGGCATGTCAGTGTCTGGGCATTTGACTTGAAGGACTTAGGCTGTTACTTATTAAATACAACTGACCCAGACAAGATGAATTGAATCTAATCAGAGAGACATGAGGGAAAGAATCTATGTGGGATGGTTCTTTACCTTTTTTTCTTGTGTACCCCAATAATACTAAACAAAGTGTTCAAATTCATTTTAAAAAATTCTTTTTATTATTGATTTGGATGGAAACAAGATCTTCCCTGATTTTTTTTTTTTTTAATGAAATGGAGAGACAAAGTTGGACCTTTCTCTCTCAAAAAGGTTTTACCTTCTGGTTATATACTGCATAGAGTTAGAAGTCCTTACAGTATTAAATGATTTTTGTATACAATGGAAACAGCATAGATGTGGGCATCAGGAAGCATTTATTTACTAAGAGGGTGGTCACAGATTTGAACAAGCTTCCCAGAGAGGTTGTTGGTGCCCCAAACCTGCCAGTGCTTGCCAGTGTTTAAGAGGCATTTGAACAAAGCCCTCAACAACGTGAATTAAATGTAATTTGTCAGGCAGTGGGACTGGATCATTGTAGGTTCCTTCTGACTTTACTGTTCTATTCTATTCTAAAAGCAAATTAAATTGATATTTCCATCATTGCAATCTAACTTTGCTTTTTAAGCACCTAAATGAAAAAAACAAGAGAAAACCAAGTTAAATTCACCATGTCTTTTTAAGATCAAGTGAAGGCTTGAAGTTGAAATGCTGGGAGACCCTTATTGTTACAATACAGACATGAACAATGACATTTCAATGGTTGTAATATTCAATTTTTTCTAGATAAACTAAAGGAAAGCAGAAGACAAAAACATCTGTTTCAGCCTGGGGACATACATTGATGCTGCTCAGTGTTACCGCTGGCACACCAACTAATCATTCAGACATTGTTAAAACAAAGATTGTTTTTTAATCCTATAGAAGCATAGCATAATAAAAGCTTAAATAGCCTCCAAACATTTGACATTGACATGCTATGCCAATAAATAAAAACCATACAATAGATTGTGAGCTGTAGATGGATGAGCAGAAATGGAACTCAGTGTAGTTTTCTATCAGTCACCTGCTATTTTTGAAGCAGGAAACAGTAAAAATGACCTAGTGCTTTATTTTCTGTGACAAAAGAAGCATTCTTTTAACTTTTTCTAAACATATTGCAGGGAAATGAATATTTTATATTTATACTATTTGCAGCTCACAGAGCTCAGATGTTTTAGAAATTATACGGCATCAACTTTGATTCAAAAGGTCCTTGAAGATGAACTGTGAATTAGCTATTTTAAAGAATAAAGAATACCCTGTTCTTCATCATTAGATTTGATTTTGTTCACCAGTTTATGACAGAGCCTACAATTGGTATGGACATATGTTCTGGTTTGAGAAGCAAGACCAGCGGGGCACCCCAAGTCAGAAATACAATTTATTAGAAAAAGGGAAAATAAAACAAAAAGGAAACAAAATACATGCAATTAGAAAACCACTGACAAAGTCAGAATACAACCTGACACCCTGTTGGTCACGGTGTTGGCAGCAGTCTACTTGCAATGGTGGCTGCAGTCCTCCTGGAGTATCAGCTATGGCTCTGTTGAAGCAGTGGTCCTGGAGAAAGAAATCCAACAATGGATGGGCCTGCTCTTCTCTGGCAGTCCAGTGGAGAAGGCTGTCTTGCTATTCCAGTCCTCAGGTTTTTTATCCAGGTAGAGAGGTTTGGCTCCTCCCCCTGGCTGGAGTATTTCTCAATGAGATTAAAGAAGCTTATCAGTGGTATTCAAATGGCCCATTAGCAGAAGACTTATCCCTGGTTGTGGAAGAGATAAGGAAAACTGCTCTTTGATGGTTTCTTATGAGCTGGCTTATCAACAGAAGATCCCCCATCCCAGTTCTAAGGGATGGTAATAGAATACACTTGGTTACATCTTGCACTGTAACGCATGACAACATACTGCAATGTGTGGAGAGAAACAAATTATTTTTGTTAAATACTTGGGACTAATCAAACAAATTGTCCTGAGTGACACCAACTAAGTATGTTTGCATACCTTAATTCTGTGATTTTGTGTTCATGCTTCCTGATTACAGTAATTTCCGTAATTGGTACTTGTAAAGCAAATGACAGTTCCAGTAGTTTATAGGAGATGTAGGTATTCCCTAAATGAAATGTTTTTCATTGCATGAAAATCAGTTATTCAACAGGACCCTCAGGACTCTGTTCTCAATGATGCCACATATTGGCAGCTTCAACTGATATGTTTAAATACTAGAAGACTTCAGTTTGGGATAGAAATGGAATTAATTTAGTAGAAACTGAGGAGAGCAACTGCCTCCATATTATACAAAAAAGGAAAAGAGCACTCACTTCTACCCATTCCCTTAATGTTCTTTTGCTCTGCTCAAACAAAAAGCTCAAAGATGGGTTATTTCTACTATATAAAAAGGATCAGATTTTTTTTTTTGTAGTGAAATATCCTAGGAGGAGTAGGTAAAATGATAGTGTGAAAAACATGTTACCAAACCCTAGCTAAAGGGGTGCCAGCACCTATTGGAAAAACCTCCCAGGCCAAGTACTTTACAGCAATTATGTTTTCTAACTTGGCAAGGATTAAGAAATAATCACTCTTGCAGATATAGGACTTCGACTGGACACTGAAGACCTTAATCATCTCACAGAAGCATGCCAGGTCTTGCATGGATAAGATTTATATCCTGTGGCAGTGCAGGGGACATGCAGCCCTGGGAAAACTCTGTCTGCACAAGAATAAGGGAGCAGGAATACTGGCCCTCTTACAAGTCCTAGAAAAGAGGGCTTTGTAAGGTTTATGTGCTGTGTAACTCTCCGTGTTCTACCTCTGCCTAATAGCTTTTTTCTTCAGGTCTCTATCTCTTCTTCAAATCAGCGATAAGAATATGTAAGCATGCAATGCTTTCCACTGTATCACAGGGAAGTACAAGGACAGAGGGTTCCAAGTCTGATGGGGCCATATGCAACTCTTAATACAACACAAACCACAGTGAAATATTGTGGTACTGGTGATACTGGTGGATTGCAGATTCTTTTTAGTTTCTTTTTTTTTCTTTTTTTTTAATTAATGATAGTAACATAAAAATATAATATTTCAGGTTAATGAAGAATTAAAATAATTCTGCAGAGCAAAAATATCTGCTTGCTTTCAAATTCAAAGCTATTTAAGACACCCTGATTATATAATCCATTGAATCAGATTGTTTGAAGCCACTGCCAGTTGTTCTATTCAGACAAGTGTGCTTAATGTTTAAGTCATAGTGACACTGGAGGAAGCTGACTGCATCTTGCTATCTTTTACTGTAAAAATCTGAAACAAACACACAAGAGCAGAGGTTTACTTTCCACAGCTGCTCTAAGGACTTTATAATTTGTCATAATGCATGTTATAATTGCCTTGGAAAACTTTTAAGAAGAAAAGAGTCATGAGGCAAGGTCATCTTTCCATTTTGCTGGCTTGTAATGTGTTGCAATGGCTTATTTTGAATGGTATTTGTGTAGAGATTCAGACCTGTAAGGGATTTTGCTGATTGTGTGAGGGGTTTTATATGGAAGTAAAGGCAATATGCCCAGCTGGTTTCACTCTGTTCTGATAGCATGAGAATGAGGCACTGTCGTGGTTTAACCCCAGCTGGCAACAGGCATCCTTTCACCCTTCTCTTTCAGGCAATTGGAGCTTAAGCATATGGACGGTAGGTCTGCTTGATTGCAAATCAGTTCTGCTCTGCACTGAATTTGATCAGAATTGCAGTTCTTAGAGACTTTCCAGACTGAGAAATACAAAGAAATTCAGTGGGACTGCAATTTTCATGGTGCCTCTTTGCTGAGTGGGTGTGTTTTATACCAGTGTGCCTCATGGAGTTATTCACACCAGCTTTTCTGAAGTGCCTTTATCTTTTCCTAAACACATCAAACCACATTTCTTGAGGGGAATCCAGATTTTTTTTTTCAGCAGCATGTGACATGAAATGCAAAAACATTTATTTAATAAGATAAATCTAAAAATCACAGTTTATTTAATGACTCCTTCCTCCTGAGGGCTGGAGTAACATGCCTGTGATTTAATTGTAAACTGTTTGGCAAACTAATTTAAAAATAGTCTGATCCTCTATGATGCTCAGTGAATTCAGCTCTGCGAGGTTTTAGATTAATGCCATCGCAGGATGTAATGCCAGTGGATGTTCTGGAAGTGATGTGTACTCTGAGAAACAAACCATACATATATGTTTGTATACCACCAAACCACCAAACCGTGGTTTGGTGGGAGCTTTTTTGTTTGGTTGGTTGGTTTTGGGTTTGGAGTTTTTTTGTCTGTTTTTGGTTTTGTTTTTTCTTAAATAAATGTTTGGCTAGCTTGAGTCCACCTCAGGTCACAATAAGAAATATAAGAAGCTTCAGGGGTATGTTATTGCCCTTCAACTATTTAATAAATGCAAAATAAACCATGACTAGTTCAGGCCACTGTACTTAAGAGAGCAATAGTGTGTTTAAGAGTGTAAGAAACACATAGTCAAAGTTGAATTTTGAAAGATTATCAGATACTTGGCATGTTAAAAAAATTCCTTGGGTAAACAGTTGCTGGGAATATTCTGTGGAAAAATGCTGATGGTGTCATTTTGCCATCTAGATTTCTCCTTTGTACACAGGTGGTGTGAGTGCTGCTGTTGTAATGGAATGGTTGCAATTGGTTCTTGGGATTGTATCCATCTGAGTAGGTGGAGATGGCTACACCTGGGCTAGGCTCCCTTTCCTAAGAAGAGACACTTGTGAGTGATGTGAGTAATGTAAATTGGACACAGTCCAATTCATCATTAAATATATTGGTCAAATATGCAAACTGAAGCAGGAAAAATATATTTTACAACAAGTGACCTGGTGTAGACATGAATTAACTTCTGGTCTCTTCTTGATATGTACCAAACTACATGTTCTGTCTGAAAAACTGAGCCCAAATATTCTTAAATATTATGGAGGATTTACCTTGATAAATCAAATATATTTTTTGATGCTGTTTCTGCTCTGAGCCAGGGGATAAGACCAAATGACCTTGCAAGGTCCCTTCAAAGCTAAATTTTTCAATGGTTATAATAAGATTTATAAGAATCAAGAAATTCAAAATGAAGTTTTAAAACACAATTTGAACTGTTCCGCCCAGCTGATGTCTTTACAATGTTGTGTCTCAAACAAAAGCATTTTAAAATTTGTAAGCTAAGAAGCTATGAGCAGCTGGTAGGCTTGACGGATCAGGTTTGTTTTGTAAAGTATTTCCCAGGTTGGGGATGGTGAATGGCATTACAAGGAAAATCCTATTGACATCATGTTATTCAAGTTCTATATCCATGGCAATTATAATGGACCTGAGTCTGAACTTCTCCCTGGGGCAAAATTTCTCTTGAAAGAAGCAAGTGCTGCTGACCTTTATCCTTTAAGAGATTATATTGTCAAAATAATCTCATGCTCTTGGACACAGCCTGAACTGAGTCTGTGAAGGGTTTCAAAATATATGATTAATTCAACCTTGAAGGTTTTTGCTGCTTGCTTACTCATACTAGAATGGCACACAAGCTAGGAGATTAAAAAGCTGTGTTCTTCACCTCTGTTAACGTGACTGGGTAGGATGGGGGATCTGGAAACAAAAATAAAAGGATTACTGCTAGCACAGCATGCAGTTTATGGCAATCCTGCTGGTGTGCATCCACCTGGGTTCCCAAAATGTACCGGCGGAAGATTAAGAGGGTATTACTTGTGGCTTGGTCACCCTTCAGGTCTTCTGGAGGCTAATATGAAGGTAGTGCAACTCTAATCTACCTTCTCACCTTTTCAGAATTCTCAGTCGTAAGGCAACAGTTGAAATCAGATAATAAAATCAGCAGGACGCCACTTCTGCCTGAGTTTATGATTGGAAGCTGTTTCTAAGACATGGCTGCTGGAATTGAGAGTCTGTATTAAAATGTGCCCCCCCAAACAAAACAAACCCAGTCCTTGAATATTAACCAAGAAACAAATTGCAATATCTGCAAATTCTCCCTTGGTGCCTTCATTAACATAATTAATATTTGTCTCTTGAGACATGGGAAAAAAAAAACAAACAAACCCTAAGTACCAACTTGGATCACCAGATTCAGAGCTGTAAATCCTCTTGGTGGGGCTCTACATCATGTCACATAGATGCTACCGGAAGTTTTCTGAGTAACTTCTGTAAATTTTGTAATCCAAGTACTACAGACCGCAGTACTGCTAAAACAGCTTTAGATGGAGAATCTGGCCAGTAGAAAAACCAAATTCCTGATTTTAGGTACAAAATTTTTAGAAGATAGAGTCTGAATAACTCACCATAAACTCCTTTCATTAGATCTACTTGAGATTCAATTTTAGGATGACATGAACAACTTGAATCAGTGGCCAACATAGGCACACTTAGTGCCCCTTGAGAAGTGCAAGGGTCTCCTACCAGGGCACAGATCTGGTAGTCATTTGGGAGATTCCCATCACTTTGTGTGTGTCCCAGGTACTTTTGGAGATCTCAGGTGGCACTGGCATCTTATTTGTGGACAGTGAAAACAAATGCTGTACCCCATGTCTATCATTAAAAGAGCAAGGAATTAATATGTCAAGTATTTGTATCTGTCAATCAGCTGTCAAAGTTGGAGATAAAAATATCACACACAGACTCCTAGAAGAAACTGGCTTAAGTAAGAACCTGATGTGAAAACTGAGCCTACTTGTTGTATTGTGTTCTTTGTACTTTTACTGTGTTATTTGTACTTTTTCTGTAATGATTTTGTACTTTGGTTCATCCCGGTTCTCCCCTGTTGTGATGATTCTGCCTATGTTGCCTCCTCCCTTCCCTTCATGTCAATCCTCTGCCTCCACCCCTTGACTCAGCGATAATTGCTGAGTCATTCCCTTGACCCCTCCCCAGTGTCCTGTCCGTCACTCGGCAGCCCACCCTTTCCCCTAGAAACTTCTACCAAGGGCGTCGAGTGATTGGTTCAGGCACCGGCATCCCTCCCTCACAATGTCCTCATTGGTTTCCCCAAAATCCTATCTTCCCCATTTCCACACCCCCATGATCACCCATTGGTTCCTTGTTCAACCCCTCCCCTGTTCCCTCCTCCCTTGATAATGTGTTGCACTGCTGGGTTCCTGGTCTTGGGATGAAGGTTGTCCTGGGTTTTGGAGCCTTACTTCAATAAACCTGGATTAATATCTTCACCTGGAGCCCGCTCCCTCTTTCACCCTCATCACTCCACTGCCTCACCCCAACAAGGCGAGAGCCTTAAACGCTCTCCTGACTCCCCGGGAGAACGGGAGAGTGTCCCCCTGCTGTCAGAGGTGCCGCCGCTAGCTGGGATTCTCCGACAAGAGCTTCGGAGAGGCACGGTGACACCTACTGATTCAGGATTTGTTCTAATTGACAGTGTCTTGGCTATGTCATTTTAAAAATCTAAATGTTGTTGATTCAAGTGGATTTAATTTATCACTAGTGCAACATAATTATTTACAAATTATCCCCTGCTGCTCTCTCAAGAGCCCGACAGTCCAGCTGACAGAAAATAATTTAGTTGACAGAGTGCTTAGTATTGTCTAATGGCTCAGCTCAGATATGTATTTTAATACATGTTTTTAATGCCAGTAGGGGCTGATAAAGTGGGTTGGAATCATGTTAAAGCTGCTGAATCTGGGGTGAATATAAGAGAAAGCATTTACTTGGTGACTTATCTCTGAAGGTCTTGAGTGCTGAGGGGGAAGATAGGAAAGTTGAATTGTTGGTAATCTTAGATTTTTTTTTCAGTTCTTTAGTGCAATGGCATTTGATTCTGCCTCTTTCCCTATTTGCTGGAACTATTGTAGCTCAGCCAGTATCAAAGAGTTGAAAAATCAATGCAAGGCGCAATGTCTGTGAAAGGTCAGAAGTGAAAGAGAGTTCAACCTAATAACATTTTAAAGTGCTATGGAAAGGATATTTCATAAAATATTAAAAAAATCAATTTAACTTCCATAAAACTTAAGTTTAGTATCAGTACTAAACAGAAGATAACTGGGCAAGGGAGGAGATGGGAGTCAGGCATTCAGACTTTTATTGCAGTTTCCCTCATCCTGAGCTGTTTTTTTTTCACCCTGAATTGACTGGGAAAGAACAATATCTTGAAAAAAAGGGAGATCCGAATTCCCCTTCTAATACAAATGTTTATTTATAATTTACTTCTTGTACCTATGATGCAGTAATTTAAATTTCTGCAGGCTGCATGAGAAGTCTTCCTGTTGCCTCACCTTTTTTCAGTTCTTATGGAGTACCTCAGTCCAAGAACAGAAAATTTCACGCTTTTTAATCCATTGCTTACATTTGGTTTCATAAAATCATCTCATATTGCTCAAGAATAATACATTTGATTACTTCTTGAATGTAGTTTGGATTGTAAAAAAAAAAAGAATGTCTAGGATATCAGAAAAGTGTTTAATTTCCAAATCCAAAACCCTGACAACCATTGTCCATATAGTTACAGTTCTTTTATCACAGCAGAAATTTTCACAAACTGCTCCATTTTGGAGTTTATTACTTTAGCTATTTGTCTGTTACTAGAACATTCAAAGCAGTTGATGTTTGTTCCATTGGATTCAATTTTTTAGAGCTTCATTCATGTTTTCTTAGGCCTTGGAAAAAATAAATATTTTTCCAATGCTAAGCAGTGTCATTGTCTAAGGAGTCCTTCTGTCACTTTTTTTGTCCTTTGGAAGTGGATTAGTTTTAGAAAATTCTTGATTTCACCAGGACTTATACAAATGGAGTCTTACAGAAACAATACTTAAAAATGCTTGTAATTGGTAATACAAATTGGCACCAAACTTCTTTAAGTGAGTGTTTGTTATAATAGATGCTCAGTCATAATGGCATTGCTGCAGATGACCCCAAATCTTTCAGTAAAATACACCTGCCGGGGTTTTATCCAGGCTTTAATTTTCTTGCAGCTTTCTTGGCATGCTTTAAGCCAAACAGAAGTCATGGCTTTGGTATGAAAAATGGTCTGCAAAACTCTGATTTAACTCTCTAGGTAGATATGTGGAAAATTTTAAGTGTCTATTTTTTATGAATTAAATTCACCAAACAGAACAGAACCCCCGCTGTCAGAGCCTTTCATCTTAGTTCATTCAAGAACCACAAACTACTCATAATTTTGGCAAAATAGTCTAAAAGGGTCAATTCCAAGAGAGAAACTCTTGAGCATACCAAACAGAAGTAACTTCAGCAGAAAACTCAATAATGTTGGCTGTTATCCCTGGAAAATGCAAATTACGGTGGGCTGGATGCTGGAAATCATTTGGAGTACTCCAAATGAATTCCCTTTGGTTTTGTGGATTCAAACCCACTGCACCTTGCCAAGCTGTGTGAGGAACAGCTGGAAGTGTCTTAGTACCAAGCACCTCTTAAAAAGAGTAAAACAACTTCTCCTGACTATGGCCTGTTCGTAATTTCTCTGAATTATACCTGAGCCATCGTTCAGTCTGAAATGCAAGAGGATTTTGTGAGTCCAAGTCCAGCCTGTGTGAGAAGCCCAACTCAAACAGCCTCACTAGCCTTGAGGCTCAGATTTTGTCAGACAGACAAGCTGTGCAGAGTCATGGGCATGACATCAACTCCATCATGCTCAGCATCCCTGTTCCAGCCTGGTACTGACACAGCCCAGGATGCTGTGGGATTGTTCCCAGAATGTGTCCTTCAGGGTGAGCCAGGAGGCCAGAGTCCAAACCTCACATAAGACCAGACCTCGCATTATTATTGTTACCAGCAATTGTTGCCATGCTTGCTATTTCTTATTGCATTGATTAGAATTACAGTTGCTTGCTTATGACTATTTCCTAAAATTCAGGGACTTACTGATAATATATTTAAAATTTGTTTTCCCTTAAATACTCAAAGGAGATGAAGAACAATTGGGAAATCCTAATAGTCTAATTATTCCTTTGTGGTTTCATTTAGTTAGATTTTTAGTGTGCCCTTCATCTTATATTAAAGTCCACAAATCAATATTTATAGTATTTCAGATAACACAGAGTAGGCAATCAAATAGTAGTAAATGTGATGGAAATAGGATATAAAATGGGGAATTAGCTAGTGGTTTAATTTAATTTATACTATGGAGTTGTCATTAAAGGAAAGAACATTTCAACCATTAATGAATATGCAAATATTTACTTTGTTTTAATGGGGAAATTGATGGTGGTTTACTCATTGATGCTTTACTTCCGGAATAATCCTGTTATTTCTTTATATTTTTCAAGTTTTCCAAATCCTGGAACCTAAATGGTAGAACAAGATGATTCCATTGGAGATATTTAAATTCCAAAAAAAACAGGCCTAAATTCAGATTACAGTGCCTTTTTGGGTTATTTTCTTGGAGGTATTTGGAAGAGCATCACTGAAATGATGGGATACTGTAACCAAAAGCAACAATCACAGAACTACTAGAAAATTTGCCTTGGGAGGGACGGTTGCTGTGTCCAGTCTGTGGGTGGAGGAAGCACACAGCTGCTTTCTAGTAAGCCAAGTCATTGAGAAGGCTGCTGCATCGTGCCTCCATGGCAATGAGCCATGTAGGAACAGCCTGCAATATTCTTCTATGCTCGGAAAAAGAATTTTATTCTTAAAATGCACTCCAGGTATCAACCGCTATGGAGAAGAAATGATGAGAGGTATGCCATTGTCGGCAGACAGCAATTCTGTTTCAAATAGCTTTTCTTTTAATTAAAATACCTGAAATCTGTCAGCTGTTAGGGGGAGTTGTGTAACTGGAATACCTGCTTATGTTTATGGTCATTACCTTGGAGTAGAAAGTAAATGGAAGTCCTTTTGCAAGCATGTACCATAAACAAGAACACCACAGACCCTCCTCACAGCTGAAGACACTTGCCTTGTGCTCATTTGCATAATCAGATGAGATATTAACTTAGATAATAGCACCATCTATTGAGGATTAACAAGATATTTAAACTTTAAAATGCTATTTGCTACTTCACTTTTGCAGGCATTACAAGTCTGGATACATTTTAAGATCATATTTTTATCATTGTATCTGATACTTACTGGTAATTTATTAACTATCACTAAATAAGCTTATCTGCCTGCTAATAAGGTTCCCATGCTGTCCAACAAAAGCTCTTGTTTTAGAAGACCTCTGTTTATTTTTTCTCTGTTGAGAAAGTAGTTTTCCACTCCTCATACTTTGTTTGGACAAATAGAACAGTCCATGAAGTTATTCTGTTCTCCTTTTATAATATAGCATTCTAGCAGTAGTCTGCTTTTAAAAAGGCATAATCTTTAGTTGCAGCAGTCTTCTTGTAGCCATAGTCAACAATGTGTTCTCTTTGTTTTTGAATGGTTCATAGTGTTAAAGTTATCCCAGATTTATGGTCAGGAGTTTCAAACACATGGAGCACTATTCCGCATTAAATTAACTGGCCAGACTCTTTTCAGTGGTGTCCAGCCACAGAACAAGGGGCAGTAGACAGAAAGTGAAACACATGAAGTTCCATCTGGATATGAGGAACAAACAGGTTTACTGTGATGGTGACAGAGCATTGGAACATGCTCTTCAGAGAGGTTGTGGAGTCTTTTTCTCTGGTGATGTTCAAAACCTGCCTGAACAGAATCCTGTGCAGCCTGCTGTAGGTGAACCTGCTTTAGATGGGAGTTGGACTAGATGAGCTCCAGAGGCCCCTGCCAATCCCAACCATTCTGTTTGTATTTAATTAGTGTTTTAAAAATGTTTGTATTTAAAAATACGTTGTAAGAAAACACCAGAAAATCCTGTGAGAAGGATTGGTATTGTTGAGGTGAGGTGTAGGGTTAAGAAAATGTGGGTAAAATCTTGTCTCTTGGGCTTTTTCTGATTTATGAGAAGTTGTTTTAGTTTCTTATCCATAAAATGGAGTGAGGAAGCTGGAGAGGTTTCTCAGAGTGCTTGTGTTTCTGTATTGTCCAGACTTTCAGGGAAGAGATACAGTATTCCACTAGTCTTCAAAATTATCTGCCCCTGAATATGTTGGATCTCTTGGCACAAAATCAACAGATGCAGCAAGGTCTTTATGTGAATTTCCTTCCACCAAATATGATACTTTTCTTAAATTTCTGTGGTTTTGTTTTTATAAAGCATATTTGCTTGGGCTATCTTTATTGACCAATATAGCAAGTCTAAAATGCAATTTTATTTTCAGCATTTATTTTTAAGAAACTCCAGTCTTCTCTGCCACAACCTTACCTGCAATCTCCTATTTGTCACATGAGCCAGCTCAGTTTTGGGGTGGCAAAAGGAGCAAGGGAGAATCCTAGGAGCTGCTTTTTAAGCAGCCCATTAAACTGGATGGAGGCTTGAACCTATTTCCCTGCTGAGCATGGAACTTGCTCTTTCTGGATATTACTAATCTCACAGGGCAAGAAGACTATCCTGAGACTCATTAAGATATTTATGAGGAGCAGCATTGTTAAACTGAATGTGACTGCGATCAGCAGCAACTTCTAAAAGTTTATCCCATCCATAACAGGGTCTCCTGACCTTGTCTTAATACATGTGTGAAACGCACTGCAATGTAGCTAATCAGAGTTGGGGTTTTATTTTCACAGAAGGACATTAATCAACATTTGCAGACAGCCTGATTTGTATAAGTCTTCCAAGTGCTGCTTCTATGTTATTGTGTTTGTTAAAGCAATAAAAGAAGAGAGAACAATTTCTGCATGATTGTCCCCTTGTTTCTGCAAGGCAGGCACATCTGAAATTTATTCAGGCTGGGAGAAACCTGTTGTCAGACATTCCTGTAGAATATTTGCAGTGTACCATGGCTGTTCCGTCTATCTTTCTGGACACTAATGTTCAGCAAGTATAAAAAAAGGAAGAACATGGCAAGAAAAAATAGCTACTGTTTTGATCAGATGTGGCAAACCAAATCTAAAACTGCTGGAAAAATCCTTACTGGGAAGTTGTCAGTAGAAAAGGTGGTTTTTCAGTGTTTTGTGCTGCTTCTTGGCTATTTCCTATTTCTTTTGCCCAGTTTTTTCTCTCTCCTGGTGAACCATCTCATCATTTTAATGAACTTGAGAGAGTGATATCTACTCCCCATTATACATGAGTACAACTGTCAGGCAGTCAGAGACATTTTTTAGTTCTCCTGGAGACATAATGTGCAGTATATGTGAGCCCAGGTATGTGTGTGTATCTGGGTGTGAAAGGCTGACAGTGACACCTTTTGTTGTAGAGCAGACAAAGCTGAAATTCCCAGCTGCAGTCCAAAGGAAACAACATTGATTTGACAGTGCAGCAGTACTTATTTGAGACCTTTTGTAGACATTCATTAAGCTTTATTTCCTTTCAGAATTCCACATCCTAACAACGCAGGAAGGTAGTCCCATGTAACTGTATCAGTACTAAAGTTTCACTAGGTTCAATATCCATGGCAAAAAACTTAAAATAAAATTCTTTTGATAAGGCTGGGGACAGAAAATGTCACCTCCAAGATGTGCTACTTTTGGCTTTGATTTCAGTATTGGTCCCTGTTCAGCACAGCACATTAAGGACATTCTTGCAGCTCCATATGAATTTAAACATGGGTTGCAGCAAAATGAACTGGCAGGTGTAATTGAAAGAGGGCTTGAACCCAGGCCTAACTGAATGTGGGTGTAAATTAGTGTGGTGTATAACCTAAAAACGTGGCTTTACTCATTGCCACTTTAAACACATTTGGTTCTCCCCACCTCAGACTATGAATTTCATGCATAGCTTTTGTGCTGTTGTAAGGTACTTAAAAGATATTGCTTGGATTTTTAGCTGGACTGATGTTTCTAAAAAGGAAAATTATTAAATACTTGATCTAACAGAACTATGAGATTTCCCACTTCAGGTTGTCAATTAACAGTATCCTTGAGGAAGTGTGATTGGCTCTGGACAATATCTGTGGCCATCTGGATGTAATGTGTGGGAGGAGACTTTAATGGCAGTGAGGTTTTTCTCTGGGAGCCCAACATATCTGTGTCTTGTCCTTCACTTTGCCAAAGACTTTCTCAGTGACTTTGGGCAAATTGCCTCCCTGTACCTCAATTTATCTGTAAAGCCTCAGGCATGTGAAGATAATGAAGATGCAATGGCTGTTAAGGGTTTCTTGTAATATGAAAATCACAAATTCAAATAAAAGGCAGGAGATTTGAAAATAAGGAAAAGGAATCATTTAGTTAAGCTATAGAAACAACTGCCACAAAATACTATGAGGGCCAAACCTCACTTGAGTTCCAGAAGTGACTGGACAAATCTATGGTTCAATAAAGTCTATTAGGCTCAGATTTACTGGTTGTCTTAAGACTTAATATATTCTCTCACTTCAGATTAATAGTACCTGGGAAGCAAGAGCAAGAAAGCTACTCAAGTTTCTTTCCTCTTTCATTTCTTTTATTTCTCCTAACTGCTGTCAAATTCACTCTGGTATGTTTTACTGTGCCTGTCCTTGTGTCTCTATACTATTTTTTAGGAATAAAATTTCAGAGACAGGAATCCTGATACAGTTTACTCCCTCCCAGTTTTTTCTATCCTTTCTGACTACTAGAACTTAGACCTCACCTGACTTGGCATCATGAGAGCAACACTATAGAATTAATGTGCTCCTTACTGGGGGTGGGTATCACACACACATGCCATGGTCAGCCTGAGGAATAGCTGGCAAGTTAGGCTGCAGTTCTTAAAAAAACCCCGACAAACCGAGACTGCCTTCTGCTATTTTCATTCTCTCAGTCTCTGAGAACAGTGGAGCCTTGATTTTGGCTGGAATGTCTTGATGATACTTTGGTATCAATAATTAATGTTAATGATAACCAGTGGTAATGGAATAATTAAATCTATTAGAGAAAATGTACTGTCCCTGGGTAATAGCACAATTTTGTATCTCAGTTCTGAAAAGAAAGCTTGATCTCTACATTAGTTTTTTTGATCCTTATTTATTAAGGAACGATTTATTCTCTTCCTCTACAAAAGTGGACTATATCAGAGCACAGAATGGAAAGGGACTGGCTAGGCACAGTCCCCTGCTATTTCAAATAAGCATTTCATCAGTTTTATAAACTGATTGAGGTAGGCTGTTTCTACCCAGTATTCCTCCTTGAGAGATGTTCTAGAGTTTCATTTTTTTTTCTGGTTTGAGTCTTCCAGAGCCCATTAATACCCTTTTTTGATGCTAACATTACATAGTTCTTTTCTAGTATTTATGTCCCTGACATATTTATGAAGGGTTCTCATTTTCTTGTTCAGGCCTTGTCCCATTAGCCTAAACATGTCAAGCATGTCAAGTATTCACTAAAGAGATGGTCTCTCTGCACACTGGTAAGTCCTGTCTTAGCCTGGCCCTATTTGAATTTATCTTTATTGAACATTTTGCATACTCTTCCAGATGAGATTCCCTCATTAACTCATCACTAACCTACCCCTGGGGATATATCACTGCTACGGAGAGGAAATTCTTTTCTTACTCTTAGAAGCTGCACAAAAGACTACTGCCTGTTAGAAATACTTCATCTGACTTACGCAGCTAACACATTTGTATTTTCCAGGATCATCACATCCTTGGTATGTGGACATCTTGTGATGAACAGATATACTAAAGTCTTGCTCTGCCATTTACAGCTGATGAGAACTCATTATAAAGCTAAAGTTCAAGATAATAGTCCATAAGGGAATGACCTTGTTATTCGTCTTATTAGATTTTTTTATTATTACTATTATTCTAGTTTGCAAGGTTGCAGAGAGCTGATTCATGGGAGCTTAATTCTACATTGCCAGCGCCTCCCAACTTTTCTATCACCAAGTTTCGTGAGCACATCTCTATCAAATTCGTTCTTGAAAACTTTATTTAATTCTTTACATGAGTGGATTTTCGTGGCTGTTCCTTGTTATAAATAAGTAAAGTGATTCAATAATAGTTTTCCAAGACTTATCCTCTAGGAACTGCACTAGCGACTCACTTCAACCCAACATGATTATTTTTTTTCTGTTTTTTCTCTAATGTTATTTGCAGTGTTTTGTACTGACTCCTAGTTCAATTTCTGTGTATCATCACAGGAATCGCTTTACTCAGCTTCACTTAGATGGGATTTAGATAGCTTCTTTTTCTTGGTAGTTATTTTATCAAATGTAAGAGAACAGTTTTGGATAGTGTAACTTTAATAAAACTCTGGTTTTTTGTGTCCTATTCTTCTTCTACTATTGTGTTCTTAGTTATTTTACCTTAGAAAACTACCTGAAAGCTTTGCTTTTAATTGAACCTTACTAAAAGATTTCTGGGTATCTCTTCCACTCGTTCCCCTCCTCCACTGCTACCTCAAATGTGGTCACAGCATTTATGAGGCTGATATTAACTACATGAGGGAACTATTATTAAACATAACTTTGGATAACCAATGACTAGTCTATAATACAAGAACGAAAAAGGGAAAGAAATTTCTGATGAGTGTGTTAAATGTCTAATCTTCATATTATATTGCATGATAAAACAGCTGAACAAACAGACACACCAGGAATTCATATCAGTATATCCTTACACATAATATCAGAGGAGGCAATCAATGCTTAAGCCTTGCTAGAATCTGTATTTAGTAGAGTGTGTCACTTATGAAAACATCACAAAATTTCTTAGTATCTGATTAACTTAAGTGGGCTTTTCAAGGATTTGAAGACATCAGCAGTAACTGAAAATTCTTAGGGCTTTAAAAGAATGTTTAAAAAAGTACGTTGTTTTCCTCCTGGGTAGCCAAAACTGAAGCATTCTAAAGATACTGGGATGGAGGTAGAACCAGTTCCCAGAAATCCTATTCCTGAAATCTGCAAGCATGGCCAGGATAAAGCAGCAATACTTCATGGAAAATTTTAACTTTAAAAAATCAAGCTTCTATTGCTTGTTTGCTTGAGGGTTCTGTGAACCAAGATGCTAGCAGTGTGGTGCAAGTAGATGAAAATGTGTTAGCCATGCAGCCTGCCAAGAACAAAAACATGCTGGTAAATAGATCCTGTTGAGGAAGAGTCTACAAATTGCTCATCAAAACAAGCCAAGCTGTCAGATGTCTTCCTTATTTTCAGGACTCTTCTAGTATAAAAGATGAGCAAAGAACAGAATCAATGAAAGGCTGCTGTACTTGAAGATATTTTTTCAGAGCTTCTTTAGAAGCTTCAGAATTCTTTAGAATTCAGTATTAAAAGAAAAATCTATGAATGACAGTTTTGTAACTATTTGCCCCACAGGTAGAAAAGTCTTGAGAAGACCATGAATGCTAAGATGTTCTTTATTTTGGAATAAAACCAAACAGTTCTGCTTTTATTCAACCTCTAAGCAACATATCCCCACATGGTGCCCAGCAGAAGTCATTGGCATGGCTCTTCCTTTCAGTCACTTAATCCAGACTTTGGTGGCCTATTTATATACAGCAGAATTTAGCTTCAAAGCTTTGCCCTGACCACATCTACAAAAGCTGTCTACCTAAAGAAATTAGAAACAGAAGTTCTTTAACTTCTTTCCACATATTCCTGCCTGCCAGAAAGCTGACAGACATTGTAAACCGTAACTCTACCCATTGCAATTACTGATCAGTATGTCCAGCTCTGTGTGTATACAGCCAGTTCAGCCTTACAGAAATATTCAAAGATGGAATTCCTCTTATGAACACATTTTAGTCTTTTTCCCTTGGTCTATTCTATGTTCTACCACTCATAAACTCGTTTAAGTGAATGACCTTAAACGTGCAGTTCAAACTAGTCCTCTGAAAAATCCAGGCAAATGACAGAGGGCTGAAACAAGTAGATTGAAGCTGCTGTGGATGTATTTCACTTTTGTAATCAAGAATGGATGTTACAGTGAAACTGTACACAAGGAGTGTCTTTCTGATTAGATTAGTGAGTAACAATTACCTCAGGTGCCACATGAAGTACTGTTAGCTATAAATGGCATCTGGAAAACACCAAGTAAGTGACAGGAGTCTATATAAATATAATTTGGGAATGAGCCAGCATTACCAAGGAGAGTGGTGAGTATACCCTCAGGCTGTCAACACAAGCATTGATTCCCTGACAGCAGAGTATTGCTTGTCTGGTGTAAGAGCCCTAATACAAAGCTAATGGCACTTTGAAGGAGATACATAGGGCACTAAATTCTTCTTTAGTTTCTGACTTAAAGTACTGTTGCATACTCTAGAAGAAACTACAAGGTATGAAGTAGTTGTAGTACAGAAATACTTGAAAATAACTGACAATAAGCCTTTGCCAAAGACATAAAGTTGCATCACTTCCTGACCTAATAGCTAAAAAATCCTACCAGTACATGTCCAAATCTTTTAGCAGAACACAAAAATAACATTAAATGAAGCAACCTGTCATATTGCTGTCAAAAAACTTGCTCTTGGCTTCACAGAGGAAGATTTGGATTCCCTTTAGCTGCAAGCTGGTCACCCTGCCTCAGTATCTGAGCAGCTCACAGCATATGCAGATATCTTTAATATAAAAGAATGTAGTTATTTTTCTGTAAATCCGAGATATTTCCTGAATGTGTTAAACTTCAGACTATCAACCAACATTTTAAAGACTGCACAGTATTCTCCTACACTAGGGATGTACGAAAGGGACTATTAAGTCTCCCCCAGGCTTTGCTGAATGGTTTTAACATTTTGTTATAAATTTATATATATATTTTTAAATTTCAAATGCTATACAGGAGAAAGGCATAGAGCTCAAGCAAGAAGGAGAACAAGAGAGACAGGAGAAGTGAAAGGGAAAGATTCTCTTTATTAGTCTATGGTACTACTCCAACTCACATCATGGAAGTTTTATAGGTATAGAAGGAGATCTCAAGAGGTCTCCTAATTCATCCCTGCTCAGACAGAGCTCAGTACCCTTTCCCCAAGCCTGATAAGTGACTCTGAAGTGTGTTCTTTAAAGTTTGGTCAATGAGGAGTGAACAGAAAACTGTCGATTGTCGATTGTCTAACCTGAAATGCCATGTGGAAATTCAGAGGTTTATTTCTCTCTCAAATCTACAATAAACATAGAGAAGAAATTTTCACTACCTTCCTCATCACAGCTTTTTACAGCAAAAAGTCTGTTACCTTGTTTCTGCAGCACCTTTGGCTTGCTGGCAAAACTGAGGCTGATTTCTTCAGCTTCTCCTTATAAGTTTCTTAAATTTTTGAGATTATTTCTCTCCCAATAGGTATGTTTAGCAAATCTCTATGTTGAATTAATCAAGACATAAAGATCTATTTCTTTGGTGAAAAGACTCTGTATTATTAATGTCTGCACAATCGGAGGACTGAAGACCGTGACTGAATATAGTTGTACCAGAAATCAGATCTAAGTCATTAATAAATACAGTGAAAGAATGGGGCCATTTTCCCTACCAAGCCCTTATGGGGATTCTGGTAAAACACTCATATCATGAGATCTGGGCTGAAGGAAGCAATATTTACCTTTGTGGCTGTTAATCTACTTGTCTTCAGAGACATTGGGCCACACGGCTCATACCAAGTGTTCACCATCCTGATCACAGTGAAGGAGAGGAAGGGCACCCATCACAATATCCTTCACCACATTGGAATTGAGATCACTGGTTCCTTTGGCTGAGTCTTCCCAAAATAGCTTTTCTCTGTCTTACTCACTCTTTCTCTCTTTATCTATTTTTATACAGGTTTTGGCCCAGCCATGAATGGGCAGATTTTGCAGTACTGCTATAAACTGAGAGGGAGCTGCAACTGTTGTCTGAAATGGCCAAAGCTCACACATTTTGCTGGTTTTCGGTAGGGCTAACAAAAATTTTGCTGTAGCTGTGTTTTTCTCTAGCAGTTATGGGTAAGGATCATTACTAAGAACAGAAAATTTGGCTTTTTCATTATCTGTTTGTCATTACAGATTTTTTCTTGTTTTGTCTACAGGAAAAAAGGCCTGGGTTGTACTAATAACACTTTCAGCATCTCAGTTGGCCCTTTCTGCTTGCACTAAGCAATTTGTCTTTTTCTGTAATCTAAAATTTTGGACAAAGGATGCTGAGACAGGCTTACATGCGCAAAACTTTTCTAGGGTGTCCACGGCTGATGACGGACATCAATTGCTACAGTGAAAGTTTCAGTGCAGCAGGTGATGACAATAAAGATGACATGGTGAATTTTCCCTTTACTTTCTCCCTTTGTACTTTGACTCACACTTCTATTTGGAGTAATCCTCTAATATAAACTAAAACTAACAAAGGAGGAGAGGAAGGAAAGGGAGAGAAAGAATATGTGAGTTTCATGCATTGCCTCCCCTGGGACACCTGATACAAGAAGAATATTGGGTTTAGCAGATGCAGGACTGTGAAAATAATAACCTGAGAGCTACAGCATAAGAGCAAGGCAAAACCTGTGCCCTGGGAAAAACCCTGCCACAGCAACTTGGGTGAAAGGCTCAGAGCTTTGAGGGAAAGGCAGGAGGCAGAATTGCAGGTGCTACCCTTTACTTTGCTGCATGTAAAGCACTCTGCAACAAAGCAATTTCCAGGAGTGCTCTCTGTACAGCCCTGGGGAAGTGGGAGAGGAGTTTGAGGATGAGTGCCTTACCTGCTACTTCAGTATTTAAATAGTAGACCTGTGAAAGAATAGAAAATGTTTGCAAACCTTGTTAGGCAAGGTTTGAAGTGGTTTACTTGAATTTCCCCTCTTCACAATGGAGCCAGAAAAAGCGTCCTCTTTAGGACATGATCTATCTTTCTTGTTTTTCCAAGTCTTTCCAATGTCTTAATTCTGTTTCTTTCCCTACCTATCTAGTTAGCTGTCTCCTCAAATCTAACCTCAATCTGCTGCCTAGAAATTAATATGATTATGCCTAGTCCTACAGTAGGTTTGATTATTGACTGTGATCATCCTTGTAATGGGCTCTTATGTCTTTAAAAGCTGCTGTCAGTTTTCTTATTTACATGTTGCAACTCAGGTCCTTCAACCTTTCATCACTGATACTGGTTTTTGACCCACTTCATTCTTGCTGATCTCTTTTCATTCTTTTCATTTTTTTCCTTTCATTTCTTTGAGAGTAAGTCCCCAACTGAATAGAGCAGTTTTATCTTGTGCTTCACTCAGAACCAGTAACTGTCTCCTGTCTTTTTACTTTGGAAATTCTTGCTAGTAAAGCCGAGAATTAAGTTTATCCTCTTTTTCAGAGGCATTATATTGTCTCATTTGATTTGAGTCCACTATGCTGATGCTTTCCTGCAGTTTTCCTGGATAGACATATATTTTCTATTATTAATTTTTGCATTGACATATTTCTTTTTGAATAATTTTGCATTTGTGTTTATGTATTTCAGTCTTGATGTTTTCTGGGCAGCTTTTATTTGACAAGACACTTTTCAGGACTATTCTTTCCAACAGCTCATTGCTCCCTATAGCTCTATAGGACTAGCAAACGCATTTATCCAGGCTGCCAGTGAACATACCAAAAGTACCAATACTAATACATCTGGACTTGTTTGTCTGAGGACTCACCAAGAGTTCTCACTCTCCAACTGAGTTGTGAACTAGTGTCTCAATTAATATTTTTTTCCATTACATGTGTACCTACCTTATTCAGAGCTTGTTTCTTTAATTTGCTCTTAAGATCGTTTTATTGTACAATGTTCAAAGTTTACTTAATTCCAGATTTTTCACAGCTCCTTCCCCCCTTCCACTGGGCCACCAAATAAACTTAACTTGATTGTTCCTGATTTTTTATTCGTAGAACATTATTTGCTTTGTATGTGCTAAGTGTTTATAAGTTAATAGTTAATAATGTTAATGCAATATTTTTCTGAGAATCTTTGTTAGGTTAACTTGTTCATAATTCCCTAGATCTTTTCCCTCCTTTCCTGTTTATACTGATAGCTAGTTTACAGTCCTCTGGGACTACCCTCACTTTTCATTCATTTTCAGATATAACTATTAATGACAAAGAGAATACACTGGCTATATTCCTAAGTAGTCTACTGTGAATTTCATAAATTTCTGATGACTCAGATTTATTTATTTATTTACGCCTAATTTATCTTAGTGTTCATTAACCTTTTTTTGCACTGGCTTGTACTACTGTTACCTTATTTAAACCAGTTTAGCTAAATGTCTGCTCATGCTTCATCATTTTTTGTTCAGACTGTGTGAAGACAAGAGGTTGTATACTGCTGCTTGTGATGTCCTTGTTTCTATTAGTGTTGTCATTAGTGTTGGACTTCCAAGTCATTAGGAATCCCCTGATATGGCTTATGCAGCTGTAACACTTTTTTACTGTATTTCTCTCATCCCTCTAGTATAATGATTCTGCCTTTTCACTGTCCTTTACAGAGATAAATGAAAATTATTCTACTTTAAAATTCATCCAAGTTTTAGAACTTGTTCCAGTGTCTCAGCATCCTCACCATAAAGAATGTCTTTCTAAAATCTAGTCTAAATCTCTCCTCTTTTTGTTTAAAACTATTTCTTATGGTCCTGTCACTATCAGTCCATGTAAAAAGTTGATCTCTCTCATTTTTCTAAGTTTCCTTTAAGTACTGGAAGGAAGGCCACAATGAGGTCTCCTTGGAGCCATCTCTTCAAGCTGAGCAGTCTCACCTCCCATGGACTGTCTGAGAAAGCCTCCAGACCTCTGATCATCTTTGTGGCCTTCCTGTGGATTCAGTCCAACAGGTCCACATCTTTCCTGTGTCAAGGACCCCAGAGCTGGATGCAGCACTAAGGGTGGGGTCTCACAAAATCAGAGTAGAGGGGTAGAATCACTTCCCTTGACCTGCTGGCCACTCCTATTTTGATGCAGTTCAGGATGAATCCTCTATGTACTTTGGGTGTCTTCTGGATTCCTTACAGTGAGCTCTGCTACTTTCCCAACAGATGTCTGGGTGCTTGAAATCTCCTAACAGGGTGAGGGCTGATGTGTGAGATGCTGCCTGTAGCTGAAGCAAGAAAGCCTCATCAGTAGGCTCCCCCTGGTCAGTCAGACTGTAGTAGAACCACACTACAGGTGTCCTTTGTTGGTCCTGTCCTTCCTTTTAACACACAAGCTTTGATCTTGTGTCTGTTTTTCAGAGGCACCTTTTCACAGTCTCCCTTCCTTAACAGAGCACAACACCCCACCCCTCCTTTCCAGCCTATCCCTTCTGAAAAGCTTGCAGCCCTCAATGGTGTGGTTCAGTGATTGCAGTGTTCCAGTTGTGTAACTTGTCCCACATTCATAGGTATTTTTAAAGGATTTTTAAGTTATACGGTTGCAGCACTAAATAGGCTGAAGCGCTGTTACCGAACTTGTGAATGTTAATATTATATGAGACACCCGAATGAAGAGATGGTGCTCAGCAGTCCGGTCTGTGGAATGAATACACCTCAGCTGCAATTTAATATGAATTTGAGGTTTTGGGATTTTTGTTTTCTTAATGAAAGATTCATTTCCTTGGTAAATAGCTGAATACTGAAAAAAACCAGTTCTACCAAAAATGTTTTTTAGATAAAATACTCCTGTGTGACTTTGTGCTCCTAGTCTATGTGGTAAATTTGTGTTGTTTACTTCATCTTTTGTGATGGAACATATTCAAGTAGTTCCAGTTCGCTATCATATGACTAAGAGAATATGCTTGCAATTATAAAAAAAAAAAAAAAAGAATAAATGAATATATTATGTGCCACAGAAAGTTGACTCTTGGAAAAAAAAGGAAAAGCAAGCCATATTTTTTTAATCAAAACCAGAATTTTCTAACGAATAATAGGGTTATCTGGAATCTGTTGGCCACTTGAAGTTGGCCACTTCTAACCCTGGCACTTGCTATCCCTCTCTACTGAGATATGTATCTGTGCTGCTGGATTTGCTGAGGCTGCCTTTTCTTCCCCAGAATAAAGACAGCTCTTCTTTCTAAAGTAGAAGATGTAGACCCAGCCTGAGTTGTATTTGCAGTGCTATAAATTGTGATGGCCAGTGACATCCCAAAGATTGTGTGTTTGATAGTTTTCATTCTGACATATTAAACAATCAGCAAACCATGGTTGAAAGCTGAACCAGCTATTGAGGATTTCTGGAAGACTGTGATGGACAGTACTTTTCAGAAGAGGAATAGCCATCTTTGGGTTTATTTGCCAGCAGGATTCATTTTATTGAGGGCACAAACCAAGGCCCTTCTGTCACTGGGTAACAATACTCTGTTACTTATTAAGACAGCTGAGGAGGGAAAGTTAGAGGTGGCTGATCTTTCCCCAGACCCATATTTTGTGCCACTGCCTATCAATAAAAGAGTTCAACACTTTTATTAGATGCTCTGATGAATGAGCTGAGGACGTGAAAGCACTGAAGGCCATACTTTGCTCAAACTTACAAATAAAAATTGGAAATGTTTCAGATTGGAGTGAGTCCTCTGGAAGAAAATCAATAGGGAAAACATCCATTCTGAAGTCTGAACAATGTCACTGTAAAACAGAGACATTAATTAAAATTACCCAATTTACTTTTGGTAATCATGAAAGTTTCCCAGATATCACTAACTATTACAGATGATTTTGGTTTATGATAAAAGCTTATTTTCTCTACAACCTATTTCCTTCTCTTTCCTTTTCCATATAATAATGTTAGAAAACTATAACGTGATATCACTGCTATTTTCATAACAAATTATTACAGTAACATATATGGATTAATGGGAGTTTTGGCTGAATACGAAATGTAGCAATTGCCCCCAGAGATTTCATTAAATGGAGCCAGCAAAGGTAGAACTAATTATGAAGGGGGAAGATTTCTATACTTTTAAACATGTATGTTGGGAACTGTGTCTCTGTTTTAATGAAAAAATCAATAGCATAGCAACAAAATGATCAAAGAAAGCAAAATATAATCAGAGTACCTGTGCAAGAAGCTATTTCAAAAATAGTTTTCCTGTAATCAGTATGACACAAAGTGTTTGGAACACAGTGTAAAATGTATTTAGAAATTCAAGGCCAAATTGCTTCCCCTCCAGAAAAAAATAATGGAGATGAATTTTATTTCTTGGGAAAACATCTCTGTTTTATTTAGAGAAATATGGGAACACTATGGTGATTTTCACTAGACCCTGGTGACTCTTAGTTGTCTCACTTCTTGACTAAGTGACAACTCCTTACAGAATCAGCTTTTCTATAGACTGAGAACTTTTCTGAAAGGCAGACCCCTTGAGGGAATATCATTTGGCATCTAAAAATTGAGTTTTGTTACTGGATCTCTTTTGTCATTGTAGACAACTTCCTGTTGTGGATCAGATCTCCATGTTTTGTTTCTAGACAGAGAAAATAGTTATTTCTTGCCATCTTAGAAATTGAGTTGTCAGGGAGTATTGTCAGGGTTTTCTGATGATTATTTTAATACAATGACAATGAGTCTATACAGGTAATCCAAAAGTGAAAAAGTCATACAATTGATCTCAGATTGGGATCGGTGAAAATTGGCGTGTCCTTCTTTTGCATGCACAGAAACTAACCTAATAATTTCACCTTGAGTTACTGATGAGGGTATGTCATTTTAAAAGGACAAAACTACAGGAAAAGAAAAAAAAAAAATCTTTTATTCCCCACTCTTATAAAGTAGCATAAGGAGTCCACTAATGTCTGGGCATTTCTGGCATTGATTTTGTGTTCACTGTCATGTTCTGTCAATTTAAAGTGATGTTTCTGTGCTACCTGCAGGTAGCAGTGATAAATACAAGATGTGCCCCGAGTGCCTTGACACTGCTGAACGGCCAAACTGCAGGACCTCACCAATTACACGGCTACTTTTCCATGGCAGACCTGTGTGCTAATTCACAGGTAAGAAAACTGTCAGCACAGCTTGGCCTGCAGCACTGACACCAGATCTGTTACTCAGAGAGGGAGCTTCCCCCAAAGAGCAGACATCACACTTGTAGGTTTTTCTGAGTGGCACCTCATGACATGCCCAGTGAGCTCATGGGATAGATAAAACCAGAGGATGGGACAGAGATATTGAAAGTGCAGAGGACTAACAGATGCCATCACGGAGGGAGTCAGGAAATGAAGAATAATGATGAGCTGTGGATGTTTGACCTCCTTGGATGTCTGACCTCCTTGACGTACCTCTTGCTTTTGTGGTGGACCTTGGCAGCAGCACAAATTCCATAGTAATTGTAATGATGTAGAAACGAGTGAGAAATAGAGGAAAGGAGAAAACTGGAGGATCTTTGGGAAAGTGGAAGACAGAGGGGAATGAGCCAAATGCCTTGGCTAGAAGATGTTTAGGCTGGAAAGTGTTGTGATTAAAGGGTTGGGGGCAGTTTATGTTGTGTGCTTTATGGATGAACAGATCCTCAGTTTGTGAAGTGAATCAAGGGGAAAGGAGAACATGCCAGCAGTCTAAATAGAAAAAATGGTAATTGAAACTGTAAAACTGAGAAAGATTAGGGAAAAAAAAAAAAAAAAAGAAAATTAAAGATGTAGGTGAAAGATGGGAGGAGAGAGAACAAGAGAAGAAGTTAGTTCTAGAAGTGACGGAGCATTTTAAAAGTTGACTGCAACAGAAGACTGAAATCTAGGACTTTTCTGAAGTCCTTTTGGAGAAATGCTATAATGATCCAAATTGTTAGGTTCTGGGAGGTGTCACAGAAAAATCCATTATAAAAAACTCTTTCATAAAGGTTTCTAGGTTTCTGAAAAATCACCTGATGTTTTCCAAGTTAGGAGAGCCTCTGTAAACCCTCACCCTGTGCTGTGAGATATCAAGGCATCACCATGTCAGTCATGAAATATTTTTCTCTGCCTAATTTTTTTAAAGCCCTCTAATAATAGTGAATATATCAAGTATGCATTTACTTATTGATTTATTTTTCATTATGATTTAAAAAGTTCTAGAACTGCTTCAGAAAGATGGGCAAACCTCCCCCATGGATCCAGCCCAACAGTTGTCCTTGAAGGAGCCATATGGAAAAACCCTGACTTTTCCAGTGTCAGCTTGTGTGAACACTTATGCCGACTTGGATGAACTGTGGGCTCATTCAGACTTCTGGTGGTTCATAGAAGTGCTAGTCCCTAAATCACCTAATTTTGTTGGATGTACATGGACCCCAATAGCGGGAACTTTGAGCTCATTCCTCTTTTGTCTTCCACAGTGATTTGCACGTACACATGACTGCCCAAACATCACACTGTTGGACGTGGTGGCTCTTTTGGAGCTGTAGACTTCGGTGAGAAAGTTCAGGCTGTTAATCCTTTTGTTTTTAATTGAGTTGTTTTCTGATACACAGAATCCCTGCAATGCAGAGTTAGTACAGTGGGAAGGAGGTAGCAGTGAGGGTTGCACAGACCTGCAGTTGTGTGCTGGAGCCAAGGCAGTAAAAATCCCACATGTATTGGAGACACAAAGCAGTTTGCTCATGAGTTCTTATATTTTTGAACTTTCATCTTTTTCTTTTTAATCCTTGTATGGTCCACCAGGCTAGAGTTTTCTGAGTAGGAGTCATCTGAGGCTTTTAAAATTCTTGTCCTCCCCTCTTCATAATGCATTGTTCCACAGCTTTTTTTTCATTAAAAGAAAGGATGAAGCTTATTGGAGTAAAAGGCTTTATATGTAAAGAAGGAGCTAGGAAGAATTTAAAATGACGCATTGACTGTTCTCAAAAGCTGGGCTTTTTGGCCTGGCTCTCTTCCAGAGTTTCTGAAGGCAGTTTCACTATTGCCTTAAGAAGACCCAATTCTGGCTGGCATCCAGAAAGATAGTCTTGCCCTCCACATATGACAGTGTGATCCTCCCTACCTACTTCTTTGTACCAGCCCCAGTTCTGATTTGACAGGATTACTCTGTATAGCTATCTGGCCAAAATTAGCTGGGTTTTTTATTTTATTTTCCTTTTTTTTTTTCCCCCTCTCTCTCTGTGGGTTACTCTTCACATAGATTATCAGTTCCTGGGCCATCAATTGCAAGGTCTCATGGTCACCAATACTGAATTTCAGGAATAAGCGGGAGCATGGTGTGTCCATTGAGTAGCATGAAAGTATGGACAGGTCTGACCCACACCTATGGACAATGACTTTGTTTCTGAGGGATGCCAGGTGTTGTGGAACAAACCCTTCCAGGGCAGCTGCTCACAGGAAAGCTCTAATCCATTTTCATCACATCTAACTTTAGGCCTTACTGAAGCACTTAAGCTAGAAGTGCTTTCTACAGAAAACAGAAAAATTGTCTTCTCCAGAAAGAGTTTTTATTGGGTTTATGCTTTCTCTCTCTTCATATTAAGTGTCTGATAAACCAACCATTAATAATTCTCAGATACTGGATATAAGGGTATATAATAAATAGAAGTTTTCCTCTCCTTTAAGACTGTTGTAAACATTTTGAAAGTGACTTGCTGGAGAGGAAAAGAAACTGGGTCTTGATCCAGAGGTGGTTGGAGAACAATTAGGATAGTTTATTCTGCAGCAGACATTCTGGACTACTTCCCTGTGTTGAGAAGCCCTATATTATACCTTTTTGACAGAGGTAAAAAAAGTAGTTGGAAATATACATTCCATTTTCAAAATGGAGAATAGAAGTATCTGTAAACTCTCATTTATCAGTGGGAAAACATATATATGCTTCTTGGAAAATGCTCTTTTAGAGAGTTTGAACTCTGCTGCGGTAAGTTCCTATCCTGCAAAGCTGTGTGCAATGCCATCCCCACTGATACACCTGCCCTTGCTCTTTATAATAAAGCATTCACCACTAGGCTCTAGCAGTGCTACCAAGATAAACTCAACCTCGTGCCTGGAAGTCAAAAAGGATTCTCCTTGGGTCTTGTTTTGCAGTTGCCAGTAAAGATTCCAGAAGCCACACTCTGGGTTCAGCTGTACTTAACTTTCTTCCTTCATGGGAGTTACAAGGAATAACTGGAGGCAAAATCTGACTTCATAATTGCAGCATAAATTCTGTTTATGTTGCACAAAATGGAGCAGGATTCAGAGTAATCTCTCTTAACTGCATTGGAGCAGCAGGATAACAGGAAGAAAAAGCAATAAAAAAATTTACTTACTGTAATAAGCAGATCATGCCAACTATATTCAGTAAGTAGAATTGTTCAGTAAGAAATTGCCGTATTTGCCTGCCTGCTTTTTGAGGCAGATACACCTAACTTTTTTTTCACTTTGAGTCTTTTTCAATACTGTTTAAACTGTGTGGCAGGTTCCACATTTTTGTGTTGCAAAAGAGATCACAGTGTTTGCTATCAGTCACTGATGGGAAAAGCAATGAAACCATCAAATTGCTTCTTCAGAAGACTGAAAGGTTGGGAAGCTTTCTTTAATGCAGGTAACACTCACCTATGCTGCAGCTAATCTTTGGCTTTCCAGGGAGGAAAATGAAACACATTTATTAGTCAATATTTATCTAAATCAAACACAGTAGAGAGCACATGTATTTGAGCAGCTACCCCTGGCAGTGAACTCTTTTGCCCCCATGATTATGCTGTGAGTGTGCTATTGCCTGAGCTGACATGAAATCTCCTAGCACTTCAGCTGTCTCTAAAGGCACACAGCATTACAGGGATTGTTTAATTGTAGGCTAAATCAGGAGAAGAATACAAGCTCTACAAGCTCACAGTTATCCATGTATTTGTATTGTCCCGTTGATCACTGTGCAGGCTTGCAAATGATGACAGTGTGTGCTTGCTTGCTCTCATTCCCATCCTGGTTCTGCACCAGAATGTCTGGGGCCTTCAGCAGAGTTGCTGCTCATGTGCACTTGCTGGAGATCCCAATTATTCCAAAGAACCTTAAAAGAGTGATTGCTTAAGCCTAACTGTCTGGCGATGAGAACTAGACCCTCTCAACATTTGTTCCTTTACTCAAATCAAAGTTGGTAATGGCAGAAGATCACTGCTCTTTGATGGATCTTCATAAGTTGCCTTTAAATGAGGTGACAGTTTCAGCTGTTTTCTGCCCTATTTGGGCTGAAGAGAAGAGCCTCCTTGGGGAATTGTCTTGGTTTGAAAGACAGGTACCTGCCAGCAAAAGCTGGAATCTCCCTTTGAATAGAGAATGTAAACCCCCTCCCTCCAATTATTATAATTTTGCAATTGAAGGCTCTCAGGCAAAGATTTGGGAGTGGGAATAACAGTTCTTTACTAGGAATATTAGACAAAGCAAAGGCAAATACAAATGTAATAGCACTAAGAGACAAGCAAAAAAACAGGAAACAACAAAACCTCAGAAAATGCCCTGACAGAGTCAGGGATGTGACCTGACACCCTGGGTATCAGGGTGGTGAAAGCAGTCCAGATGAAATCCTCCTTGAGCAGTGAATACAGTTCCATGAAGTGAGATAGTCCTGTATGAGAGTCCAATGGTGAGGAAAAATGTGTTCAGTCTTCCTCTGGAGAGAAATCCAGTAGAGAAAGAGAAAACAAGCAGGGTCCCCTGGTACTCCAGTCCTTTCGGAGCGGTGTCCTCGGACCAAACTGCTGCTCACTGCTGTTCCCCCGGAGAAACCTGCTGCCTCCTTTGTTTAAGTCAAGTATCCATAAAGTACCCAGCAATTAGTTACCTAGCAAACCACCAGGAAAAAATTCCACAAACACAAAAGAAACAGATCCAACCCCCAACAGGAATGGAGGTGTGTTGGGAGTTGTGTGTTGTGAAGGCAGCAAAGTTATTGGAGCAATACTGAGGTGAACTTGACTTAATTAGTGCTGCGACATCACGTGTGGCATTCCCTGGTTGCTAACCTCCCAGCCTGGCATGCCATAAGACAGAAAACAACCCCCATCAGACAGAAAACATCCCCCCAGCAATATGTGGGGATGGAATGGTAATTTGACTGTGACTTTTGACTCATTAACTTTTGCTCCAAGTCGAGAGTAGCTGGACTTTTGTGCAGACAGAAGCTGGGCTGCCAGCAGGACAGGGAAGCAGCATGGACCAGGAGACTTCCAGAGGTCTCATCAAACCTCAAACATTCTGTGAATGAAAAGGACAGTGAAGAAAATGTCCAGGCTATATTCCAATGCCCCAAATACAACAACAATTGCCTTTAGGGCTATCTCATTTACAGAGGCTGAAGTTTCAGGATCTCAGCAGAAAGCTCAGCACCTTCTATTCATTATTCAACAGGCAAAATCTGAAACCCTCACTTAAGCACTTGGATAAACATGCTGATGTTAAATGTACAGAGCTATCAACTCCATAATGTATAAAACACTTACAGAAATGAGAGGATATTCACCTTTCTCAGGCATAGCAAGGGTTATCAATGTTTTTTTGATGGACTCTCTGGCTAAATGGTAAACAGACAGGAATTTGAGTACATATGTTTTTAAAGAACATTGTATTGGAGTTTTTTGCATTATCAATGGTCTTCAACAACATTAGAGCTGATCTTGTGGTGAAAAGTAATCTCTGCAAACATCATAAATAAAAGTCAGGAGACAAATGCTAGGAAAAATGTTTCCAACATTTTATATATAAATAATTCAGGGATGTATGCAAAAATCCTATTTTTTATTTTTGAATGCTTGCATATATGCATTTATACATGAATGGGCATGAATAAAGGTAACATTTTGAATATATCTGAATCTGTGCATTTTCATAGGTCTGTTAAAGGAAAGTATGCTGGATTGTATACAGGGAGCTTTTGGATTGCTAAGACTACAAACAAGAACTATTTAGCAGGATTTTGCTGGCTTTGAGGTAACACATTTTTTTTTGTTTCTGAGCTCAGTTATATGAAATCAGCCATCCTGCTGGCTTCAATATTTTATGCCACTTCAGGGTATATTTCTTTAAGCATTTTTACAAACTTTTGCAGGTTGGTAATAGATTTTTGCCTTCTTCTTAATGTTAAACATGAGGTTTTTACTGTTATGCTGTGCATTCTTCCAACAGTAGACAAAACCCAAGAGCCTTTCTTTGACTAGCTGAAAAGGGAAATGAAAGAAGATTATTTTTAATGTAAAAAATTGTGTTACTGAATTCTTTATGAAGCACAACCAAAAATTATTTTTCAGCTATGAGATATGAAGTATTTCTTATCCATCTCCAAAATGGTAGATCTTCTACTCAGTGTTTTATTCATGTGCCCTCAAAGGTTGATTTAGAGACCTCTTTTTGAAGAATCCACTAGTAGAGCTTTTGATCTGCTCAGAAAACTGACTGAAGAAAAGAAAATATAGTAATGAAAGAATTCATGCCCTAAACTTAGAAAATCTATTTTAAATTATTATTTTATGAAGTAAAAGTAGATTTTCATTTTATTTAAAAAATACAACATTTGGGTGTTTGTAAACTACGAAAAGAGTACTTTCTTCCCAAAAGTGTCTGTCTGAAAGTGTTATTAACATGAGAACAGGACACTCCAGAGGTATGTAATTTATATATTTAAACTATATTGTATGAATTACTTTTGAAAGAAAATTAGACACTTACCTGTGCCTCACCATTTCCTTGGTTCAGTCTTGAAAATCTTTTTTGATTGTCCCTCAAGAATTATCTGTTAAATTAGTAAATATTTGTGAAGATGAGTCTTTATTACTCTTCAGAGTCAAAGATCAAAATTCCTTTTTTCTCGAGTTATATTTTGATTATGTGATAGTTATAGAAAATAGTAAGCTTCTGATAACTTCTCTGCATTTTATTTACTTGATTTGGAGAACAATAAATGCTTTCCTAAGGCTGAAACCGTCCTTAAAGTAGAAAAAGAAGTGGTAAAACATAATTTTTAATCAATTATGTAAAATCTTAGTAAAAATGGAATCATTTATACCTGGAAAATTGGTACCTTGTCAAAATTTATGCAAAAGATAAAGTCTAATAAAATATTCTGCAGTAATTTTGTACAACATGATGACCATTAAGTATTCAACATATGCCAGCAAAAATATTAAAATAACTTACAAATTCAGTATTGCTTTTATGAAAGAGAGACAGGAGAAAAACACATCTTCAGCTTTTGGCACTGTTGTAAAGTCTTGGGAAGAAAGGTTCAGCCACACAAAGGGATATCCTAACAGGAATAATCAGTCATGGCTACAGCAAAAAATCCAGGGAGCTAATGGATTTTAATATTAAGGTAATAACTACAGTATTTCTTCAAATTTAGTAATTTTTAGGTTGTTGTTTTCAAAAAGAAAGAAAAAATTTATGAGTGGAAATCATTAAAGAAAAATAAGGTTTGAAGCAATTAACATGGAGCAAAATATGTTGGAGAAAGTTTTTGTGGAAATCAGATTTTAACCGCTACACTTTTGTTCAGCATGTCAGTGATGAATATTTTTATCATTAAAAGTAAAAATAAAAAATCTGCTTAATCATAACCCCCATAAATTTTACAGGAACTACATAACCAATCTTATTCATGAATCTGCAGCAAAAGTTTTGCATATGCAAATGACAGATGCAGCTTTTTGGAAGGCTTTTTATAAAGTCCTATGGTTTATTTTTGAAATTGTTCTTGGCACCGTGAAATATTTCTGAAGATCATGAAAGGGTTTAAAATAGGAGAATCAGACAGATTTGCTGATATTTTTCCAGTCTAAATTGTGCATTAATCTTGTGATTGGAACCCTATCATCTTATGTATAAACAACAGGTGGTGAGACATAGCAAGTTCTTCAATTAGAAATAACATCTTTCTTCCCTGCCCTACAATTTCATAAATGTTCTCAAGCAGTCAGAAAAGCCTGTAAGCTAAAGAAGCATAAGAATTATGCACCAGAACAGATAAATGGTCCAGCTAGTCTGACATCCTATCTCTCACAGTGGCTCATGCCAGATGTTTCACAGGAAAATAAAATAGCCACACAATGGACCTGATTGTGCAATATTTTACCACAAGATGCAATTTCTGTCTGTCCCCAGCTGGTGATCATCTTATGTCTGAAATAAAGGCTGTTGGCCCTATAATTTTTAGCCTAGTTAGCATAATTATAAGGCGTGTTCTTATTAATATAAATGCCTTATCGCTTTTTAATCTTGCTAAACTGATTTTGCCTCTCAGATCCTTATGCCTTGTTTCAAGTTGTTCTGCCTTTTCAAGCATGCAGATTTGCTGGTGTATTCCCAGGGCCTGCAGCAGCCACTGACTTGGGCAGCTCACTTCCCAGAGAGCTGCTGTGCCATGTCACGAGCTGTCACCCTCCCCAGAGCCATTGCTGCTGCTGGTGCTGACACTGGAACTCCTAGAGAGAATTATCCCATACCTAGACACCTGCTGCATTACCATTTCAGTGCATCCTTGTTCCACATTCTGCCCTCTCCCTTCCAGGTGTCCAAGACCTAACATGCAATAAGGCAACATAGAAGCTGTTGCTGCTTCTGACCACTGGAGTGAAAGAGAAGAGGTAATTAATGGGTTTTCTCCACTGTCTTGGCTGTTGGCAGTCAGGCAGAACTTAGAATTTAGGATAAAATAACCAAAGTAAAGAATTCTCAAAAAACTGACAATCATTTGTAGAAACTGTAATTTGATTTCAAAGTTCTATATTTTTCTGTGCGGGGCTCATCACAGAGCATTTGTAATCTTCTGAAGCTGAGGATGCTTCTTAAAGATGGACTGAGCAAGAAAGTGACTTAAATCTAGTTGCTGTGGTTTATCTCTGTTTTGTTAACAAGCCTGAAGTCTCCAAAAGGTCACCACACCCTCCTCAGCAGGTGCTCAGCAGGAACTGGTATGAAATTTTTTGAGATTTCTGAACTGCAATTAAAGGTGAGACTCCAACTGAGTTGACTGAACTTCATGTTCACTCTAAAATCCCAGAAGTGCCATCAGGGGAGTCAGCTCAGTACAAAGACAACAATGGATAAATAGCATGGAACCAAGAGATAATTCCTGTTGGAAGGGGCCTCAGGAAGTCCCTAGATCAACCACCTGCCACAGCAGGGTCTGGTATTAGGTCAGATTAGGTTACTCTGGGGATTATAGGGTCAGGCCTTGAAAACACCTAGGGTTGGAGACTACATAACATCTCTTGGCAGCCTCTTCCACTTTTTCACTATACTTGTAGGCAAAAAGTGCTTCCTTCTGAATTCTTTTAAACTTATGTTCCCAAAAGTCATCTCCACAGTACTGTAACCAGCACATCAAACAGGAAAGACTGTGCTCAGCGCCCCCCAAAAAGCCCACACTGGACATTTAGGAAAGATCCATAACATTGGAGAGAGGTGAAAGTTCTAAGATGGCAGTTTAGATTCTTCTAAGCTGTGTCAACTGTAGCAGGAACAACGCACTCTCTGGAGAATTCTGTCCTTCTCCACTGTTAACAGAGCCTAGGTTTCATTAACTTGAATATAGATGATTTTTTTGGCTAGATGGTGGTGAATCCCACCCTTACAGAGGGTAATGGCTCAGAGCACTCAGAAACCCCTTCAGCTGAACTGGTGCGGATGACTGCCTGATTCAGGCAATCTTGAGAGGAGGAAAGGTCTCTCTGTCGTTGAAGATTTACAGAACCAGAGGCTGTATTGATTCCTATCACTGAGCTGCTCTAACAATGCTGATTTTTAATCCTAGTATGAAGGTACGTTGATTGGTTTTTAAATAGAATGTTCCAGTGTTAATGAACACATCAATATATAAATATATGGACTCCTGTGGTAATCAGTTTGTTTTATTAAACAGGCATTTGTCTTCCCTTAAATCCATTATATTTTCTGCATCTATCAGCGTGAATGAATACAGTAAATAACAACCTGTACAATTTCATTGGAAGTAGTATATTTTCATTGGAACATCTATACATAATTTAATTACTTGCAAGTTAGCAGAGTAAACAAACAACTGTGAAATGCTGCTCTGATTTTGCAATTTTTAAAAACTTTTTTAAGGAAATCTGATAAGTCATTGTTTGTTCTGAATCTGATCTGCTTAGCAAGCATTGCAAACAGTCGCGAAATTCAAACTTTTCTTGATTTCAGTAGATTTTTATTACTTCATTTTTCTGATGTTGGTTACATATAAAAGCAAAAAGCTCACTTGTAGTAAGTTTGAAACTTGCATGGCATCAAAGTCAATTTGAGTTAAGCATATGCAGGAATTGTAGATGAATAATTCAGAAGTGCCCCTAATTTGTCATTAGCAGATGAAAAATGTCTATCAAATCAAGCTTCCTCTACATCCTGTTATAAGGTATTACATTGTAGGTCATGATGTGTCATATCATGATGGTGATATCTCTGATTGCAACGAATACTCATGATTACCTGTGGTGAACTAGGACATGAAATGCCAGTCTCAGATATATCTTTTTCTAGATCTGACTTCCCACATGGAAAACTGTGCTGAAAACAGGGACTACTTGTTAGCAGAAAAGGAAGACCTTTCTTGTTGAAATGTCAGAACCAGCTTTTTGCTTTTAAAACTGCTGTAACTCAAAAATACACTATGTTTTTGTCTGAAATTGAATTCTTAGACTGGTGTTTTCAATCTCCAATAAGATAAATATATTATATGAAGAAACAATTATATTATTGTATATCAATAAATGATATATTAATTTACAATATTATGTAATATTATACAAAACAAGTTTTTGAATACACAATTTTTCATTATAATATTCTTCTTTAGAAAAAATGTAATCAACAGCACCTATGCATGAAATAATCTCCTTTTACTAAAAATGTGATTTCATTTTCATAGTGCTCCATAATTTTACTTTCTGCAGTCATGTGTTCCCCTCAAGCAGAGACATACCATCCATCTGAAATTTAACATTTGTCTTACACATTCTCATAAGATGTAAAAAAGAGTTTTACTTCTTACCTACAGCTCACCAATTTTTTAGTTAGTTCTTGCATAGAAGATTCTTCTAATTTTATGTATATTAGCTAAAAAAAAATACAGGGCAGTATTTATAAATCACATTAAATGAGTCTGAGGGATTTATGTTTGTGTATGTGAGGTGTGCATGTGTGCACGAATATGTGTTCGTGTGTGAATGAAAAGCCAACTGGCATACTCTGAAAGTCAGATATCAAATAAGTGTAAGCAAATTTTGAAAATATCCATTTATATCAATATGTAATATTTATATATGCATTTCCTCCTCTTTATTTTTTTGAGCAATTAATTAAAAACTTGAATTTTATGCACAGATTTCTGGTGGGTGATGAAAGAGGAAGCCAAGTTTTGAACTAATTTGCTTGTGTTGTATTCAGACGGGTAAGGGACGGGTAAGGCTGTGATATTCATGGAAAACAAGGGAAACCACTTGAGGTTCAGCACCTTCTGCTACAGAGTATTTGTTGCACTGAGCACAGCTAAAAAAGGCTATTACAGCCCTTATAGTGTCCCATGGCAAATCTTCCAAATCAAAATAGCTGTGGAAAATCTCTTTAAATGAGTGTTTGATTCATGGCTAATTTAGTCTGTGGCAGAAATGGCAATCCTTGCTCCACCCATCAGTGAAGGCAGGGAGCCTTTTCTCTTGCCAGACAAAGGAACGTTGGCTTCTGGTTTTGGTGGAATAAGAGGTTCTTCACTTTCCTTTGCTTTAATTTCTATTAATTTTTCTTTTTCATAAATGTAAGTCCTTGATCAACGTGGACCTTGTGTGAGGTCGAAGAAGGCATAACTCCACTGACATCAAAAGGTTAAGCTGATTTGCACCAGCTCAGAATATAGCCAAAAAGGTGAAAAATCAATAGTGAATCAGACCTTTATTATTTTTTAATCTGTGGTATCAGTCATGTGTTACAAGACAGTGTCCAGTTATTTCTTTTCTAAGATCAAACTTCAATATGGACACTCAGTTCAGCATCAAAAGTTGATATGAGAGGCCTTGAGGTCCTTCACCTCAACCTTTCAGAAGCACAAGTTTAATTGAAAGGTAGCAGTACTGACCTTCTTTCATGTGCTTCATTTTACGTTGCAATGCCTTGTTCTCTCTTACTGAGATGTCAAATCAAGTATATCTGGGGATTTCCCCATGTGATATTTTCAAAGCCTTTGATTTAAACTTCCTCATTTTTCACCTGAGATGAAACAGTTTCAATTCTCCTGTCTACTGTAACTAGAATTTCCTAAAACTGTCAAACTTCATGTGATGGTCCAAGCTTCTAGAAACCACAAGCTTAAATTCAAAAAGATGAATGCTGTGGTACTGCGGGTTGCCTCCTCGAGGCTT
>WBNO01031192.1:269-22071 GCA_013400575.1 Peucedramus taeniatus
TATTAGGAATGTTTTGAATGTTTGTGAAAAGTATTATGAATGTTTTTAAGAGTTGCCTATGCAAATTGGAGCACAACTTTTATTTACCTGGAGAGTGCTCATTTAATGAAGAGCTGTTATTAGGCTCAATATGTGACGCCACATTTTATTTATGGGAAAGATTTGGCAGAACTTTCATTGCAGGTAAAGTTGCTAACTTTATGATGTTCTTTGGGGATACTTACTGTTATGGTGTTTTTTGCTTTCTAAAACATGATGTTCTTCTCTCTTTCCCATCCACTGTTTACAGAACAGTGTTGTCATTACAGATGGGAATTAAGGTGCAGAGAGAATGTATAAAATAATTAATTTAATTTTAAACAGGAGCTTAGGGTAAAGTGTCTTTCAGAGTATTTTAGTGCATTTTAGGATTACTTGTCTGGTTACTTTGCCAAACTGTGCATTTATTTTTAACATTTAAATGCTATGATTTCAAGCGTCTAACACAGCTGAAACTTGTACCTTTCTTCCCAACCTTATTTTCAGACAGAACTAAACCATTTCAACTCAAGCTTGTATAAAAAAAAAATTGTCAATTCAATGTACTGTCAAAAAAAAACAAAAAAAAACCCACAAAGGACTAAATCTTTGTCAAAGTTACAGGAGACTGAAAACAACTTTGGAATGTGGTAATCAATCCTAGGCATACATTTCCATTTACAGAGGGAAAAAAAATTACCCATAATATTATTTTTCTCTCTCTCTCTCTTTTTTTTTTATAATATTCTGCTACTTTTCTTTTTATTTCTTTCAGATGATATTAACTGTGTTTCTGAGCAACAATGAACAGATTCTGACAGAAGTTCCAATTACACCAGAAACAACCTGTCGTGATGTAGTGGAGTTCTGCAAAGAGCCTGGAGAAGGAAGCTGCCATCTGGCTGAAGTGTGGCGTGGAAATGGTAAGTAAAATGATCACTGGAAATGGATTGTAATGTGTGCACCAATTAAAAAAAAAAGAATGACTTCTCAATACTAATTATTTCAATTACATATTGTACTCTTTTTTTTTTCTTCTAGTCTAGTAGACTTTGATGCAAAGGATGGTAATTCAGATAACTATAGAGATTAATGTAATTCTTGACTCTTTTCTGTTTTCTTCCTCAGCATGAAGTATTTGATAAAATGCATGTGTAAGGCCTGTTAGTGTTCTGTATTTATTTTTCTAATAGGATGGAGAGTATTTAAATGACAGTAGGGAATCTCATTATGACTTTTTGCAGTCACTGGGTGCAGATCACCACTTGCATTCTTTCCAGTCCTATTTCCTCACTGTTAGCATGTGAACACTAGCTGAAATTTAAGAAAGGGTACAGATTTATTTTTTTCCTTCTGTATCATGAATAGCAGTTGCTCTGCAGATGGTGTTATTGCAGAATGGAACATAGTTAGTATCACTCACCTATTCATGAACATTTGCTCTCAAAGATTAGACAGCCTCTCTTGGAGCAGGTAGTAGTGTCCATATCCTATTTGTGTTGCAATTATTATTTCACAGAATAATGAGGCAGGCAGTCATTTTCAAGAATGTGTCAAAATCCATGCATGGTAGATTCTGTTTTTAAATGGATTCTTGTAGTTGTATGTAGAGCAAACCTCCAGGTTATCATTTATCAATGTATGGAGGGAAGCAGAATTGGTGGATGGGATAACAGACATGTTCATAGAATCATAGAACAGGACCATGGAAGGGTTGGGATTGGGAGAGACCTTACAGATCATCTCATTCCAATCCCCCATTCTTATCTCTTAGTTATTAAAGTGGCCCCTATTTATTGTAATTTGTTCTGTATAAAGGCTGATGAGGTCATAACTTGATACTGAGTCCTTAAATTTTGTATAGAGGTGTTTTATTTTGATTGGGACCTGTTTTGCCAGACAGACACAACAGGCATTACTCATATGCCTTTGGAACTTCTACATAGTGGCAGTCCAGAATATTTTCCTCATAGGAAAACTATGCCTCATCTTTTTCTAAAATGTTTTAAGACTTTGTAAAAGTAAAAAGTACCTGAAGAAGTTATTTCCTACCTGAGTGGAAACTCAGAATTTAGGCAAGAGTGAACAGGGGAAAGGTTAAGAACTGTATGCCTGCAATTCTGGGAATACAAATTCAGTATACACTTAGTTAGAAAACTTGACTTTAAGGATAGAAGTTGAAGAATGGTTAAAACTTCTTCAAATTGGAAATTTAGGTTATGGAGTCTTTGATGCCAAGTGCACCACAGATTTCTGAAATGGATCTGCAGACTTCAACTACACTCAGATATTCCTAATATTTTCCAGTCCCTTGCAGGGAAAGTGTCATATGTGGTATTATTTATTCTTTTGCTTTTACAATACTTTGAAGGTGTACTTCTTAAAAAAATGCAGGAAAGTATATTGTCAACTAGCTTTAAAGGGTGACTGGAAATTGGAAAAGTGATCCACAACATCTTCCTGGAACACTTAAATGTTGCAAACTTTGGACCTTAGAAGCACAGGTTTTCTGTGGTAACTTTTAAGATTGAGAAATAAAGTGTTAAATCCACAGATAAAATATTTTCTCAAAGTGTTAGATATCAAAAGCTAAAAGCTTCTTTAAAGTGGGAAATGGAGTTTATCCATGAAGTTGCAATGAAGGGACTAAGACTAAGTTTTGAGTATCTGCCCTGAGAATTATCTTTCTTTGATCCCATTAAGGTCAGTGGAGATCTGGATATTACTGTGAATAGAAGGAGATGTCTGGTTTTAGCTGGTTGTTTTCTGTTAATTCTGTTAAATTTCTGTTAATCTCACCCAGTTTTCTGAAGTGGAGATCTACATAGAGACACATAGGTGAAGGAGCAGAGGCCTGCCCAGGGCTTCTACCTGTTGTTAGCTCTAAGCTTTTGGTAAAACTCACATGAAGGTGTTTTCACAAAGGAAGCCTTACTTGCTTAATTCCCAAGGTGATAACTGTATAGATCTATTCCATTGAAAGTGTAGAATAGAAAATACCAGAGAGAATGAAAGAAAAAATAAAACCCTCGCTGATGTTTCTGGGTCTTTGACCTGTAGTGTCAGCAAAAATGATATCCTGCACACTGGTTTTAAGGCTCTCTGATGGGACTTTCTGCACAAATGTTTATTTCATTGTTCTTAAATGTAGGATACTGTTAGAAAATCTGTGACCTGAGCTTCTTGACCCAAAGTCTAGAGTACATGGATTTCTCAGTGGAACGACCCAGGCATATGTATTTTTCCTTCTGCTTCTTCTGAAAGCTAAATTGAACTCTTTCCACTCAAAATTTTTAAAAGAGTTTTGCCTGGAGCGGAGATCTGATGTGAAAAAGAAGAGTCTGAACAGTTAAATGCGACAGTTACAACAACAAACTTTAAACTATGGCTCTGAGTGGGAAGTGTGAGGCAATTTGCAGTAAAAGTGCTGCATGTTGTGCCAGTGGAAAAGCATATTTTATCTCTTTTATTACACTGTCTCTGATCCCTCACCCTTATCCTCAAGAGATCTGCAAGTATTATTTCAGAGGACATTTTGGAAAGTAAAATTCAAACCAAAAGTTAATACAGCAAATCATGGGCTGAAAAAACATGTTAGATTTAGTCACACACTGTGTGTGGTCTGTTTTCCTGGCAGTCTCTCCCTGTGGCACAAATGACAGATTACACCTCCCTCCATAAGAGTGAGTCTGCCTGGCCTCCTGTGAGCATGCTTCTCTGCTCTACAGGTAGCCACAGCTTCTTTTAGGTAGCCCAGCTGGGTAATGCGTGTCTATTCAAATTCAAAGCATTGGGGCTTGTGGACTGTAATCTTATCATCAGGTACAAATAGCAGTTTGCATGCCTAAAAGCCTTTCTAAACTGTATAGCGCTAGCAAAATACTGTCTCTTTTAATAGTCTTCCTGTTTTGAATGTAGATGTAGATACAAGATGATAAACACTCGATTTTATTTTTAGAGGATGAGAGACCAGTTTTCTTCCAGAAAAATGTTACTAAACCCAAAAATTATGTAAGATTTCTACAGTGCAGAGGAAGATTACAATAGCTTAGCTGTTGGAAAACATATTGGTTTATTTATTATTGCAGATTTCATTTCTTTGCTTTTGTGTCACAAAGAAATGGTTGAGGGCTCCACAAGAGTTATAAAATAGTTTAGATGTGGTTTGCATTAGAGTGAAGAAACTGATTCTTCTCAGAGCTGCATGGCCTAAGCATTTCATTTATTCACATTTGATATTGGTATTTCATTCTCCGTTCCCTCTCCTTTCCAGTTTCTTGAGATGAGTAGTAGTTGAAAAAGTCAATAGGATTTGTGCCTGGTATATCAGGCTTCCTCAGTTTGGAGCTGACTCTTTTTGCAAGGATTTCTCATGCTGTAACAGGAGACAAAACCAGAATGTTCTTCCTCATTCCCCTGTTATTGGAAATAGCAGTCGGTAAGGAGGGTCAAAGACAGGTGTGATGCCAGGAACCTGTAGTATGTTTCAAGAGAGAATTTATTACAACCTTTAAATCCACCCAGTACTGAATTTTTCAGTTAATTTACACCTGGAATGCCCTTCATCAGCTGGGCATAACAGGTATTACTTAGTGTGGTGGTAACATAGGAGGCAAGACAGTGTGAAAGAAATAGTTTCTTACTCTGAGTGTACTTTTCTGCAAATCTGAGCAGGGAAAAACTCATTCCAGATATCACAGCAAACTCCCATATGGAGAAAATCCATTATATTTTCTTCTGGTTTCATGTAGAGGAGGCATAAACATGTTTATTTCACATAGCAGGATCCTTGAAATCAGGATAAAGACAGATTTTGAAGACTGAAACTTACTTTTAAGTAGTGGATTTGTAGCTCTGCCAGAAGAATTTTGCAACTCTTTTCTGAAACATTGGTGCAGTATCTGTGTTTCAGATTTACAGGGTGTTTTGTTTTGGAATACTTAAAACTAGCCCACCCTGAAGACTTTTACTTAAAAGAAAAGGACTATAGCTCATTTCTCAAAAATATTTTAGAATCTTGATCCAACTTAAAATCTAAGGCAGTTTTTTCGGGTAAGTATGGATGTATGCATTTATCATGGTTTTCTGCTTTGTTATTCATGAAAACAAATGTTCTCTAGATCATTTTTTATGTGTTGCTGAAGTGTAGGAATCCAGCCTTTTTACTATTATTCTACACCCATTTTCCTATTTAACGTTTTCTTCGCACTCTCAGAATGCTCTCTTCTATATAATTTTTTTAATTAGCATTGAAATTTGAAATAGTTTTGAGAAACTAGTTACTGACAAATATTTTTGAAGCTATAAGAACCAGGAAAAATGTAACTGTAGTGTTTCTCTTTGTTTTGATTTGATTTGATTTTGGTTCTTAAAGAACAGGGATTTTCAGAAAACATCTCTTGTACTATTATACTACAAATATAATATCATGCTTTCTTCTCACACTTACAGATTTAAAGGATTTAAACTGTAGGAAGGAATGGGAATTTCAGTTCTTACCATGTCTTGTGTTAAATGATAATGTCCATTTCTTCTTCCTTTTTGTTTTCTGAATCTGTTTAGTGTAGCCAGGTGGCACAGAATGGTTAGTGCTGCTCCATTTTTCATTGTTTCAGTGAGGTTGATGATGCTGTTACTACTTTAACCTGTTTTCTATCTACTTTAGGATAACATCCCAGACTGGTTTTGTGAAAGAACTGCTAAACTAGTAGAAAGTGCCTTTGCCATTTCCTTCCATTGTCTGAAAAATATTAGTCTTAATTATTGAAGGTGCATTATGCAAATGACACTTCTTACTCTGACTAGCTCCTGGGATCAGGCCTTACTTTTATTGGGAGACCAGCTCAACCAGGAGTGAAGTTGAGCTACTCCTCAACATTCTATAATTACTCCAGCCCTGTTACAGCTGGGTTTGCCTAGCAATTTTTCTGTTTGGGAGAAATTCTTAAAGATTCATATCTTGTGTTCTGAAGTCTCTGAACTAAACCACTTAAATATTTTTACATTCAGTGATCTTTAGAAGACTCAGGCTGCAATTTTAGTGGATATGCTTCAAAGTACTTGAAACCTTACTTTAGTTTAGGAGTTGAAAAACCTGAAAATCATGCTTTTAAAATTCCTTTTCAAGAACTGAGTAATAATAAGCCACTGACCTTATTCTTGTGTGCTTAAACATTATTGACAATGTTTCTACAACACCACTTGAGTGAGAAACAGGAAGAAGTGAAGCAAATAATCCCTTTTTTAAATGTAGTTGTTGTGTTTTGGTTTGTGGGGGCTGGGGTTTTTTGGGGGGGTGGCAGGTTTTTGTTTTTTTTTTTAAAAGATAAGTAACCAGTCACCTGATGAATATGATTATCTTGTGGTTTGAATGACTCTTCCCCACTGGAAGTAGCTAAATTGTGTTAATCACGTACATACTTGACATATTTTGACAAAAGTTTATTGTATTAAATGCATTGTGAAACAATTAATTAAAATGTATTGGTTTTTAACAGTTAAGTATCTGAAGAGTATCAAGATATGTACATCTATGTAGTTCATAATGTATATAAATTTAGGTAAATTTCATTACATAAAGGTATATTTGTGAATTGGTTTTCCCAAGCCTTTCCCAAGATTTCTCTTTTATCCGTGAATCATTTTGTCTTCTCATGTCAAATGAGTAAAGTATGAAATGGATAACAAACTTAGTGGTACTTTTCCAGGTAGGAGATGGTGTGGTTTGGGTTTTGGAGGCCAAAAGTATTCTGGTTTTAAAAACAAAGTATAGTATATAATACAATAAAATTTTTTTCTGGTTAGAAGATGTATTTTGGTACCTTAGCTAGTATTAGATCATAAAATGGGGGTTTTATTATCTTAATAAAAGCACGTGGTAATAAATGCAACTGTAATTATGGAAACAGTGAAAAACTCGTCTTCTTAAATGTATTTTCATTTTGAAATACTAAATATGTAGTGTGCAGTCCCTTACTGACAATATATATAATCAATTTAGAAGAAATAATTACTGTATGCAAATGTTTTCTTGGGGAGAAGCAAAAAGACTGAGTGTTGCATAGATCTTAGTCTTTATTTGTTCAAGGAGTTGCCAATAATTCCACATGTGCTGGAAGTTAGTGTCTGGCAAAGTGTATTAGAGTGGGAGTACCTGCTCAAGCTCTTAAGAGATGAAGTGTCAGTATAATGATAAGGCTGTCTGTGTGGAAAAACAGAGGTTCAAATTGAATGAATTGTTTTAATAATAGAATAAATTGCCCATTTGGTGGTGATTGGGAGAAAAGTTGCTATTTCCTAAATTAGGGTTCCTAAACACTGGTATGGATTTGCAAGCTGGTTCTGTAGTCCTGTGGAGCAGTGAGCTGTGTTACAGTAAACAGCTTTTAATACCACACATCTAGTTGGTGCCTGTTACTTAGACTTCATGTTAAGACAAAATACATCGGATGGATTGAATTGCTACTAAAAAGGACATTCTAACTATTAATAAGTGTTCTGTATAATCCTGCTTGATTTTAAGGAGTTGTGATGAGGTTTTTTTGGTCTTGTACTTGTAGAGCGCCCCATACCCTTTGATCACATGATGTATGACCACCTACAGAAGTGGGGGCCCCGCAGGGAAGAGGTGAAATTTTTTCTTCGTCATGAAGAGTCACCAGCTGAAAGCAATGAACAGAGTAAGTACATTTATCCTGTAGTGTTGTTACTGAAACAGATTTAAAAGATTTCTGATGTGAGTTTGGTTTTCAGTTCGTTCAGTGAACTTCAGTGGTTATATGTAATACAACTTCCTTGTACCAAAGCCATTTTGAACCTTCCTCAGGGGCACCTTTATTCTTATTCTCCAGTTCTTTCCTTTAGAATAATTTTTACCAGTCTGTTGAGTAATAGCAAGGTCTGTTTGTATTCTGCTTAATTTGGATCCAAAAAATTTGGTGGATATTAGAGACCTGATGTAGTTTTTTCTTATTGAGAGAAAGTCCCTACATTTTGAGAGGGGGTAGGATGGTTCTTTTCAAGCCAAAGTAGAATGGTTCTTTTTTCTTCTTTCAGTTGCACAGAGAAAGACTTGGTAAACTCCTTTGCCTCCTTTAAAAACTCAGATCTGTTTTGCAGACATCACTGGCAGAGGTTTCCATGCCTTTGCTTTCTCAGTACTTCTTGTAGATATATTTAATAGTTGTGGAAATTTTAATCTTGAAAAATTGCTGGTCTGCTTACTTCTGTAGGAAAAGTCTTTATATGAAACAGTGCCTTATGAAGTGGGATTTCTTAAAAGACTGGAATAAAAAATACAAGTGTTATAGCTTTCTGAACTTACTGGTGTAGACTCTACTTAATCTATGAGAAGAGTTTGAGGCTGTGCATTATAGATAGACTTAATGGCTGTCAGACTGTCTGAAGGACAGGAAAGGTGTCTCAGTGAGGTGTGTTTGCATGCCCAGATTATCCTGACTCATTCAACTAATCTGACTACTTTTAAAAACAGGATTTCAGGACTTTGCTGAGTCCTTACTGCTTTCAGCTGAGGCTTCTTCTCTTATTTTTAAGTGGTTCCTGCTTGTTTTGAATGCAGAAGTAGCAGACCGAAAAATGTGTGAGGGAATGCTGTATTTATTAGGTGTTTTGTAAAATAGTCTGTTATCCTTTGGGCAATAGAAATATAAAGTATGTTAAGAAATGTGAGGTACACTTAAAGCCAAAGAATTTCAAGGAAAGCATTGCTCCTGAACCATGCTTGCAAGGCTTTTTAATTCATCATTGAGCTATGGATGAATTTCTAGATTAAAGTTGTTTATAAGTTAGACATTAGAAAAGCTTCCTCTACTATATTAATTTATAATGTATACAGTTGAAGCTACTCCTTCTTATGGACACAAAAAATAAAACTTGAATATGTTGCCCTTGATGACATTCTACCTAAAGAAAAGTCAGGAAAATAGAGCTGCATGTCTGTACTTTTAACTGAGAAATTCTGTGAAGTAAAAGCTTTATTTCTGCTGATTCACTGCTTACAAAAAGTTACTTTACTAAGAAGGAATTGGAACTAGCAGAATAGAAATTCATGGGTGAAAGTTTGATACAAATTCTTGAACAGAATTCTCAGAACATATGAGAACAGACTTGAGAGTAAAGCACATTTGTATTGAAAACTGAACTTTGCACTAAGAGTGATGCTTTACTTTTAGGTGGACGTCAAGCCCAAAATCAAAGAAATGGTATAAATATACCTGTGGAGAAAAGAACAGAGAATGGGGTATGTAATAAATCTTAAAGGTTTGGATCAACACCACTCAAATACTTTGTGTTTTAAAAATTATTACTTTTCAAGGTGTGTTGTTATGGGAACTGGGGAAAAATATATGGATCTTGGTTTTGTTTTGATTTTGCTGGAAAGTGAATGGGACAATGTGTCTTTTTCATCAACTACTCTGAATTTTCTGTCTAGAAAGAAATTACATGATGTGAGAATCCCCAGAGTCTTATTAATTCACGTTCTAATCTGTTGTATTCATTCTGTGTGAAGTAAAAACAAGCTACATTATTCTTTCACTTATATTTCACTTATATTGCCTGTCCACATATCTTTTCTTTGATTTATCTCACTGGTACTGATTCATGACATACTGTTATATGTTGAAACATGAGGCTGTATCTATGATTTGGGATGTTTTCAGATACTGGTAGAAGAGCTTGCATACCCCTCAGAGCCATCACTTCATACTGTTTTTATGCACTTGATTCATTTCTATACATGGAGGTTTTTTGACTAATATATTAATAGGTTTCTAATTTAAAATACAAATTATATACCATAGGCAACCTGTGATTCCTGGCTTGAACATTTTCTCTTTTATACATAAAACATAGTATATCTCTTTCAAAATTAACATGGCTTAAAAGCCTTCTGCTCCTGAGCTGAAACTCTCCTTAGTTTGTTCTCTCTTGTCTCATCTTCAATACTAATGAAGATTCTGCAAAGCATAGTTGGTTCTTGTTTGTTCAGGACCATCCTGCTGCCTTTACCAAGACACTCCAGATATAGTTAGCTATTTTTAAACATTTTAAAATTTCAATAAACACATTTGAACTCAGCAATTCATAGTTATATTGTCTCAATGAAGCACTGTCACTTTACAAATGTGCATATGGTTCTTTCTCAGAGTAAAATAATACTTCAGGTTAAAAGCAGACAAATCTGTTTTTTCAAGCTGATAATCTTAATTGTGTAGATTCAACAGTTCTGTGCTTGTATATTGCCTGATAATTAACATTTAAAATTCACACACTCTCCCATGTAGCAACAGAGTTGTTCAGTCAGTTTGCAGCTCTTTGCAGCTTGTTTTGTGTACGGCATGTGGACCTACAAGGGGAAGGAATTTTTTCCCTATTCAAAACAGTTAATCATGTATTGCTTTCTCTGTTCCTTTTCTGTAGAGAACACTGGCTGATACCCTCTGCTGCATGGATCAGTTTATCCTGCTGCCATTGTCATATTGACAATGTAGTGAGATCATGGTGCTGTAAAGTGCTGGGGGAACATAACTCTTTCGTGACCTCCCCTGATCTACTCCCCCATGTGGGCTGTAGCTCAGATACTACATTTGAGATATAGTATATTTGGAAATTAGGACTGGCACGTGCAGAATGCCTCACTTCTTGGCAGGGCTAAGCTTCATGATAGCATAGCTCTGTATTGAATTGAATTTGCTGTGAGTTTTATGGGTAAAGCTCAGACTTGATGACTTGAATAACACTTCTATCTTCATTCTATTCAGGACGCTTATTCTTCTCTTTTTTTAAATCCCAAAAGCTGGCCACAAAATGAAAATTTGTTGGGGAACTGATCACTCTAAAAAGGACTTTTGCCAGGTTTAGGAAAGTAAAGTGTATTAAATACCACATTTATAAAAATAGAAGAAAGACTAAAACCTGAATGCTTTATAGTAATGTAAAATTGTAGTGGGTTTTATGCTAAAAACGGTACAAATTAGGTTTTGGAACTGTTTAAAACTAAGATTTTCAATTGTGCTAAGTTTTAAATCAGAGGGGGAGGGGGAAAAGAGGTGGCTTCAGGATCAAGGATTTAATCAGCTTACACTTACGTAATGCATTAGGCTTATTCATTGTTGCTGGCATGCTGAATGTTAGACTGGCCCTAAAATCAACACAAACCAATGGAACATTGAAGACAGCTCAGATTTTACCAAATACTCTGCTTTCAGGTATATTTTTATTATGTGTACCTGCTTGAAGGATGAAATAGTTGATTTTTTGCTTAATATTGGGTAGAGCTGCAAGTGTGACATGCATAGAAAACTTTAAGATGAATGTTAGTTTTATTGATTGAACCAATCGTCTTGGAAAAAATTATGGGCAATCTATTCAGTTAAATTTAGATGATTCTATTAATTGGTATTTTGTCATATGCAGTAAGATTTTTCTGTGGTTGTTCTTTGAAACTACATGTGCTTGATCAGCAATTACTTAAATAATGGTTAGCTTAAAATCACATTATGTAAATGCTTAAATTTCATTAGATTATTTTTCAAGTTAAAAATAGGCTAAGTCTCTTCCAGCAGTGAAACATTTGTTGTAAAAAGAATACTAACCTGTAAGTATTCATCTGGGAACTTTGCATTCTGCATAGCAAAGTCTAAAGGAAAAACTCAGTGAGGTTTTGTGAACTGACAACTGCTCTTATTCCATAGGTGACCTTTTGGGGTTTGCTTTTTGTTTACAACTTTCTTTCTTAGAAGTGGAATTACGCTGTAGTCAGGACCTGATCTCTTTCTGCTAGTACACAAAGGTACAGATGAGTGAAGATCAGACTTACATAACTAAACATCTCCTTTTGCCAGGGAGGTTGGACAATGTCTCAGGAGGGATTCTCTTCTCTGAGAACAGCTGCCTCTTCCTCTGCTTCCTTTCTTTAGCTTGTGTAACCGAGCCAATTGGAGCTGAACACAAGTTGTAACAAGGGGAATTCTAAATAAATAAGGAAAAAATGTTTTATCATTGAGAGTAACAGGCATTGGAACAGACTGTTCAGAGTCTGTGGAATTTTGATCTGGCTGAATAAAGTCCTGAGCAGTCTGAATTGCTCCAGTCAGGGCTTAATGAACCAAATGACTTCCAAAGTCTCCTTTCTACCTAAATCATTCATTGATTCTGTGATTGGTGGCCGTGAAACAGTGGTCATCCAAATGCTGGGTCTTGTTTGCTTTCAGATGTCCTAGCATGATCCAAGCATCATTCCATAGTAGCAGCAGCAGCAGCAGTCTGAGAACCTTGAGGCAGAGCAAATATAGGTGAAACCACTGGGGGTCAGTGGCAGACAGGAGAGGGACTGGGGAGCCCCATCCCGGCTGAGCTGCCGGCCCTCAGCAGGAGAGGTGGATCAGATGCTGCTCTCCCAGAAAGAGCACTGACTGGAGGATGACAGTTGTCTAGATGAAAAGGTAATCAGATAACCCAGAAAGTTCTTGGAGATGAGAAAACAGGAAAACAGATGTAGTTCAGAGGGGGGAATACCAGGATGTGGTACAGAAACATGATAGAAGTCAAGTGTATTGGACTGAATTAAAGTAGATTAGTGTAATGAAAACAGTCTGTATAAGAAGAAATACTCATTTGCTGTAGTTGCTTATATATAAATAATATATTTTAAATATATACTATTTTAGTCATAATAATTTACTTGGGGAGCATAAATTTTCAGATTGTGGTCTCTGGTGCCAATTTTTTTAACTTATTTTTGCTGTTTCTAAAATTCCTCCCCTGATTTAGAGAGAATGATATCAATAAGCCTTTTTCTTAATGGATGTTGACTGAAGGCTTTGCCAAGAAATGCAAAGTGGAACCTCATTTTATCTGACTACAGAATTTGTGTTAACATTAATATAAAGGATTGTGTAGAGGAAGAAAGCTTGACCATCACCCCAAACCAGAGACACACTCCTGCAAATTTTCTTAGTATTGAAGCTGTGACCAGTAGATGAAGTTGAGTGTTAAAAGTTTTGTGCTGATTAGATAACAGAACTCATGCTCACTATTTCTGTTAAAGTGTCTCAAATCAGGCTTTTAGCAGAAATTACAACAGGTAGTCCAGATGTATTAGTATCAGGAGACTTCTGTACTGAGGGAATTCTTAGGAAAATTCCATTAAGAGATGCATTAAAACTTCTACATACATGTATGCACAAGGCAGTTTTTTGTAGCACTGATTTAATTTCAGGGTGTATGGTTGCTGATGGAGGATGGATACCCTCTGATGTGGTCTCTGTATTCCACTCCATCATGACAGCAGGAAAGCTACACTGCTTTTTAGTGCCTGTGGTGTGACTTGTCCCATTCTATGCTTAGAGATTAGGTAGATTTACAAGTGGTGCCAAAATCCCTGAATGGAATTGTATATTGTTCATTGGTTTTAACCATTTCATCCATATGAGTGCGACCAGATACAAAAGCATTAAACATCTAATGTACATTTTGTTACAGGGGGGCATTTACAGGTATTCCTGCACATACAAAATAATAAAAATTTCCTTAACCTGTCAGGTGAAGATATAACAAATCTAATTGTGAGGAAAAAGGCAAACAAGCCACATTTATTAACAGTTAATAAACTCAGATGAGAAATACATTATATGTACTTGCTTGAAGTTTCTCATTTGAACTATTGAAGGATAAAGAGCTTAGTCTGGATAGAAGTTGTTCTTCAAAGCTGAGCTGCAAATTCAATTTAATATAAGCTTGTAAGTATTAAGCACTCTGTTTATAACATTTAACAGTGTGCTTGGAAGGGGCTGCCATGCACATAAGACAGGTTTTAATCAAATTGTTTAAAATGAAAACTGTGTCACTCTTGAAATTTAGATTTAGGGGTCTCATAGCAAAGTCAAAGCAGATAATTCCATTAAAAGATGATTTAAACAATTTAGGCACAAACAAGTCTAACAGTTTGCAGAAGAGTATTTTTTCTGAAGAAATATTCATGTAAGTTTCCTGGAACCTTTTGACCTTCTAATAAAAGGGTAATTAAATCAGATTCAAGTTTTCCCAGTTTTCTGCTGCAGCTTTCTCTGTTGCTTTTGTTAAAGAAACAAAAACTTGTCTGCTACTCCTGCTGTCAGAGATGTTCCCTTTTATAAGGTATGGATTCTGAAAATTGTTTATCTGTTAGAGAGGGAAGCCTTGCTACCCCTACAGCAACCTTTTGCACCATCAAATTCCTAGTTCAGTTCCTAGGTCATAGTTAATAGAGTTTGGATTCTCCACAGCCTGGTAGTGTTCTTTGTCTGAAGCATTTTCCAGACAGCTGGCAGTATGTTGCTCTTCAAAAAAATAAAAAGACTAATCCAACTAAAGGATTGAAGGGGAAAAATTAAATTAGGAAGCAGAAAAAAATATTAAAGTCTAAAGCTAATTTTAATGCATATAAATAGCTTTTGAATTCTTGCCGGACTAGAAATCTAAGTCTTTTCACACCTCAGTAAAGGATAGTTATGTAGGGGAACATCTCTACAAGACTAATAATTGTGTGATCCCTTAGAAAGAATTTCTGTGAAGCTGTAGGAAATTCCATGCTTTTGACCTCATAGAGGCCTTCCTCTGAGGCCTTATTTAAACATTTTAGGCAGAATCACATCTTTCTTGGATTTGGAATGTCATAAAAACAGTGTTTTGACTTGTCCTGTGCAATCTCAAATATATTGCAGTGTATAATGAACAAAGTTACTATATGTTTAGATTTTATGAGAATAATTCCATATGTTTCATTGGACTTACTCTGTGATTAGTTTCCTGTTACAATTTTAATTGTGTTAGGATTAGTTTATGACTTATACTCACTTTTAACATCTGACTTAGTTTGGTTTGAGTAATCTAAGGGTTATTTGACTAGTAGGGACCAGGGAGCATTCTTGGAACCCACATGGAACATTGTGAAAGGACTGTTTTCTTCCATGTCTTCCCCCTGTAGTTATGTAATTTTTAATCTCTGTCCCTCTAGGTACCAGATATTTATCTAGATGGCTGTGGATATGAGAGTCACAGTATACAAACTTGTGTTATACAGATATTTACATACACTTATTTACAGTGTACAGATTTTGTAGTTCTGCTGCTCCTCTGGGTATCAAAAGGAGTTCTGTTCACCAAGTTATGGGAACTGAATATGTGGTTTTCTAGTTCAGAACAACCAACAGGTGTGTTCTCATTTTGCAGAGGAGAAAATACCCAAACTGCACGACTTACTGAATCTACCTCTAGTTACTGTTTTTACAGTTCTAGCTTTTCTCTTCCTCACTCATGGCTTTGCAGTTCTACTTAGCAATACTAAGCTGCAGATATCCATGGGAGGGGGAGGAGGAGAAGTCTGTATGTTTGTTTAATCTCTAACTATGGTATTTATTTTCCGGCGTTTATGTTGTGAACATGGAGCAATACAATTCACTCTTTTCCCTGGATTTCTAAATAAATGAAGCATGTGAAGAATTGCTTCCAGTTGTCACTGCACATAGAGATCCTGAGCTGCTTGGCTCTTATATGAAGGTAGAACAATTTAAAATGAGGATTTCAGCTGATGTATAACATTATACACATTAACTCAAAGTAAATGTTACTTAAAGACTTGTTATTTTTCTGAAGTATTGCTGTGCAGCCCTTACACCTGCGCTGTACACTTCAATGCCCTTTGTCACAGCTGTATCCTTTTGCAGTCACATTAGTATCATCTTTAGTTAAACCAAATATTTTAGTATCCAGTTATTTTAAGGAAGTTGGGATTTGTCCTTTCCTTTATTTCTGTAGATCTTTATAGGAGACTGGTTATGAAATTCACTGCATGGCTCTAAGAGCTTAAATGTGAAAGTTTGAGAGTTTGGACTGTTGCTCTGACTCTGAACAGCTTTTAGTTCAGAGCAGGAGACTCTACTGGTCCATACAAGGCCAGCTATTCATTTTCAGTCCACATTTAGAGTTCTGTCTTTTATGTAGCTGTGTCATTTGCAGATCAGTGTTTTCTCTCATCTTTTCCATGGTCTCTCTGGTGTTTCTCATGCAGTGTTGCTGTGGCCTCCTTTCTCTGACACACCTTTCCATGTTCACTGACTTGCTCATTTAGTTTCCTGTCCATCTTGCCTCTGGACACCAGGCATACCTATTTCCCACCTGCATGTTTTTCCCAGGCAAGTGAACCTTTCCCTTTCTCTGTTGTTTCTGCAGCTGCCTCCAGATCTAAAGGTTGTTAAGTTTGTTCCCCCTGCAGTCTTCCTCGGATCAAAGCCGAGAAAAATGAAAGTCCCTCTGGCTAATTTAGGAGCAGGGGAGTTAAACTTGTTCTGCTTCTCGTATTCCTAGTGGATGATCGTACTCTACAGCTCATACCTTTACTTGCATGCTAAAAATAAGCCTGTTCTTTATTCAGCTGGAATAGTCACTGTATTGTGCTTGGACATAGAGTTCTTCAGTGTTCTTATGGAGACCCATTTGGCTGGATCTCTTGTATAAGTGCAGGGAATCATGCTTGAATTAGTTTTTTGAAAGAAGGAAGAGAGGGTGAACTTGCATGGCATTTGTGAGTTTGACAAGGTAAATTACAGCTTTTAATGTTTTGGGGTTTTTTCTTCTACAGTATCCTGATTTGTAGCTACATAAGAAATTGTTAATGGGGTTTAGTATTTTCTGTAATTTTTAATATTTATAAATCCTTAGGTCTAGGTTTTGGCTTGTTCAGTTGTCTCTGGTTTGCGGATTCTTGATTTATGCTATTGCACACATGCTTTAGCTTTATTGCTGGCTCATATATTCATCTTGTTGCTTGCAAGATTTAAGAAAAAGCTGAATTATGTAGGGAAAAGCAAACAGCAAACATTGGGAAGGTTATTTGCATAAGATTGTGGTATCTATTCTGACTCTACTGTTTGCCTTTTATCTTAGGCAGTCTGTTAATAAAGAAATTTAAGTTTCAGGTGGTATGGTTTGCTGTCACTTTGAACAGTAAAATCACATACAAAAATCAATAATTTTTGTGATTTCTTTGGTATTCAGTTTTGGCCCAGCATTGATAATACTACAAAAATACAAAGGAACAAATAGTCCATGTATTTTTAAAGCTAAATTGTCTATAGTCTTACATTTTCAGTTTAACCTGATAACTATGAAAGAACTGTGTATTGCTCAACATTTTCCATTGAATATGAAAAGTGCAATGAATCAAGCTGATTATAGTTGACAGCTGGCTTGATCTTGCCGTGATTAGGTCTTTTACTGCTGGCAAAATCCACTAGCCTTTTCCGTTAGCTGATTGCTGATGAATGCAGAGAGACAGCTTTTCATATCGATAAAGAGTTTGGGGAAACCTGCATCCCATATGGAGTAAGATTAAAAGGCATCCTACCTACTATTGATTGCACTGAGCCAAACAGCCATGCAGGAACTCGTAAGATGTGCAGGGTTGTTGTTTTGGCTTGTTCACAACAAACTGTTAAACCAGTAGTGTAGACAGAAAATAGCAGAAGGATGGAGCTGAAGCGTGTTGAAGCATCGGAAATGTTTACAGCTGACGGGCACTGCTGCGAAATAAAGATGTGCTCTCTTGCAATTAGATGGGAAAATTGTGAACAGGTAATTAATTACTTTTCAAAATTTGTTTGTTTTGCACTGTGTTGGGCATGTTTAAGTGCTGTATAGCTTGCACTTCAATTTAAATGATTGTGGGTTTAGTTGCCACATGACCAGAATGCAGACCAGCTCGGGGTTTGTAACACTTTATCTCTGAATTGAAATTCTTTATCAGATTTTCTTACATATATTTGCTATCTTTCTTACATTTTAATACTTTATCAAAAGCTCATTACTTCAAAATGTCATTGTCAACTTTTGCTTGTGACAGTTTGGTTTTATGGGAAGTACAAGTTGTACACTAAGGTCGCAACACATCTTTCATTTACAGGATACTTATTTTCAGTGCTTTTGTGTTTTAGAAGTGTTTTATTATACTGTTCTCGTATGAACAGTTTTACAGAAAAACTGTGTATTGAAACAATTAAGGGCAGAATAAACACAGAATTGGTGCTTAACATATTAGTCAGACTAACAATAACTGCATCTTAAGCATCCTTAGGAATCCTATCAGAATAAGCTGTTGCTTTTAGAAAAGACCCAGAAAATTATAGTTCCAAGATCATTTCTAAAGGATCTAGACAGTGTATTTCCAATGTGTATTGTAACTTGTCTATGACTCAGAATCACTATGAGTAAAAGGATTGGTGTTGTAAAAAGGTCTGAGATTTTGTGCAGAACTGATATTTCAACAAGAATGCATAATCTCTTTTAAGATGCTTTTTTTTAGGAGTATGAGGTTGATGTTTAATTAAAAATCAGCTACTGGGTATTTTAGCCAAGACTAAAATTAATATAAACATGCATAAGATTTCTGTGGCTGTTTAAAAGTGGCTGCAAGGACAAGGAAGAAAGAAGTGCTTTAAATAAACAAGTTTCCGATGCTACTTTCCTAGAAGCAATTTATAAGCAGTCTATTTCAGATGTAGCAGATGTTCAATATATGCTTAAATCCATCTCTAATTTTGAAAATCTATTCTAACATTGTTTTCATTTTTGTTAAGTTCTGTCTTTTCATAGCTGTTCTGCTTAAAATAGCAGCCTCACTAAGAAAGTAATATGGGAAAACAGGAAATCTGGAGTCTATGGCTTATACTGAGTAGACTTTAAACATTTTATTATGGAGTGACTCACAAGCATCAGCAAATTGGAGAAATTACTAACAAGACAGAGTAGATTGAGAGAGGTTAAGATTTTTATCAACTATAGATAATGTGACTTTTTCAACAAACTGGGATGCAGTTGAAGCAACTTTGTTGTAATAAACTGTTAGTGTGTTTATTTGCATGATGCAATAATATTTTATAATAGGATTTTGGGGTAAAATTACCCAATTCTGTTTGTGATGTTAATTGCAGGATTATTTTATTATCATGAGATAGTACACACTAGGTAGATTTTCTTTAATTCCCAATATTCTGGATATCTTTTCTGGGTTTAATTATCTTGTTCATTTCCATTAAGCTAAAAAAGGCACGTGCTATTGTCATTGGATTCTTTAAAATGGATTTCTGCTATCGGCATGTTTCTGACCCAATTAAAAAAATGCAAGGCTGAGCTGTGGATAAAGCCACTAAACTGGAAATAACGTCATCCATGTCAAGATCAGCAAAAACTCTATTTTAGTTTAAATAAAAACAGATATTTTCTTTTGTCCTTTTATAAATTACACATGAGTTTAGACAAAGGATTTTCAAGGTGTTTGTTGTTTTTGTCACTAGGATCATGTTTTATGGAAAATGTGGTCAAAAGTCTATTAAAAACCTGGAATTTGATGATATATAGGGTCAATATATTTCAGAAATTTACAGAGGTCTGAATCACTAATCTTCAGCAGATGCTCCATCACCTCCTATATACCTCAGAGAGCAAAAGGAGGCCACATACTTGTCATATAAGACCTATCTGATGCAGGAGTGACTTAATAAACTCAGAAATCTTCCATATGTTTTCCTCATCACTAGTTTTGTGCCAAGGAAAGGTACCCAAGGTGTGTGTTGGATATTCTCACCAGCAAGCTTAAGCTTTGTTGCCAAGTGGGCTTTTTAGAGCATCCCCCAAACTTTGTTATTTTGAATGCACCTTAAAGCAAAGATGGAACAAGTCTGGGCTTTTGCTGCTCATGTCCAAGTTAGCATTGGAGAATTAGCAAGTCTTTTGGTAGATTCAGCAAAGCAAGCTGTTCTGGCAGTTTGGAATCCTTCAGCCAGAGCTGCTATTCCTTTGCTGTAAATGCCACACGGGGGAGGAAATGCAAGGATGGCCACAGGGGTGACAGCTCCTTGGTTTGGAGAGGCTGAGAATTGTCATAGCACTGATCCCTGTCTGGAATTCAATGGCTGGAGAGCACTTCAGCCTACCCCTTTTCATTTAATAGTTGTCATTCTGCTTCATTCTGGGAAGATGCTCATTTATATAATACACTTCACTCCCTTTTTGCCCACGTGCTCGTATGCCTAGTTCAGATCTGCCAGTTCTTTGTCACGTAGCTCTGTAGATTTCCAGGATTTGAAAGCTCTGCAAAGGTAAATCCCTAGTCTGGAGATAAGTTTTGTATTCCCTCCTGTGCCCTAGGAAGTAAGAGCAACTTTAAACTGCTGTGGATTATGGAAAGCTGAATTTTTCACTATGTGCAGTAAAACCTAAGCATTTACTATGCATTTCCATGTAGCCATTTTAAGCCTTCTCAGGAGCAACTTGCAGCATCTTTCTCACCTCTGCTATACTCTCCTGTTAGGGTGGTGAAGATGTTTTCTTTTTGCCATGGCAAAATTGTAGGTCTCCTCAATGAAGCCCACATGGGGGATGTAAATTCTTTCACGAGCTTGAAGCTGTTGCTTCTTGGAATTTTTCTCTCTTGCAGTTTCTGCCTCTCATAGTACTGTGGTTTTGGTTTGGTGATGGGTGTGTGTCCCTACCCCCTCAGTCTTTGATATGCTAGTGGTGTCCCCATTTGGTTAAAGTGTTTCTTTCACGTTTTTTTCTCCTTGAGGATGTGGTTAACTTTACTATCCTAAGAAGGGAGGTATGGAGGACTTCACAGAAGGATTGCCCTTTTGGTTTGCTTTTGTTGGTTTTTTGTTGGTGTTTTTTTTTGGTTGGTTGGTTGGTTGGTTGGTTGGGTTTGTGGTTTTTTTTTTTTTGTTTTTTTTTGTTTTTTTTTTTTTTTTTTTTTTTTTTTTTTTTTTTTTTTTTTTTTTTTTTTTTTTTTTTTTTGTTTTGTTTTTTGTTTTTGCTATAAAGGTCATTTGGCCAAAATCTTCCTTATCTGTACCACAGTTTTAGAGTGGCAGCCTGTGTAAAGAATAAAAGTGGAGCTGGGCTGCAGGTGGGGTATCTGCTGCCTTATCTTCAGTAGCTGCTCTGTATTGACTTTTTAATAAATTGTTTGAATATTTACAGAATAGCAGTATTGGTTTAGTAGTTAAAGTAGTGCAATTCAAGCAAAAACTTTCTGGGTTGCCATTTTGATGGCCAAGCCAGAACCAGCTCACAGTAGAAGCTAAGACACAGACTTTTTAAACTGTGTGCTGGTTGTTCACATTTTAAGTGACATTGACCTTGGCAATTGGTAGTTTAACCTCAGATTAATTTCTGACTGTGACAAGAGAGGAACAGAGTGGTGGAACAAAATACAAGAGAAGTACTAAATGAGGGAGAAAGGTTAGAGGTGATGGGGGTAGGAAGACTAGAAAATATGTAAGAGTTCATGGAACATGATTGAGTGTATAAGAATATGCACAGGAGAAGGTGGAGCTTGGCCAGTTTCAGGAAGCTTGAGTTACTTGAACCTGTGGTTCCTCATGCAGGGTTTTGGGAAGGGAACTTCAGAAGATTTGTGTGGGAGATGGGTGTGAACTAAAAAGAAGGAAGAAATNGGACGTTAATGACATGGTGGTTCTTGCAAACCTAGAAAAAGATCCGAAGCGATAGTATGCAGGAAATGATTAGTAAGTTCTTGTATTACTCTGCTTTTCTTTTTCAATTAGTTGGTTACATTATACTTTACTGGCTGCTTGAGTGGCTGGGTGTTGCTGATCCAAACCATGAGACCACCAGTCCTTATAGTGGCCTGTAAAGCTTTTGAATATTTGGTTTTTCCTTTAAAGCTCTTTTGAAATCATAACACTCTCAGGTGTGGATTTAGTATATGTTT
>WBNO01031226.1:5294-16330 GCA_013400575.1 Peucedramus taeniatus
CAAAAACCAACCAGTTACAACTTCCGAAGAAAAAATTTTGGAGCCTAAATATTGGCTTAGATAGAATTTTCTAAATGGAACATTGTTTTGCAGAACTTCTTTTTTGATAGAACTTTACACAGACACTGGAGTTAGTACTTTAACTTTTTTAGAGAAAGTGATATATTGGTATTAGACCTGATAAGACCATTTAGAAAGTAAAACGTTTTTTTAGGTCAGGGGCAGTGTAAGAGTTGTTTGTGATAGAATATGACAAGCAAAATACTTCTCTTGACAAGGCAATTTAAATCAGCAAAACTGTCTTCCAGCAAGTATACTTTACTCCAGAACACATTTCCTCTTCCTATGATAAATAAGTTACCTTGAGAGCCTGGCTGCACTTAGCAGGTTTGGTGATAAGAGCTGCACTGATAGAATTACACCAGCCACTCATTTGTAGTACAGAAATAGATCACTCTGATTAAATAGCTTTCTTTGCCAGTACAACTTAAGCCAGCTCCTTGCACAGAATAATATATACTGTTAAAATGGTTTTTGTTGATGTTTTAACTAAAACTTCTACCTTCTTTACTGTTTTGATCAAGGGTGTTATAGCTAGAATGACCAGAAGAGTAACAACTTTGAATGTAGATTACTGTGGACAAAATTGTAAGATTCTTAACACCTTTTTTGCATACTTTCAGGTACCTTCACTTCTACAGTTGTGTTTACCAGAGTGTGCACTGTCAGGCTTTTGGCTAATATAGATATGTCAGTAAAAACTGTAATGTAAATTTGGCCTTAGACTGATGTGACTTATTCCCTTTCCATGTGGGATAGAACTAATATGTGCCCACTTACACTTAGCACTGGGTGACTGTTTAAATCAATGATTGTACCAGTACAGATTTTAGTGTGTACTAATGCAGTAATCTTAACGTTCCACCTGCAGTGTAGAATTGCACTGATTTAACTTAAATTGGATTTAAATCTCACATAAATCTTTAACACAAAAATGAAGTCCTGGGAATCAGCTGCTCCAGAGTTCCTACGCATTATCTTACTCTGCAGCAGCAGCATCCTCCGTACATGTCAAGAAGCTTACTCTCCTTAAGGAGGATAACCCATATCAAATACTTCCCATTTATCACGAGGAAATGGAGCATGCACAATGCACTGTTATCATGGAGCCACTGATGCCTGGTAACATATTGTCACCAGGTCACTCGCTAATATGTCAAAGCTGATAGTTATATTGAGATAGGCACCTGCATGGACATTAAAACAGAGTATGCCTAATGCTTCACACAAGTAGGGTAAATTACCCTGTCCCAAGGTTTATGTTGCCATTACCAATGCAATTTAGTAGTAGTCTATAAAGTTTAATCCTAGATCTGTGCCTACATGGTACACTGGAATTGTCTCTGTAGCTGTGCTATGGACATACCCTTTATGCTTCAAGCATATGAATATATTAATTTCTGACAAGGGATGACATCCTTTCCCTGAAGAGCTTCAAATTCTTTAGGATTATAAAGCAGCTTCATGAAGAGGTGGGCACCCACACTGCCCTAAATGATGATTAATATAAGAATATTTTTTCATGAAGTTAAAGTGATATAGTTTATGCCTTGACCTCTGTGTCTATGTTTATACGTCCATCACTTTGTATCAGTGAAAGGGTGATTTCATTCATAAATCTGGCCCCTGTTGTATCATAAAAGACACAGGTAAGATGAAAACAATATCCATAGACAGATTTTCACCTATTTATCAAGGTTATTTTAATTAATGCTTTTGGTTTGTACCTATGTAACTGTCCTGAGTGGCCAAGGACACAGAAGGAAATGCAAGTGGTAGAAAGATTTCTTTTTTTTCTTTTTTTTTTTTTTTTTCTGTGTTCTCTTTTTGAAGAGATAAGTGGGAAGAAGGAATTTGCATTTTTATTTAAAGCAACAAAAGCGAATTTGCATTTTTCCAAGAACTGCAGTTTCTTTTCTCAATGCCTAATAAAATATTGATATTAAAATAAACAATGAAGGCACTTGAACAAATAAAAAATTTTAATTAGTGCAGCTAAATGATGAATTCAATTTTCTTTTCATATTTAGAACCCTTTTGGATGCTTCCCACTGCTCATTTTGGATTCAGGGAAATGTAGGTTTTTAGCTACTGCATCTAAAACAGAGAGAGAGCTTAAAGAACTGGAAATTAAAAATAAATAAATTAGCTCTCTGCTGTCGTGAGCTGGAGCTTCAAAGGTCGCATTTGAGCTTCAAGGAGTGACTAGAAGGACTATCAGCAAGGGAAAGAGGGCTCACTGAGGAGAGCAATAGGTAAGAGCGACTCCAGGAAGGACTTGTGAAGTTTCCAGGAAGGGAAACAGGGCTGACAGGAGAGAAGAAGACAGTATCTTCTTGTTCCCTTCCTCTTCTGAAATGAAAGATTGGTCTTGGCTGAAGGTGGCTGTTTTTTTCTTGGAATCCCACAATTTTTTTCGTAGTGACAAAAGGACTAAATTAAGCCTTTCTGCTCCTCCAGTTTTTGTAGATTGACTTCTGCCAACTGCTTCACCATAATTTCTTGGCTTGTATTAAAACTGGAATCTCCTGTTTCCCTTCTCAGCGCTAAATGGGTCCTGCCATGCTTTACACTGAAGAGCAAATAGCAGTGTAGTCAACACAGTGAGGCAAAGTGCTTTGATTTTAATTGAGCTTTTTGAATTTACACTACTGATTCTTCATTTCCAGTTCACTAAGAGCAAATGGATAAGTCTCCTCCAGAAAAGAAAGGGAATACAATAGATGATGGGGAAAGAACTAATGGAAGACAGCAAAGAGTCCAAAGTAAAAGTAGAGCAGGTTTAAATAATGGAGTGTGCAGCAGCCTCTGCTGTGATTTCAAAAAGACACGTGCAATGCATACATGGAAGCACTTTTATTTAAATTAATAAACACTGTTATAAAAATAATGCATTTTCATCAATAAATAAAGCAAGTATTTTAAAGGCATACTGGATGCATTTGATATCTCCTTGGAGTGTGGACTACACCCTTTATGTGATTCACTTAATGTATGGGCAAGAACAAAGACAGCATCAGCATTTGTGTTACTGTTGTTCCTCTTTATAAAATTATTCAAGATTGTGTTAGTAGTGTTCCTCTTTATAAGGTTGTAACATAGTTTATATAGCAGAAACATCTACATGAAGATTTCCAACCCCTCAAAGTTTATATACCTAAATTTTTCTTTATCCAAACTGGCAGATATTGAGATATCAATTTGAAAAGGCCTATGTTTAGGACTGCACAAAATTTGGACTTTTAGGCTTATGTCAAGCTGGGCATACAGAAACAAATCAGAGTCATTATTTAGGTTGTGCTCTTCCAGCTGCTGTGCATAGTTTTGACATTTTTAATGTCAGAAAAAAATATGAATTCTTGATACAATTTTTTGGGACAAAAATTCTTTTGAACCTTTAGTGGACTTTCAGTTTGTATTGACCTATGTCACAGTTTATGACCTTCCTCTATTGGCTGTATCCTTTGTTTTTAAAAAGAATGCTTGCAAAATTGCTTAAGAGAAACTAAATAACACAGAGAGTGATGTGTCTCTTTTCTATTGCAAACCTTGTATGCTTAGTAGTGATTTTTTATCCAGTAAATAATATACTGAGTACCAAGCCTCCTGTTTATGATGTCTTTATAAATGTAAGTACTTTCCCTAGTAAGACTAGCACATGACCCCCTAACAGGCAATCACTCCTTTGCCTCTCATGCATTGCTAGATAAGGATACATATATTTCTGAAAAAATTCAGATAAACCCCTTGCTTTCCTGTAATGTTATACTCACCTAAAATCAATACCTGGTAATCTCAAACCTTGATAAAGTTTTGATAGTTGTGCAGCTTGCCAAGTTGGACAGCCAAATATGAAAGGATTATGTTACACATAGTTTCAAAAATATCCCCAAAAGCTGAGGAGTAGGAGGATTAAAAATAAAGAAGCAAAATATAAGTACTGGAAACAAAAAAAAAAAAAATCAGTAACAAGAAAGGATAAGATGAACAAAACTCTTCTTTATCCTTGTAAAAATTAGCTTGAAATAAAAGGTCTATACATATTTGGTGATTGCTGTCAATAAGAATGATCTTCAGCTTTTGCATTTTCAGTGCCTCTTTCTGTTTTTAGCTTTCCCTCTCCTCTTTTTTGTTGCCATTTCTACGTACCTTACAATTCTTGTAACTTATTTATTGCCTTGATTACTGCATGCAAGGTCAACTATTATAATAGCATGCTCCTGATCCTCCCACTCTGTACTTCACCAAACTGAGAACACTGTCTAAATAGGATATGCTGTCTGAATATCTTTGCCAAACAGGGCATTATGCAGAGAGCCAAGTAAGCTGTACAGAGCTCTGAACTCCAGCAATATGCTGAGAGGGCAGGTACATTATGGTTTTAGATTCCAAACTTCTGTGGACATAGTGCAAGCCAAACACTGAAGAAAGGCCAAATATAGGAGCTTCATGAGCAGATTTTGAAAATTTGAGAAGTAAAAACAGACTAGAAGTCAATTTAAAAAAAAGAGACATAAAGGTGTTTTTTTTTTTTCCTTCTATTTTCTGAATTGACGTTGTGGAATAAAGAGCCCTTCATTGCTTGTCACCTTAGTGTAAAATTAAAGAGGTCTGGATGACAAAAGACATAGTAGAAGATGGCATCTCAACTGCAAGTGAGATTATCAGGAATTAAGGGCAGATCATAGGGCACATATGACTGCTCATATTATCCTTATTGCTGTTAATCAGAGTAGCTTTATGCATATATTTATGTATGTGTGTGTGTATTATGTATGCATGCATTTTTAAGGTGCAACCAGTCTATGACATGTGACCTCCTGTCTCTTTAGATGCTAGTACAACCTCACAATTGAAGGAAACCTAGAATTTTCAGCTCTCTGGGTTTGCTAAGAAGTTTGTGCAGGAAATAATTCCTCCGTGCTATTCCCTGAAAGTCTCACAAGAGAGCTGTCTGGGAAGCTGTATTCCCCTGAGCAGTATAAAAGCTTTTGCTTTGAATAGTCATTTCAGGGAAGGGAAAACGCACTAAGTGTGTAACACTGCAAATTAAGTATGACTGGCTAGATCGCTTGGGTTTTAAAGAGAAAAAAATCAACCTATAAAAATGATCTGATAACTATCTAATTGCAGCTATTTGTTGAAATCTTTAACATGAAGGATCCTTCCCTGAATTACACTCCATAAATCAATTTGTTTTACTAAAAACTCATTCCCACCCTCCTAAAATCTTTGTCAGTTGGAAGAGAAGAGGAACTATTCACTAGCCCAGCCAAGGGGGGAGCCATAGAACTGCTACTGACCTGGTGAAGTAAATGAGCTTTGAGTTTCAGCAGACAAAGAAATTTTTTTCTCCTTCCACACAGCTTTCCAGTTACCCTCACAAAGAGGGTAATGAGGCCTAGCAAAATAAAACCAACATTATGTCATGATGCAGAGAGACAGCACTTGTCTCTATCTCTTCCAAAATCTTATATTGAAAAGTGCTGAACCCAAATAACTCCTCTGAGTTTTCAAGGGAACAATGGTTTCTAAGGTCCTCAGAAAAATCCCATGTGTTCCCAGTCAATGCTCTACCGAACTCAATTATCAGGGGAAAGAATGAAGCTTTGACACCTTGAGGAATTCACTTTGACATTTACAGATGGATGTGTGCTGTGTGGATTATATTATTATTTCTTCTGGAAAGAGAAACGTGTAAGTGACATAAGAGTCAGAAAAATGCATAAGAACAGAAGAAGATGTAACTTTTTTCTCTAAACATAAGTCATTAAGTCTCTCTTTTTCTTTAAAACCGTTTAAGTGAAGGCTCTGGAATGGATAGAAAGGAGGTGACAATATTGACTGCAGTTCAGGAGACTTCTTACAACTGTGTTGCTAGAACAGACAAAAAGAAAACTTCTTCTCTGTCAGCAGGGCACAATAAGCAGGACTACAACACCTGCTCCTGAAACACTGCTATGTTTGAAGCATGGACTGGAACTTTCAGCTGTAGCTAGTTAGTTCCCATACTATGGGCTCACCTCCTGAGGGTACCCACCTGTAAAGCAGCACACATCCAGTAAAGAAAGGGATCCAATTAAGTGAATTTTAATACTGAATATATTTATAAGTACTGCAGCTAAAATCTGTGGAAATTTATTAGAGATTAAGCTGAACTTTTTATCAGTATGTAAATAACCATTAACTTATGAGGACACTGCTGACTGATTTAAAGTCTGACTTTTTCTGTCTCATTCTCTGAAATACTCATTGGTATTAACAAAACTTTGGGGTATGCAACAATGCAAGATTGGGTCAGGAATACTCAGGTGTAATTGAAATATTAAAAGGTTATTCCTGATACACAGTGCTCTTGACTGCAGAATTCTACGGCTAAAAGTACTTGGAAAGCATTTAGATTGTAGCAAATTTACTACTTGCAGCCAGTGATTTATTTCATGCCCTAATGCACTAAAAGGTCAGCAGCCTAAATTTATCTCAGTGATTTTCAACAAATTATGGCTTCTACGGTGTGTTCATACATCAGCTACCTTTGGATGTTAATGTTCATTCTAGTCTCCAAATTCTTCAAGTTAATGGGAATTCCTTTAGATCTGAACTTAGCCTTTTTTTTCTTCTCCTTTAATCCGAGCATAAAATCACCTTGCAGCAAGATGTTATATTCTGACTTTTTGTCTTGTTTTGAGCTGCTAGTAACAGCTTTTAATTTGGAAAGACTATCTCTGAGTTTACTGCGCCTGACTGGTTTCAGCTCAATTGTTTCCTCAGCCAGCAGAGCATTTCATTTCTCCTGAAGGTCACTGCAAGCTGCCAAGGCATTGAAACACATCAGCTTTTCATTCATGCTGCAATCTAATGTTATAGTACCATTAAGATAAATAGTAGTAGGCATGCATGTATTACTTTTTCTATCAAAAATTACCAAATTTATTATAATACAAAGCAAATTAGTCCATCAGTGAATGAGCAACTCATAATAACCTCCCTTCTTTGACTCCAACACTTTCTTCAAATCACTAGAAATTAATCCTTTCATAACAGTGGTTTGACTGCATGCTGATAATTATTTGTATAAATTACACCATCATATCATCTGCTTGTGGAAGTGGCTCTTCCAATTGCAGCACAACTAGTTGCAATAAGATGGTGATGCAGAAAGCTGCATGGATCCAAACCCTCCCATAAAACAAACACAGTGGCCATCTGTTGGAGAAGGGCAGCCATTAACTGTTTTAAGGGCCTGGATGTGGTCCAGTATTGTTCATTCTACCACCAAAATGAAATGACTATTCTAATCAACAATATGCATTTTAAAACTGGGTCATCATACATCTCCAATGCCAGTGTTTGGAGTCAATACATGCAGTGCTGACTCACACTATCGAAAGGCAAGCTAGTTTGTTTTCAAGCTGGATGATTTTTTGTGCATCTCAAGTTTGTGGAATTCCTTTAATATGAGATATTGTTAAAAATTTTGTTATGACTCAAATTCAAACTGGAAAACTGAGACTAGAGAGTCAGCCTGAAGAAGCTTAGGTTCTTAACAGCTCCACTGGATATTTCACTGTAGTAGTAAAATACAGTTGTCAATAATGATGATAAGAATAAAGAATATGTAAGAGACCACAATAATATTAAGAGTAAAAAAAAAAGAGAAATACAAACTTGGAAAAAAGAAATGTACTGGAGTTTGTACATAAGTTTCTCTAGTTTATTTAAAATTGTTACACTCTAGTTTATTTAAAAGAAAAGTTTATTTCCTTGACCTTCCATATTTCCAGTTAAATATTGTGTTTAAATTTGGACTTCTGAGTGATTTTGGAGATTTTCAAGGAGTTCTTAGGTCTCCTGTTGCAGTGGTAGGAAACCCATTAACTGGATGAGAGAACAACATAATGCAGGTGCAACATGGCAAGTTTATTCACAAAAGCCTGCCAAAAGGCATAAAATGGGTCTATCAACACCTTTGTTGTTTTACAAGTGCTACCTTGGGAAATGTTGTAAATTATGCCTAGGTCTTTGATAGGCTTGTCATACAGATAAATACTTACTACAATCAAAATAAATTAAACTAATTTTATTCATGGTTTCAGTCAGAACTAAGCTCAAATCTCAAGCAGTGAATAACTAGCACACTGCATGCCACCCAAACTGAAAAGATTCTCAGCTGATAATTACAGATACAAGGAAAAGAAGGCTGGCCTGTTTCAGACAAATACTTGCATTTGTTCCTTTTGTAAAAAATCTAATTAATGTTAGACAAATACTAGAATAACTAAATATTGTTTGCACTTGAAATTTGGGCACAGAATGCTGGATCAAGCTTCCATGTCTGAACACTGGTACTAATGTATTTATAATGTAAATAGGGAAAAAATTAGCCTTTTATGGGATTTTTATCTGTCAAACCAACCATATTACAGATATATTATTTGCTGTAAAGATCTAATTAAGTAATTCATCAGTGTAACTGGTCTAGTCCTTGTCTAACACTAAGGCAACTTTTCTTATCTGACTAAAGTTCTGAAATGGAAAAGTAAGCCAAACTGTATCTAATCACTTGGGGTTGAACCATTCTCAAGGCGTAAGGAAAACTTGCTCAGATACACCAAGCCCAGAAGCTCCAGATCATTCTTTTAGCTTTTTTTTTTCACAGAGAATGTATTTCTTAGCTAAGCACATTGAGGGAACGATAACATTTTTTTGTCTCCAAAGGAGTGAGCTAAGTCTGTTCAAATTCTTGAACTTGCAGAGGAGCTGAATGATTTCTGATGTTTCAAGAGGGAACCTTCTTGGCCACTGGCACTGAAATCCTATTTTAAAGATAAAAGTTATACAAAGACAGATTTTGAAGTCATGCTGGCTGAGGCATGGAGGTCTTCTGTAAAGCTGAGTTGCAGGTATGTATTGGAGAAGAAATTAACCAAAATGCACATTTTTACCTTACTGGTATGTCTAGGATGTATACAGTGGATGTGCAGCTAGAGTACCTATAGGATTTTCTACTCACTTTTGGGCTCATTCTATGTGCTTACTCTGTATTTCATAGAATTATTTGTACTGGGACAGTGGCTGAAAAAAATGAATGGTTATTACATCAGTATTTTGAAAGCTGTTTTGTTCTTATTTTTGATAATTTGAACTGCTGTCCAAATAAGAAGTGAATTTAGAAAGGGGAACAAATGTGAATTTTTTTCCAAATACTTTAGTGTTTTATGAAAACAAAGGAATAGAGAAACAGCAGTCTCACCAACTATTTCATTTCTATGTGTACATCAGCTGTAAAGAACAATCATTCAGCGATACATTTGGATTGTTTCATAAAAGAAGTGTGCCGATTTCAAGTGATGTAATAGTGGACACCTTAATGTCAACGTGGACATTTGATTGCCATCAAACAGAAGAAGAGCATTTACAGCAGCCAGAGCAAACTCTGAACCAACATAGTTCTAAATGCAGCTCAACCAGTGTCTGATCTGTGCTGCTAAGACATTTCAGCCCCATTCCTTCCATAATATTCTCCCACAAAGAAGAGCAGTATGAATGAGTGTCTGATGCACTGGGATTCCTAGGTAAGTGATTGCCTATGTCGGTGGCTCAGATTAGAAATCTAACTCAGAGGAGCTGTGGGAGGACTGCTCTCCCTCTGACTATGGATCAGTTTGCTCATGCCTTAAATTAGCCCTTGTTTAATACTTCCCAAAACAGCTGGCTGCCTGTCATACTGACTCTCCTGCTAACATAGATTTTGGATCTGTCATGTTTACAAAGCACTAGCAAAAGGATACAGAACTAGTCCACAACTCAGTCTTGAAGCATACTTGGGAAAAAATTACCTGATGGGCTCTGTAGAGCCATCCAAACATCCTGTTCCTTTTTGCTGATTTTTCAACTTTGGTGAAAAGCTGAAAAGTCAGATCCCCCTGCAGAGCCAACAGCACAGTTCATACAATCACTTCCTAATCCAATGGCAATAAAATTAGCTTAGTCCAGACTAGCAGTTTAAACTGTTTAAATAGCCTGTTTCACTCTGCTGGAAGCTGGTGAGGGACTTCTCACACCCACACCACTCTGCAGGGCAGTGACAAGTGTGGAGCAATGAGTGCTGCAAAATGTTCACTCCTGCATGAGGAAAAACCCAGATGTCATCTCATTTCTTTCTGGTCCAAAGGTTTCAGCACCACCAAGACAGCAGAAAAAGAAAGAAAGCACAAAAAAAAATTCCTATTCTTATGGAAAAATCATAAGCTCTTGTCTGAACTTTTACCTCATTTAACTTCACTTTATCCTTGCTCAAAAAGAAACAAGAAAAATAAGAAAACTCTCTCCTCTAGTGATTTGTTCTCATTGGAGTTCAGTCTCTGGCTAATTAAATAGCCCCAGGTGCCAGACAGAACCTCGTTTGCAATAACTTATCTTGTTTTGGTCAGTTCCTCAGCTCTGCTAGCCAACAGCAAAGCAACAGATACTTCTTTCCATTGTTATACTACGGTATAACAAAATTAGAGGTAATTAAGCCTTCCATTTGAATCAGCATAAGTGGCATGGCATATCTCTAGGTCCTGCAATTTTCATTGCCTAAGGAAATTTCAATACATGCAGAAACTTCTCTCTTCAGACCATGGTCAGTAACAGTTAGTAGTGTGGATTACGCTGTTTGACTTAAATGACACAGCACTTGACAGCCATCAATAACCTAACATGATAAGAGTATAATAAATTTGTTTCTCCTCATACCCTCCTGTTTATTGAAAGAGTTAACTCTGAGATAACACATATGGTAAGAGAACAGGGGTGGCAAGTTATGAGGAATTTCCAGGATAATGTATGTAATGTTATGTTGGTTATGTATTAGAAACGTCCCAAAGGAATTTTGCAATATTTAGTAGTAAGAGCAAACACCATTAAGGGCTTGGCAGAAGATGAGATTTTCTCACACCTCTCATAAAATTATCTATTAGACACAACTGACT